>JACXII010000060.1:841538-1169014 GCA_014737395.1 Bombus waltoni | reverse complement strand
ATATATATATATATATATATATATATATATATATATATATATATATATATATATATATTATAACGTAATAGTAAGATATATATTTCGTAATCATTATTATGAACAATATATAATTATATATAATTGTACGAATAATATGATTATGATATACATATTGTTCTTCTGCTACCACTTACTATTACGTTATAATATGTTTATGAAATATATATATATTATAACGTCATAGTAAAATATATATTTCGTAATCATTAGTATGAACAATATATAATTATATATAATTGTACGAATAATATCATTATGATATACATATTGTTCTCCTGCAACCACTTACCATTACGTTATAATTTAATACGATGCTACGTCATGAACACACGCCTGCCACGCGAATACCACGTTATCTTTGGTTGTCCAAATTATTATGAACGATATATAATTATATACGATTGTGCGAATAATATGATTGTGAAAAAAGATATATACATATTCAATTTGCTACTGAGCTATGGCCAAGAATTTGCGCGTATTCTCACGGCCAATTCGCCGGATATGTGGCTCGGAGGAGGAACGAACGCGGTATATTTCTTGTTCCTGTGTCATCCAAGCTGCCATCTTCCAAGTACTTAACGAGTGCTTATAATTTAAACGGATGGCATCCACAGGTGGAGGACAAACGTGTAACTCGATTACCAGATTCTGCTATATTTTCCACTCGTGACACGATTCAGAAAGGCGTCACCACGACTCTAACACCCGGATATCGACTATTCGAATTTGCATCCGAGCTGCCTAATTTGCATACATATTGAACGGCGTATCGACTAATCGAAAACTCGACAAACAATTTCGCTCCCTCGTTGTCCTTACTTTTCCTTCCAGACTGTGATCTCGAATGCGATCAGCTAGATTGGGCGTCGCTCGACGAGTCCTGTTCCTTCGTCGACGAGAAAACGCGCCTCCGGCTCTCGTTTCCAACGTTCGTTCAATTCGTTAACCCCCGCATTTCTGTTAAACGCGCAAGCGAATTGCGGTGGAGTTGAGAGGCCCGGCGCCGCGTCTATAAATATATATCGCAAGCGGAAGCTTTGTTTTGACGTGGGCTGGTCGTGGGCAAAGGCGTTTGACGATCGACGGCCGCGCTTCCGCGTGGATCTTCGCCGGAACGCGTACACGCGACGAGAACGATAAAACGGGACACGCGCGTCACGATCTCGAAATATGGAACTTTCTTCGCGCCTTAACTCGCCTGCCTCGTTTAACCCAACGATCTGGCGTTTCGATCTAACAACGTCTCGCTTCGAACGCGATGCCGTCGTTAACGATAAGCCGCGATTCTTCGATTAACTTATCGATAAATTCTACTTTGCGGAAACTTCCACTTCCGAGGCTCTTGCTCCGCTTTCGCCCGCCACGTTTCCTCCCATTGGAATTACGAAAGATTCGCGAACAATAACGAGACCAAAACGAGGGAACGACGAGCGCGTAAAGCTACGATAGATAATCGACGAGAAACGTTGCAATTGTGCGAACGAACCTCCTTCGCCGAACAAATCGACGCGTCGCGTCGGTTAAATTGCTGGTCGTTAATTGCGAGCTTCGATTTAAGCTCCGTGATGAATTCGCGATACGAACGAGTGTATAGGGAATTAAACGATTCCCATTCTTCGCGACTATGTAGTTAGCCTAGAATCACGTGCTCGTAGTTACGAACGTACTGCTGCAACGTTGTCGCGGTTTCGCCTATATACGGTTAAATCTGTGCAACGGTTAATGCAAATCTCTCTAAACAGTTAGCAAACGGCAGACACGACTCTGCAAGCTCCTAGTATCTTGCGCACGTCGATAGACGTGGAAGACGCAATAATATATAATACAAGCTCATATTTTTTGGAATATAATCGAAAGAGTGGAACTCTGCTGGAAGATCGTTGCGTTCCACGCTTCCGAGTTTCCTATAGACGCGCGAGAGGCCGGGTAACGCGATTACGATTTCTGTCCGAGATATACGTATTCCAGCCATACGTAATCGAGATACTTTTGGCTTTCGGATTTCTTTCGCGCGATCGATCGATGCCGATCGTCCACGCGTCGCTCGTAGAAGGGCTTATTCTCGCGATATACAGCGTTGCCATACGTTTTGCACAGCTTAGTTTGACCACCGCTGGCGATTTTGTGCACACGAGAGCCGACGAAACGTAACAACGAATTGTTTCATCGCTCGATACGCTGTTTGTTCGGCTTTCTTTTTATCGTACGCAGGCTCGCGTGTTTGCTGTTCAAATAAAGCTACCGGCGTACGAAACTAATTGAACATGGAATGTTTTTGTAAAACGTCTATAATATGTATATATCATAGACGTTATATATAGGGTAAAACTAACGTAAAGAGGAAAAAGTATCGGCCGACTGTATTTTCGCAGTCGAAATTTTTCGCGAAAGCAAAAATTGAGAAATGACACCGTAAAACACCGCTACGATAACACGGAACGACGCTGCGATAACAGGCCCGGGTATTACGTTCGTTGGTATCGCGGTATGAAAACTCGATTTACAAAAATCAAATAAACTACGCAAATGGCCTGCCAATAGCACGTGTTTCTAAAAACCAATTGATTTTGGCGCAGAACTTCACGTCCCCGTTTTAACAACGAATTGCGGTACTCGACAAAAGTTGCCACTAATACTACGAGCTGTGCTCCGTTGCAAACATTTCAAGGTACACAAATCTGCTCGCTGTTGCACTTGCAATTTTCCATCAAACTACTACGTACACGCTATATATATATATATTTATTCCTAGTAAAATATACATGTATATACAATATATATATATATATATATACATAAATATGTAAAAATATATAAAAATATATATATATTTTATAATATATATAATATATATAAATATATATATATATATTTTTATATATTTAAAAAATTTTTTTAAATATATATATTTATTCCCAATAAAATATAGATGTATATACAAAAAAATATATATATATAAATATGTAAAAATATATAAAATTTTTATATATAAAAATATATATATTTTTATATATAAAAATATATATATTTTTATATATAAAAATATATATATTTTTATATATTTTTTTAATTTTTTTAAATATATATAGTTATTCCCAGTAAAATATACATGTATATACAAAAAAAATATATATATAAATATGTAAAAATATATAAGAATATATATATATGTTTTACTAAGAATAAAGGTAAGGGCAGAAAGGTATTACACGTTATGGAGACTCGACCACCGCAGCCAATAAATTATCGCGCAAGAGATGAGAATAAAAGCTGTACGGCTCTATGAACAATTACAGAACTCATGGCGTATCTGGAAATCGTGTTTAACGAAACGGATGTGTGAATACGTATACGTGGGAATAGGTATACGCGAAACGGTAACACCATGGGCTCGGAAGAAGCTTAAAGCGTAAGAGCGAGATTTGTCTGCCGCGAACGAGAACGTGCTTCTACGCGATGCTTCTCTCGGTTTGCCTTAAGAGGCTCATTGAAATGCACGGTCATACGCCGTGCCACGCGGTTTGCACCTTGTCCGGATAAAAGCACGATCCGGCCGAAACGCGGCTGCTTTGACACGAAAACGTGGTAGAAAAAGAAACGGGAAGAAAAGAACGCTAGGGAATCGACGATCAGTCGACTAATCCGTCGCATCCGGCTTTCGACAGTCTTCCTCTTCTTTTCGTGGCCGACGTTAATAAGCCGAAGAACGTAATCGCGATACGTCCACTGGCTCGCGAAAGTGATTTAACGAAAAAAAGAAAAAAAGAAAAAAAGAAAAAAAGAAGATGGACTAAAACGGCACTCACCCTTCTGCTGAAGTACTCGTTGCGGACTAACAGCCCTCCTAGGATCGTTGCCGCCGTTCCAACGAAGTTCGCCATAGGCGACACTCCGTGCTGGTCCGAGTCCGGGTCCGGGTCCGGGTCCAAGCGTAGGTACACTTCTCGTGCCACTTGCAACATCTTTGGGCAAAGGCGGCAAAGGTCTGTCAGCGTCGTACTCCGTACCATCCACGCAATTCACGTCCCTACGTTCCTGATGCAGAAACACCGAATCGCTATCGGAGACGCTGTCCTCGCTCCTGTGCCTCCTAGTCGGCGGTTCCGGGGCAGTGCCATGTTTCGTCGGCCAGCTTCCACTAGCCAAATCCTGGCCAATGGCCGACTGATTCGAAAAACTGACCCTTTTCGCGCCACCTGCGCTGCCGTACTCCACAGACTCTCCGCCGATCAAGCTTCCTCTCTTAAAAATCGGCGGAGGAGCCATCGTCTTTCCATCGACGTCGTTCGTCTCCTGCTCGTAAATCGAAGAAACTTCGAGTTTCCTCGGGACCACTTGCGCCTCTCCTCTGTGAAGATGCGGAGAAGCGCTTTTGCTTCTTTGCGCTTCTTGTCTCGCGGGCTCGAGAGGTTTCGATGGCACCAAATCGCGACGTTCGCGAATTGCCTGTTGAGGCCTGACGATCAAAACAGGCTGATTCTGGCCCTTCTGACTCTGCATCAGAGGCGGTTTTCCTACAGGATTGGATTTGGAGCATCGAAGATTGCCAGCGGACCACGAAGCTGGGTTACCGTGAGCAACAGGCACGGCAGCGCTCGTGGGACTACGAATTGCGGTCTGTCTAGGCGTCGACGTTCTGACGGTATTCTTCTTGCAATAAGAGGATTCCTCCATCAGATTCTGCTCGTAGATACGTCGTTGTTGTTCCTCGTCCAGCTTCTTGAGCTGCTGCCAGTACACTGCTTCCCTGACCTCGGGTAAATCAATTTTTCGAGCCATCTGTCTCGAGCTGGCGCTCACAGGAGACGCCAGGGACTTTCTGTGTGCCTCCAACGCCTTCTGCTGCCAGTAGAAGGCTTCTAAATGCTGTCTAGTCTTTTGTTTCGAAGGTGATATAGGTCCGCTGTTAATGGTCAATGTTGCCCGTTGTCCATAGGTTGGTTCGCAGATTTTCTGAACGTACATCGCCTCTGGGCGAGACTCTTGCTGCTGCGGAACGCTCTGCTCTTCCACGGCAACTCTGTTAGCGTTTCGTGCCAATTGAATTTCCACCTGACGAGAAGGAACGGAACTTTGCAAATGACGAGAACTCTGCTCTTGACGAGGATGATTTTCTTTGGAGCCTGACTCGGTCGAACGACCGGACTTCTGCGTGTGTGCTTCAACTTCTTTTAGCGGACTCGTACGAGCTTCGCTCGGCCGCTGTGGACTCGTTTGAGGAGATGACGCGTGCGCTTGAACCCAAGCCACTCTATCGTCGCCGTCGTTCCTATTTACGTTATCCGATCTATTATGACTTATCCTTTCCGGCGAATGAATTCTCGAAGAACCGACAACCAGATTTCTTGGACTTTTGTATCCGTAAATGGGCTCTGGTCTCGGTATTTCCGTGTTCAAATTTCCATTGGCCCTCGCAACGCCTTTGGTCATGGCAGCCTCTTTGTTCGGACTGGAATCTTCGTTACGTTGTTCCACGGAGTTAACGTTGATAAGTTTACGGGGTGTGTTGGTCATGTGAACAGGTGATTCTATGGCGCAGCGTCTGGAGTCGTTGGAAGGGCGTGGTATTCTCGTCTCGCAGGTGGCTTCTCTTTTCGGTGAAGCTATCAAAATCTGCTCGTTGGGCTGAGCTCTCCTGGAAGCTGGTAGACGTTGTCGCGATCCAAAGGGAGAAATCGGTTTGCCTTGGCTTCCGCTAGGAGAAGTCGCAACACGATTCGATTCCTCTCGATTATTCGCTTCTACGCCAGCTTGCCTTTCGTCCTCGCGTTTCTCGTTCGCAAGATTTTCTCTCGGCGAAACGGGTCTTTCTCCTCTCGAACGAGTTCTCAGAGACGGAGAAACTCTCTTGTCCAAAGAATCTTCGATCGAACGGTCGAGTTGCTTAGCGTTGGCCGAATTCTCTTGGCAAGGAGAAGGCGAGGTAGGAGTCTCGTCATAAATCCTCTCGTCCATGCATCTGGTCGACGATCTGGAGGGCGATTTCTCATTTTCGTAGATCCCTTCTCTTCTGGCATCTTCCTCGTCGAACTCGCGCCCGTTTGGAGAGCCACTATTTCGAGGCGAATGTAAATAATATTCGCCGCTCTTCGAACTGGATGGCGAGAATTCGCTTTTCTGGCTGGAATTGGGTGTGCAACTCGAATCCCCGTAATCTCCGGATTTCTGACTGGACCCTGAGGAAAGATACTTGGGGGATCTACCTACCAAAGGAGCTCTGTGATTCTGATTTACTATCGGTTGCCTGGTGATCTTCACCTGTGCAGACACAGACTTTAAAATCAGACCAGGAGGAGGATTGTCATTCTCGTACAATGCAGGCTCGTTCGGATATTCCGGTGGCTTGTCGTACGTGTTCTTCCCATACCTGGATATTTGCTCTTGTCTTTCATCTTGCTCCTCCAAATAGTTCTCGTAGTTGGCCAATTCGGTCCTCGAGTGAGGTATCGCGGGCAACGGTCGATCCATCGGATGAATGGCCCTCGGTCTAACCAGATACCTCTCGCTAGGTGGAGCGGAGATCCTTCCGGAAGGTGCGTGATTCCTCTGAAAGAAGTAAGGCGGCCTACTCGAGTGATTCGGCTCCTGCAAGCTGTGCTTTCGTTCCAGCTGACCGTATCGCTGGCCGTATCTCTGGCTAAATTCCTCGCGCTTCTGCCTCTGCTCGAATTTCCTGATGTCGGGCGAGATTCCCAGCTGCGCGTTCCGCTCGTTCCACCTTTCGTCCGGCGCGATAGAGCTTAGACTCGAATCAGTCGTGTAAGATCTCGGAGCTCCGCTTCGATCGCGTAACAGGCCTTCGTGATCCTCCTCCCTGGCTAGGTGATCCGGGGTGCTCGTTATGGGTCCTTGATCGGGGAACAGCTCGCGCTTGATTTCGTCCAGCCTCTCCTCGATTATCGACCCGTTCAGGCTGTTGTCCAACTTCACGTTCCTCTTTATATCCTCGTTCAGATTCATCGTGTCGGGAGACCTGGTATAGTTTCCGTTTTGCTGGTAACGAGCAAAGTGCCTGTCGTCCGGCCTCTTTCTCTCTTTAGACTCCTTCTTCTTGTAGTCTTTGCGAGAATCCTTTGGAGAGAAGAAACCAGGCAGCAGACGACGAAGGCCCAGCTTCTTCTTCTGTTTCTCCTCTTTCTTCGTGCGAGAGGAAGTGCCCGCCTCCATGGTGAACTCTCTAATCAGATTCGCGTAGCCGTCTGTCTTCGAACGATCTCTAACTAACGCAAAATCAACGCTGGCCGTGTTCGTCGAACTCGAGATTTTCTCGCTTTCGATCGTCGTCGGTGGTTCTGTGAAACTCTTGGCTGTCTCGTCCCTACGATTCCAGAACTCGTTCGTCGATAAATACACGGACTCGTTCCACGGATTACAAGGTTCCAACTCTATCTCTTTTCGCCGATCGACTTCCACATTGTCAGAATCGTCCTCGATTCTTTCGCTCTCCTTTTGCCTGATGTCTTCGTCCAAAGACTTGATCCTGTCCTCGAGACAGGAATCCGAGTCGACCGTGCTGAGCGTGCTGTCAGCGAGAATCTCCTCGCAAGTTCTGCTGCCAGGGAGATCGATCGATCGTTCGAACTCGGTCTTACGTTTTCTCTGGTCGAAGAGCGGCGTCTGAGGATCGTAGTCCTCGCTCTCCCTGGAGGAAACACTGCCCAACTCCTCCACGTAAGAGGACTTGGACGATTCCGAGGAGTGACGATCCAATTGGTTCTTGAGAAACTCTCCGGACCACCTCTTCTCCACTTCCAGCACCTTCTCGCTGTAGATAGGCCTCTTGCTCGAGTCTGACTCTTCTTCTCCAGTGGAAACAGATTCGCGATTCGCCTCCAGCAAACCGTACTCCTCGATCTTCAATCTCTTGTCGAGATTATGCTTCTGCAGAAATTCCTCGTCGAACGTGATTTTACTGGCCAATTTCTCGCTAGGTTCCGCGTCGGGTAACTTGAGACCCCGGTTTTCTCGCGATTCCAGCAGCTCCTTTTTGTATTTCTGAGCAGTGTTCGCGTCGATTTTTGTGTTCAGGTTCCGTTGCAGTACTTCGATGTTCGTTTGGCTCTTCTCCAAACGATTTCTCGCGTCGATCTCCTCTATCTCGTTGTCGTTATTTTTATCCTCTTCTCCTCTCCCCTCGATCTCCCCACTAGACTCGTTCTTCCTTTCGTTCGCCGATTTTTCGGCAAGTTCGTCGTCTCTCCTCGAAATCTTCACCGCGGTAAGATTCTTCAGCGAAGTCGCTATGCTGCCTATAGATGGACTCTTGGTCAACCTAACAGGCCTAATTCTCTTTTCCGTGATCCTAGACCCCGTGTTTTCATTTGACGGAGCATCGGTACCGTTAGACGCGAGAATAACTTCGGGAAGGGAAGCACGAAATTTACTAGAATCCGCCGATTCGTTGGGTTTCGACCGCGCGAACGCCGGCTTACCAGTCTCCGATTTTATCGAGAGTTTCCTTTTCAGCGAAGTTTCGTTTCTCGTTAAAAGAACCTCGCGGGAATCAGCAGATTCCAATACGATCTTCTCGACTGTAACCTTGTCTATCGAGAGAACGCCAAGTTTCTCGTGCTCCTCTTGATCTTCGTTGCTGCGAGTTCGCTGGTTGGAATCGTGATCGGTTGGCGCGTCCCTGTTCCACGGATTCTCATCGACGATTTCCTCCGCCGCCTCCATCCTCCTGTTCCCAGGAAGCGCAGCTTGCCACCGCCTAGAATCGAAATCAAGCGTTCGTCGAATCTTTCCGTGCACTGGCTAAACTTGGTCGAATCGTTGAAATTACAACGGAAATTGTTGCGTGCTTGCGCGATACTTTCTTACGCTATATATATATTTATCGAATGAACAGCAACAAGTCCCGCGAGCGTCGCCCTACAAACCGTATGTACTTAGTGTTGATATTTGTGTATTTAGAGGTCGGATAGCTATTAAGTTTATTAACTGGATTAATTCACCACACAAAATTGAACCAGAAAAACCTCTTGTTACACGCTTTTTACATACGCAACTGAATAACTAGTGAAAGAAACAAAAGAGCGTCTTAATGCGATGGCTGCGTATGGAAGTCGCGTCTAGTCGTTCTTTTTTGTGGCTAGTGCTCCCGCACATAGATGGCGAGCGGGGATTCACGTTGTCATTTCAACACTGTTACGCCGCGTGGCTCGCAGCAAACCGTCTTTCTCAACCGTCGTTCCAAAAATAGAGTACATTTGATTACAAATTGACGACACGACGTAGTTTGCATCTCGCACAATACAATGTCGGTTTCCAACGATTCCTATGTCCTACAATGTCACCGAAAAGATCTTCTTACTATATTTTCAAACACCTACGTTGTCGCGGGACATAGCCGATGTCACGCTTCGAGATATATCGATACCTCGTGAGAAAGTTCGTTACCGTTCGAGAAGCCTGACGAGTAGATCATAGAAACTTCTCGATGCTGGATCATCCGATATGTCACGTGACTCAGTTTCCAACGGTCACGAAAGACAAAGGACATAGGAACCAAGAGCGTCAAAATCAGTCAGTTCTGTCCGAACCTTCAGAAGGCATACATCGAAAACGCAAGCGATCTTTAAGCGCAGTCAAGGCGAATATATCAAAGAATTCAAGTCTAATTGTAACACACATTTAATAGTACCATCACGACGAAAATAACTAATTGTCAATTATCCGCGGAACTATTGTTGGAAATACATATTTGGGTATTGTTAATCAATGTCAAAATCATTACAACCACCCTTAATATCCGAAAAGAATTAAGGGAACGATTGCGTTCGTGGCGTCGATTGTCGATATCGTAACGAGAATTTACACCTCTCGTTGGCGCGTTTAATCGTGATCGCGTCTCTCCGCGAACGGTCGTAACAAACACTTAGCTTCATTTGGCGACCAAATTATTCGCGCGTACTTGCACGACGTAGCGGCCTGACAAGCGAGCAACGCGATAGCTTAACGAGTCGTAATACCTTCTAAGCATGGCTAACGACAGGGCCATTGTCGTCGCGTTCGTGCTCCTTATTACCGAGTTGCAAAATTCCGCAGGAAGAAAAGCGCGGCGTGCGTCGACGCGACGCCACGTTTGATCTTTCGTCGGCGCAAAGGGAACCGTACGTACTGCACGCAGGTTCCGCGTTCGCGCTAACAAACCGTAGAGCAAACGGTTTCGAGGCCGAAGCGAAAGGATAGAGGCTCGCGGCGAGTTTAGCGAGACGCTATGCAGGCGCCAGGATAATATCGGTCGCGGTTGGCACATGGTATCGCGTTACCTTGATTACGAGAAACCGATCCAACTCAGCCGTACATTTATCTCGACTACCATATTACGTGACTCGTGCTTCGTCTCTCACACGAAGGAATCTCGCTACGTCTCGTGGCAAATTCGATCTCGCCGACTAGTTGCGTACGTATTTCGTTCCTCGGGCCCGGATACATCGTGCAACTAATTGTAGTTGAAATTGTGTCTCGAGCTTCGCGGATATACGGGGCCCCCATTTCTTAATAATCCCAATAAAACAATGGTGGAAATTTGACGAAGTACAAAGTCGATGCAGACGATTGATTTCTCTTTGCTCAAAGAAATGAATCGTTTCTGTTGAAGCGGTTATCGCCTCTAAGAAAACTCTACGTCTGATTTGTTTAGTTTCCTCCGTCACCGATAGCCATCTTGCGCAGATGAGGTACAGCGGGCTAAAGACAATAGACAGGCGACGATGGCTTCGGGGATTCAGTTAAAAAGTAGCATTGTCAGCGTGCGGATCTGGACTGAAACTTACACTTCTGTTTGAAATATATTTCTACTTTACAATTTATCCGCGCGTTCCTCTATTCAAATATCCAAAAGACAACCTCAACGGTTTCTAGGAGCGTGCGGAGACGTTTATTTATATTTATACATTTATATGTTTATTTCGATCGATTCGCTGTAATTGAATTATCTTGCGGGGCACAGCTAAGGAAATCGGACGAAAATACAGACTTTTACGCTTTCCGAATGTTACAACGAGTATTCCACGAGCGTCGTAAACACCGTCGATATTTCCCCGTGTCGTACGCACTCTGTGCATTTTTCCATCTGTACATCGTTTGCTCGCGCAATAAGTTCTGTCGCCTCTTGGTGTTCTCGCGTTTTTCAGTAATATTACGAAAAACGTTGTTTACGCTAGATGCAACGAGTGCAAAGTACGACGAGTAGTATGCAGAAATATTGCTTGAAATTGCGCCTTTAATGACGGTGATAAAGAAAAAACGGACGTTACGGGTGTCTCGTAAGTATTATTCGCTGGTAGATATATCGGATGGCAGATTTCTTTCGTGACGCGGCAAAAATGATCAACGTACCCTTGGACTTTACGATATTTGGGATTACTGCAACGTTTTCTGTAATTGATAATAACAAGCATAATAATAACAACCTCTCGTCGCTGCCGGGTAATTTCCCGTAAACAGCAAGAAACGTGCAAAAACGAACTTGTAAAGTTCGTAGTTGCTCGTTCAGTTCTGCCTCTATACTCTTCCTATAGAAAGTGCTTTTCCCATAGAGAGTCGATTTCGCTTGGTAAATAATTACGCTTTGTAATTAATTAATTTGTAATTAATAACGATCTCATAATGTCGGGGCGAACAACATTGCTTGCATGTTCTACTCACTTTTAAGTACGTCCGTGAATATTTCGATAACGACGTTACCGCCATCTGCCGGCCACGGACGTCGGAGAAATTACGAAACTTTCATAGTTTTAGGGAAACTATTACATACGTGCGAGACCAGCGACGCGTCTATCTGAGAATTTGCAGCAAGCAGTCGCGTCGCTGTTGCGCTACGTACGCGCACGCTCGATTCGCACTATAGTAGCACTACAGCGAGCCAAGTTCTTAGAAGCGAAGATCTGCGAAGGGTGCAACCGAGTGCCGCGACGTTTGTTCGGATAATCGCGATAAACAGAGTTTTAACTGGTGAGTTAAGCGACAGAGCGGTCATCGGGTTGGCGGCCGCAACGGAAGAGGCAACGTCGTAAAGTAGCGAAGAGCAACGACCGTAACCAATTCCCTCGGCAACCCGCGAAGAGCTCGAAGCGAGACTCTTTAGTCATTTTTTAGCACGTTTTTCGCGGTCCCGTTACCTTTCCTTTCGTTCGCCGTCTCTCTCTCTCTCTCTCTCTCTCTCTCTCTTTTTCTCTCTTTCCACTCCCGGCAAACGTTTTTACGAATCTAAGAACAGCTGGGTCATGCGCCACGTTCACGTACATGTACAAGGTGAGTCGGTAAAAACCACCACCTGACGTAATTCGTTACCTAACCGACCTTATCAAAAAGACGTTCGAGGTAAAGCTCGTCGCATCTAAGGAGCCTGATCGGACACGAGTACGTTTGCACCTTTCGATGACTTACATTTCCCGAGATATCAAGGTGACGTCGACTTTCTTAACAGTCGTCGTATATTTTCTTTTGCGCTCCGCAGTAACCGCCAAGGACAAAGACGAATTCAATGACCCGTAGCGATTCAAACTCGTCGTCTCGGTCGAAACACGAGGAACGCTACAAGATTGCGAGGAGCGATAATCTCGACTGCCGTAAAAAGTAAACATTAGCCGAGCACAGTGTTCGGACATTAACGCCGGCCACTGTGCGTATAGCGGCTGGCGAAAATATTCCAATACTTGGCATGGACAATTTTTACACGCCAATATATCGTGTGCATTATACGAAACTTGTCGAAAGGAGAATGATTTTTCCGCGATCGTTGCCGAAACTGGGGCAACGAAGAATAACTAAGAGTGGCGTGTACGGCAACAGCCTCGAGGAACGACACGCTTCAAGGAAACATGCAATGCGTGTTCTTTATTGAAATTAATACATCGGTGTTGCATTACGAATCAGCCGATTATAAAAATATACTCTGTCGCCACCGATTACATAAACGTTTTGTATCGAAGGTTGACGTAATCGGGTCGGTTTCGAACCGTTTCAACAAACAAACGAACACAACCATCGTCGACGAGGATCCGAAAATCGGTGTAAATTTGAAGGTGTTCGCTGAGGTAGAGAGGTGCCTGTGCTCGACGCTGCTGCCATATTCTTTTTCCATACTCTTTCTTGTCACGAACGCAATCATTCTTCTTCCACAGGTTCATCAGCATTTAGACTATCAGCATTATGCTTGTTTCTGTTCCCTCGGCGTTACATCGAAATCCTATCTTTGACCAAATGCGACGAAAACAGTTACACGTAACGCCTTTCTTTCTGCCCAAGTAATTAGAGCACAGTTTAACGATGGAAATGAATCGTCACGGTGATGTACTATTTTGAAATCGTAATAAAGTCGAATGCAAAGGTAAATAACATGAAATAACGTCGTCAAGGGACACTTGGGGATACACGGAGGATATATAACTACGTCATCTTTGTTTACTACTCGAACTCGCGACGAGGGATAGGACTGACCTTGAAAATCCAGTTATTTTCCGATACTAATGTTGGAGATGAAAGCTGCTTCTTTAGTTAGGGCTGTCGTTTGGTAAAAAAGGTTTATCGATTTTCAAGCGGTACATCCACTCTACACGTGCGCAAAGTTACATGATCTCTTTCGAAATTGCGTGCCAGAGATTCTTCCCCTTGTAAAACAGTTTTATTCAGGCCCAATGTGCGGAATATTACAATTAATGGAAACTGAATTTCGCCACGACGAAACGGTTCCGCACAAGTCCTTTTGTCGTCGATGTGAAACTGTGTGAATGATTAATTCGGCGATCGAACGTATTGGACCTTTGCGGCAAAAAGCGTCATAAAAGATATAGCACAACGCACATGCACATTTCTTTCGGTTTAGTTTAGTTTGTTAGTTTTCCTTCCTTTAGTTCCTTAGTAATTAAATGATACGAATTTCGGATATTCGAGTCGCTTTCGACCCAAACACCTTAAAAGCCTTAAACGCTTTCAGTTGCCTTTATAGTTGAACCAAAGACTGTAACCAAGGCTTAAGGTTTCAGAGTTGGTACGTTTTAATTTACGAAACAATTCGAGCGATGGAAATTGCATTTGTCAAAGGCTTCCGTGACGAACGTGAAATAAGAGAAACAGAATTCAGACGGTGGATAAATTACGCGCTGTTAGATATCGATAAGAGTTCCGGTAGAGGCACGTTAATTCGGTTGCCACGGGAGAAAAAGGGGAGGAATTAAGACCCGCGATGGAGAAGTAGCCGTGTATTCCACGAAACGTTAACAGAGCAACCATAACTCTCGCCGAAGAAACACGGAGTAATTTTCTACGGGCCATAAATTTCCCAACACGGACAGTTTGCTGACCGTAACTAAATTCGACTGTAATCTCCATCCAAGGTGGAAGGAACGCGAGAAACGAAAGCAGAGAAAAGTTATACAGAACTCGGGAAAAACGGAAAAATAAAAGAGAGAGAGAGAGAGAGAGAGGGAGAGTCAAAGTCCGAAACGAACGTCTCCTGTCGGGATAATAATTGACAGACTCGATTGGTTCAACGAGTACCACCGTTCTCGGTTAATTATCGTGACTCTCGTTATCCCATTATCGTCGTTAGATAGTATCGGAAGGGTGAAGCGAGCTTCTTTGTCGATTGCCGACCGTCGGTTTGCAGGATGCCCGCGTTTCAGCGACCGTGGCTCGCTCACGAGGAACCCTGCTCGATTGATGATGCAATATCGCAGAGATTTTCAATCTTTTTCTCCTTGTACCATGTACATAAGGTACATATGCTTGTAAGCAGCCACCTGTTTTCTTCCGCAGAACGACGCCATCATATTTATTTGTTTACTTATGAAACGGACGTTAGATCCCTAATACGGTAAAAGAGAATGATCGTAGAAGAGTAAAGTTACGAGTACGAGCAGAACGAGAACGTTCGTTCTTTTAAGTAATATAACAATTATAAGATAACGTTACCGTAGAAAACGCTCGGAAGAACGTCTTGGAGGGATACTGCGAGTCAGCCAGAGACATCTGTGCTCGTGTGGCAAGTGAATTTACGTGATTAATACGATTTATACGATTTATACGATTACAGCAACCATACGTAGCGTGCGATGTTGCTGTATGTGAAAGCACAGGTGAATTCTTAAGCTTCTTCAACAAGCTATTTTTTCAGATATTATCCTCCTCTAGCGCGGTATCGCGCAAGATTTGTATTATTTAAGGATACCGGCGTAATTGTGAGAATCAAACGGCATCAGGTGCTCGCTATACGTACATTTACATGTTATGCAGTATACACACGGATACATAGATAAGTATAAGAAGACGTTACGCTATAATTGTTTAAGCGTTAAATACCGTAAAGACGGAACGTCTGAAGCTGCGAAGGGGTAGAGGAAAGAAATGTACTGGATCGGATATCGCGTTAGTATGCGCGCACGTATCCTGATAAACCGGGCCGCTATTTCTTAGATCATTCGCGAAAAACTCAACCCGGAAGATCGTGATACAATCAAAATGTGTAAGTTAAATGTATGAAAGTAAATGCATAAAATGTATAATTAAAATGCAAGAGATCATAATGTAATTAAATGCGTTAAAATGTATAACACGAAGAAGTGGAAGGCGAACAACGAGATTATTTTTAACGAATAGAAAAAGAATATCGGCCATCTTTCTCCTGTTCTTTAGCGTGACCGTACTCCCTTTTATGAAATATGACACCATAATTGTGCTCGCGACGATACACTGGACAACCAAGCGAGCAAAAATTTATGCCGCGTTCTTTCGGTTGTAATTTAACGATCGATAGGCGGATCGTACGACGCTGGACACCGACATATTTCGAACGAGTTAAGTGAAACTAAAAGATTGTAAAGGGTCGTAACAGCATTTTTCAAATCCTCGCGAAATCTAAAAATAAATCTGAGCGATTCGACCTGTTCGCTTTGTCAGCTGCGTTGGTAGTGTACGATCAACGTAAGACGCGTTACGTTAAGAATAGGAGAATAATGCCACGTAACATAGGCGCAAAAATGCTTCGTTCCAAAGTTACAAGAAAAATACGAGATAACAAGGGGCTAGTTTTCATTGCACAGTAGGCGATATTTATTCGATTATAACATTTAAAAATGTCGCTGCTTTCCTGTATAAGCATTGTAGACACATCCTGACCGAATAATCGTCGCATACGACGATTACATAAATGAGAAACGCCGATGAACACATTCCGCGCATACTCGTTACGAAACGAATTGCAGGCGACGTTAAGAGACAATTTTAGTCCCGACACAGTTCTTTTTTTAAATCGTGAATCTTAACGATAAATTCTTGTGCAACATTTACGCTGGAGATTGCTACTTCGACAAGCTTGGCCATAAATCGAATAATATATATGAAAGGCTAAAAAATGTCTGCACGTTCGACAGAGTGGAATCGTTTCATAATTGCAAAAATTTCACTTTCTTTCTTTTTCCATTTTTTTAAAGTTTCAGGTTCGTAGAGTATCGTGTTTCAGCCGACGATTAAACTCCAAACTCTTGACGAAGCTACAGCAACGAAAACACGAAAGATTCGTTATGGAAAAATGTTACGCGAAAGCTTCTCTTGCGTTTTCCTAGAAAATATATTTTTCTATATATTTACATATACGTTTTTTTCCAATCTATTTTCCTAACCCAGGAAATCTTCGGAATCGCGTATCCACCGATCCGATGCTCTCGAAATTTCGAAAATATATTCCCATATTTTGCTACGCGACGTAGAATTTTTTATCGTTTTAAAAACGTTTATCAAAAATCCAAAACTGCGTAGGAACGTTCGTATCGACCAAAAAATCTGAACGTTTTATCGTCGTAGTTACTCGTAAGGAGAAAAAATCTCAAACTCTGCTTGTTCGGAAACGCGTCAGGTTTAGCACAGCATCTTGAAGGATACAGGAAATCCGTTATGGTTGCTTTTCGCGAAGAACTGGTGAACATTAAGAAAATATGTTCATACGAACGTTGAAGGGATTAACGTGCAAGTGCTATTGGGCGTTCACGGTCGAAGTACGCACGTAGCCATTCGTGGAATTATCGGTTGGCTGTTAGGAGGAGCACTCGCGATAAATATCGAGTACTCTCGGCCGTGCCTAGCATCGATGAGAAGAGATCGAAACTTAAAAGAGGTGGAACGCCTCGCTTCTTCAACGTTCCCACCATTAGAAAAAGCTTCAACAGGCTGTTCTACCGTAAACCTCGGGAAATATCGATTTCTA
Source organism: Bombus waltoni (assembly GCA_014737395.1). Lineage (NCBI taxonomy): Eukaryota > Metazoa > Arthropoda > Insecta > Hymenoptera > Apidae > Bombus > Bombus waltoni. The sequence continues at coordinate 1,151,763 of JACXII010000060.1, read as the reverse complement.
CTCTTTGGATATTTTTCAAGAATATAATTACCGAAACACACACAGTCTCCTATTCGCTACGAAGTTGTTCCGGGCGAAGATCAACGAGGCAAACACGTGAAACGACTCGTTACTTTAAATCATTCCCTTTGTCACTGTCACCGTTACTCTGATCTCGAGAGGAATTTACTCAGGTACAAGCGTAAACGACACCAGAGAGCATCAGGAGCGGGTCATCGATGATCGTGGCGATTAACGCATCCTTTTCATCGGCAGACCGTGGATTTTCATGCAAATTTCTGAGAATGTACAGCTAGAAACGTTAGAATTTTACTTGCGTTACATGCTTTGTTTGTTATTTACGTATCATAGACAGCGCTATTTTTTTTGGACATTTTACGATTCTGTTGTTTCAAATTTCCTACGAACGCAGAGATATCCTTGGTTCAACGCTAGGCTATCGGTTATCGCAACTTCGTTGCTAGCTACTTGTACGAGTTGTTGTTGGAACGTATCATTTGAAAATTCGACTATTATCTCTATGAAGCTGCAATTTCGTAATTTCAGAAACAAGCTGGATTCGTTAATCGACTGTAAAAAGCTGCTGTTAGACGAAGATTACTCGAGCGCCATCTATCGGCTTCCAAAGCCATCCCGCGACCCGCGCCAGTGTATAAATCTGTCAAAGGTTAATTACCAAACTTTCAGCCTTCCTCAAACCTCCGGCGCTCCTCTATCCCTTTCGTGGCATCGACTCCCGCCGCTATATGGTATTTCCACTGCTACGCGTATAATCGCAGGCCAACACCACGACCGCAACAGGTCTTCCCCAACGAGAAAGACCACACTCACTATCGGAACACGGTGCGACCGACCGGCGCGATCAGCGAATCTACCGCACGCAGGGTCCTTCTATCTGCTACAGTTCGATACGGAGACAATCCGTCAGGGAAAACGCGACGATCCAACGAGCAGGATCGAAAAAAGGCGCAAGATGCGGCGAACGTAGATGGAGAGCGAGCGGGTACCGTCGGATGCACGGTGCATCGCTAGGAAGAAGGAGAAGAGAAACGGAGAGAGGGAAGAATTAATCGAGAGAAGAGAGCGAAAAGGAAGGGAAAGAACGAAAAACGAGGAAGAGAAAAGGGAGAGAAAGAGATGGACAGGCAGACAGACAGAGAGAGGGAGAGAGAGAGAAGGGACACGGCGTCAACGATGCCTCTGTGCCGACACTGCCGACCGACTGCGACTCTCGTTCGCGTAATGCACGTAGAGCAAGTGAAACAGAGAAGGTGGGGGAGGGGGTGGAAGGCGAGAGAAAGAGCAAGAGACGGCTCGTCGAGAATGACGAATAGAAGAGAATGGATTCGAAGTAACCGCGAACGCGAGGAGAACTCTCGCGACGACCGACACGCTTCGTTCGTATCGTTCCCCGGACAACTGATCGCGAACGGACGCCACTTCTATTCGACGCAGGGGACCACGGCTAACACCGATAACGAGTTACAGGTAGGCGCGTATTTACTTATGACGCATCGCCGTATCAGCCATCAGCTACTCAGTGACTCTCAACGCCACACAACTCTAAGAGTTTCGAGGCTTTCACTGGACGCCTGGATCGCCCGCATAGCTGCTGTTCGCGCTGTTACGCTTACTACCGATACCGTTTAACATTGCCTCAACGTTGGTCGGATATTGCCAGCCGCAATCTTGGCGAAACGTTGGCATTCTTTTGCTTCTGGACACGGCTGTTTTCCGCAAACCTCGAACGTCGTTAAACGAACCACGCGTCAAACGTATCAGCGCCGAGCGCTGGCGTTCGCGTGTAAATCACATCGAGCGTTATTACAGCGTAATCTTCTCCGAGTCTATACTCGACATATATTTGCGACATTTATATTTATGTGCTAACGAGGGACGTTGTTCGACCAACGATTGACATCGCTTAGATTCTGATGTAAATTTACGAAGACGCGCCGTAAAGTTTATCGAGATAGTTCAAAGACGATGCTCGTTTAGAAGCTAGTTCACTCTATTTCCGCGGGAACCGGTCAACGAGATACAGATGCGAATCTTTGTGATTTTATCTATCGAAGTATCTTGCAACGAATGCAAAGAGCCTCGTCGAGAAATACGTTCGATCATAACGCGTCCACGTGCAGCCGTACAAGATAATCTGTTGCCTGTGTAACTTTCTTCTGGTTCGCTACGAAACGATACGTTAAACGGTACGCAGATACGTTAAAGGAAAATCGCCAATGACCTTTGTCCAGATATTTCTGCGAGTTTTTACACGATCTTGACGTTTTACGGTTCCGTCGTTAATCGAATAACGTTCGTGTGAAAGTGCGATAGGTATTATGAAAATCAAACGTAGAATCGGATGATAAAACGTCGCAGCTACTGTACAGTACGAAGGATACGAAGAAATATCTTAGCTTGCCATAAACGTATTGTACGCTTTGTACATTCGTCGGTGGAGATTTTTGTATTGCATCGTGAGGATCGGAAATCTCAAAGAAATCAGGTCGCCACTAGACCGTTCTTTTCGAGAAAAATGTTACAGTTTCGTTGATTTTGTACATGTACGCTGCGTATATACAGGATGTCGCGAACTCAAACGGCCAAACCGCGAGAGCTTATTCTACAGGTAAAATGAAAAGATAGAAACAACAAACGTGGTGTGCAGGTTGCAATAATTCCGTGACGTGAGCAATCGCGAAATAAAATAATATCAGAGAAGACGATTACTTTTATTTCCTCGTCTCAAGATATCGTCCTTGCGTTCGAATACATGCTTCGCATCAACGAACAATGCGTTTACCGACACACTTCCTATAGCACTCGTTCTTCTTTTAGCCTGTAGATTAATTTCCTCTTCGCCGATTTTCATCAGCTCGAAATACGTTGCCTAGGTCAACATTCTCACCACCTTTCTCCTAAGTGCATGTTACCGACGCTCGGTCTTAGTTTTCGAGATATTACCAACCAATTACCAACCATCAACATCCTTCCTTTCTTTCTGCCTGTAGATTAAAGTCTGGCCATTCGAGTTGCCGACATCTTGCGTGTACAATCCCGCCCATAAATACCCGCACACTATCGAGCCGTATTTGTGGGTTTGGGGAAAACGTTTCATTACACCGTGTACACGTGTCAGGTATTAATGAGAATGCGAAATTGCATAAACCAATATAACTGCACAAGCGTAATCGCAGTCTATTTATGATCTTTCTCACATCATCTCACGACCTTCCAGTTTCCACGAACCTGCAAACTATCCGGAACACTACCGATACGTACTACGAACCGCGATAAGCAACAGCCTTGATAGTAAGCGTGCAAAGAGTAACGAGGCCCCGGTTGCTTTCCCCGACCGTTCTCCTTCTCCGTTGCCATCGTCTCGAATTCTCTCCTGACTTAATCACCTTTCGCGAATAAAACGAATCGGCTCCGCCGACCTCGACACCGATATACGGTCGTTTCCAGTCGTCCCGATCGCGCCGAATCCCTACGATCGAGACGATACTCCGTCCAAAGCAGTCTACCTCGTTCCGAGCGCCCACTTTTGCCTCGCTGAAGCGCTTGGCCTGGCCGAATACAATTTGCCGAGAGCGAGCGAGTCGGGCAAACCGTGTCGCGATTTCGCTGCAAGGTAAACGGCTGCTTGTGTAACGAACAACGTGCGAAACATTATCGACAACGCGTTTTCGAGGAAAGGAGTAGTAGGAGAACGCGAGGCTTCCAGCTCCTGGTATTTCGTCGTTTGATTTGTAATCGCTAGACAGTGGATTTTTAGGCGTTTAAGTACGACCGAATATGTCACGTTATATGTAAAAATAAAAGAGGCGAAAAAAAAAAGGAAAGATAGCGAAAGCATAGTATTTGGTTGGTGGAACAAATCGCTGTCTAGGTACTACGAATTTGCGTAAATATCCGCAGTCTAGCAACGACAGAGTGAGTGTTTAGAAATAAATAAATAAATAGTTTAGAATTTAGAGATATAGAAAGGATTCGAACATTATGATACAAGGATGTTTCGCCACTGTTAACTCTTTGCTTCTTGCAGTAACTGCGATCAAATATTATGCTAAATTGAGACTGAAACGAGGATTGTATCTGGATCGATCAAGTTGCACATTTATCTCTAATAAAAATCCGACACTCTGTAAAACTCGCGCAAGTTAGTTTTTCTCTTACCTTTTTATACACACTAATGAATATCGACTATCGTCTTTATCGATATCTACCAACCGTATACGGCTGGTCGAGATAAGATCAGAGGTGAAAATCAGATTAAAGAACTCGATAAGAAATGTATCTTATTTATAATGATATTTAATATTATTTATCATAATATTAAATAATAATATTAATTATAATTCATTTGCTGTAATTCCAAAGTATCCAAATACTTGTGCACGATAGTCTACACGTACGGTAAGATTATTTAAGTCGCGTAAGCTTCAACGTGTTCAAATATTAGTCCGCGACACCTACAACAACGAAAGAACGAGAAACTGCCTCAACTAAACCGTAGGTCCATTAAGGGGAAATATCGAAAACGAGAAACTGATTCGAGCAATCCTATCGTAGAGCGAGCGCGCAGGTCTAATAAGAAGTAATGAAATAAACAGCAAAATAAAAAAGACGAGGCGATAGACCGAGAAGAGCGTAGAAAGCGATCAGCAACCTTGCTGCGCTCGTCGGTTATTATCGATAAGAAACGGCCAGGTTTTCTTATCTACGTCGAGTTCTTCGAAAAGTAATACGCTTTGTGGAAGCTACGCTTGGCGCAATTCTTTGTTGGTAGTACTTCTTATGTACACATGTACATAGCGAACGTGCGTGAGCCTGGGCATTTTTCTGGAAGCAATGGAAGCTTCTTATAGAAGCGAGCGAGAAAGCGGAGAACATTCTCGGTATGTCTGGATTAACGGTTCGAGGCTTGGTCGTCTAGACGGGCATCGTTTCTTCGACTCTTCGTTAATATTTATAGAGTTAAAACGTGCAATTACGCGAGGAAACGTCGTTGACTGGATAATACGCGTAGACACGCGCTCTCGTGCACGACGGGTCACGCGTGTTTCGTGCATTCCGCCTATAATTTTTTCCTCGTTCCTCCCGATACTTTTGAATTTCTTTCAAATACAGTTACTCGCGTTAATATTCTATATGATACTACATAATACTATATAATATACTATATAATAATATAATACTAATAACCGTGCAATCTCGCCCGAACTTGTGCCTTTTTCTTCACGGCAAACTGCAAGTTACTCTTGGGTCTTGGTCTGAAGTCGACAACTCTCAACTCTGGTCCAGCTACGACCAGTCAAGTGGCAAGTAACGAGCAAGCAACTTGTTACCAAAGGTTTAAGGCTCGACCACGACTTTTCAGCCTTTCTGGTCGTTAATATTTGACAGAAACGCAAAATTTAACGATCACGTTTACGTCCTACGAGTCTTTCGAAAACCCCCTCCTTCTCTGCCCTTTCTCGAAAAATACGCCACATGGTCCGAAAAATAGTTCGTGCTTAGAGAATCAGCGAACGTTGCCGGTTTTATAATATTTTAGGATATCAACTTGTAAATTTCGGCGTTCAGACACGGCGACCTGCTAAATTCCTCGCTACTTGCCTCGTCGTACGTACTGGCCCAGTGCCTGAGCCGGTAACAGTTTACGTAACTCTTGTTGATTACGTGCACTGCTTAGTTCTTCGTAGGAAATTTCACTGGAGTGAAACTTTCTTTCTCGATAGTGGCCGTTTCTGAGCGCGGGAAGAACACAGCAAGGTTAGAGTCGTTCGACACGGGATAAAGCAGCGGTCGGAGAAAAGAGCTCGCGTCGACCGAAATAATTTTCTCCCCTAACGAAAGTCGAAGGGCGCGCGTCTGCACCAAAATAGGCGGATGCGTGAGCCTCTGCTTTACGTTCTCGAATTCATTCATAGAAGCGAGACAGCTGTACTACGTACAGGAAGAGCGCTGTAAGAAGAACGAGACAGAGAAATAGAGGGAGGGAGCCGTGATTCAAGTGTCGGACGCTTAAATCCGCCGTAGTCGTCGTGATCGTTCTCGTTTCGTACCGGGGGAATACCGTGTCTTCGACCGTTGTGTTTATACCTACTCGAGGTTTCTGCTTTCTCTGCTCTGCGCGAGGAACGTCACGGTTCTTTGAAATCAAGAGGATAGGAATGGCCGGTCGCAGGGAGCTGCGAAGAAAAGCAAAGTATGCGAAGGAGCAGATGGTCGTCGAAGATGTGGGTTCACGCCGAATCACGTGACGCCAAACCGCCGTTCTTTCGTATATTCTGAACGATTCTTAGCTACAGGTATCCAGCGAGAACCTTCCCCGTTTCCTGTTTGTATTTTCCGAGATTTTTTTCCCTCGAAGATTTACGGTCGGTTTCGTAGAATTCGAACGTGGGACTGGAATTCGAAAAGTTGGTCGAAAAGGGAGACCTTCGACTGCGACATGCAGTTGGTTGTAAATGCCGTTGGAATATGTTCCGCGTACTGTGTAAGAGATTTTGCAATTTCATTAGCACCGTGATTATTTTCGTAAATGTGGCTTTCCCTTTGGAAAAGCCTGCAGATCTACACGGAAGCTGCGTGCTGCCAATTACCAACGCGACAATGTGCACAAGAGTCCGCGGTCTAATCCAATAGACAAGATACGAGCCAAAAACTGATCCAGCAATCGCTTCGACGAAAGTTGCAGCGGAGGTTGCCGTGGGTCAGCGAGATTGCTGCGCTCGTGCAGCGTGCATCGAGAAACGAAAAATCATCGCATATATATATACTGTGTATATCTATGTAGTTATATACACACGCACGTACGTATATCGCGCGTACGTGAAACTGGACGCTGACAGCTGGAAACTGGTTTCTAGAGAACGCCCGTACTCGAGTTGCTTGCGAGAATGAGACGAAACAGCAGGAGTAGGAGGCAAAGAGAGAAACAGAAATAGATGGAGGAGAGAAAGAGCAGAGAAATGGACGTAGCACAGCGTCCATCGTGTTCGGAATACAGAGGTATCGTACCAGGAAACAAAGGAACGACCCAAAGAGCAACGCTGAACTACAGATATGGGGGCACGAGTTAAGCATACACGGAGTTGAACGAAACGCGTTCGACGAACACGTTCGATACACGTACGTACGTACGTACGTGTATTACGGACGTAGAAGAGAACCCGAGTTTCTCTATTCGCGAGATTAGAATTTTTCCGATCGAATTCGCCTAAGCGTGCATTAATTCGAGAGATGGAAGAGCTGGAAGAGGAAGAGGTGATTTAAGATAAAACGTGCACGCGCGATCACACATACTCTACGCAGCCATTGTGCTCCCTTCTTTCGAAGGAGCAACGAGATTCGTCGTGAATACACGAACAACCTGCCGTATTTTCCGACACGTTCTTTCACCTTTTACCCGCGCCAGTATACAAGGCCAATCAGAAAACTAAACTTTTTAAAATAGGCCTCCTATCATCGAAGAAGATATCGGGGCTATCGCTAACAATCGTTCGCGTGATTTGAATATTCCACGTTACGCGCCAACGTGCATCGAGTTGAAGTAAAAAGAATATATACAAAGTCGAATGTAAAAGATATACGCTATCTACATATATATATTTACACTTCTACTATAAATATATACTATAGATATATGCTATATATATATATATACATATAGTATGTATGTATGTATAGTATGTATATATTAGAAGATATTTTCCTCTGTTCTATCAACGTAGATCGTTTACTCACCATGATGAAGGAAAATGATACACTCGTGCGAGAGCAGCAAACTTTAACGAACATCCAAGGATACGCGAGATGAAAAAAACACGCGACACTGACAAGTAGCTGACTGAAGAAGGTTCGCGTGAATAACTCGCACAGTTATCGAGAGAAAAATTCGACGATTCGGCGTGAGATACGATAGGGAAAAGAAGAAAACGTGGGAGATAAAAAATCACGAGAGTGTACCGGTAAAGGCACGCCGGGCCCGGAGCGGACGAACGTCAGGCCGACGGCGATGCAACAAGTGACAGACAAGAGCCTCGACTCTTTTAGTTCCCGTTGCGGCTACTTTACCGGATGGCGCTACTGCTCGGCCGAAGCCGAATACGAAATTCAATGACACTCGCGCCTTTTGCCGCTATTTCCCTCGCCCTTCCGAAACTCTTTTCAACGAGACAGGGGTTAGGTCGGTTCACGAAAGTATTCCAAAACTCGTATACGCATTTTCACGAATACATTATGCGCGTTATACCAGACATTTCAAAATTTCATTGATATCGTTACGTATGAAACTCGCGATTAAGAAGAGGCTCGAAAGAAATCCGAAGATACAAGGATCGTCTATTTTGAAAATGACCTATGTAAATCCATTCTTTGCAAAAATATGTCAGTAATATTCGTAAGCAATTTATAAATATTAAATAAATTGAAATATTCCTTTGTTTTGATCGATCGAAATCTCGTTGATGGTCGATGAAGTTGATGTACGATCGTTCATTTAGAAAGTGGTGTAATTGGGAACAGGTGGTTCCCTGTAATCTGCAAAAGTGCTGCATGTACAATTTTGTTGTAAAACGCAGGAAAACAAATTTGAAACTTCAGGTTTATGATCAACCGAATCGGGGAAATTGCGAAAATTTGCAAACATCGCATTAACAGCTTTACGTAGCAATAACGTTAGACCAATTACACGCGGGAAATGTAAGGATACGATGCATTTATTGCCTTACATAACACCGAAATGAAAAACAGAATGCACTTAACATTAACCTTACAAGCATACTGTTACGGTAAATAAGTAAATGTTGAAATGAAACAACAGCATTTTATTTTTCCTGCTCTTGTTTATAAGCGAAAGTGGATCAAAGCATAAAACATAAATCTTAATCAATTAAAATTCAATCGTACGATACAGTCGTTTTCAAGATGGCGTAAATTCATTCACGACCATGGAAAAAGATATAGTTGATTCTGAATAAACCTATACGAAGCTATGATGAATTTACATCCACTTGAACGCACAGGGACGTGGACAAACCAAGTAGATCCTATCAGGATTTGACAATCGACGAAAAAGCAAATATCTCGAAACAAAGGGAAATGGATTTACATCGTTCTCAAAAATACGTAGAGATTAGGAAATATTTATTCGATGAATTCGGACTATTTAACGTTGATTACACGCTTCAAAGCTGGCTGACAGAACGATATAATATTTGGCAAAAATTAAATGTCGTGATACAATATATCTGGATCTATCGTTGTTCTCGGGGCAAACGTATAAAAATGTATAAAATTCGCGCGGCAGTTATCATGTAAGAAACAACGAAACGAAGTAAGCGAGCGTACAATCGATTCGGTTTGATCGATCCTGAAAAGATGGTAAATCCTTGGATCGCAAAATCCTTTCGAACGCTGCTAAACATCGCCGAGAGGTGACAGCACGAGTTTTACCAACGATACGAGTCGGTCGGTTCGACACAGAGCCGACCGATTTCTAGGAGAGGACGTGGAACGCTTCGATTTTGTTTGCGGAACGTTGAACGAATAAAATAGGGGTCTACCAAAATATCGAAAAAGTATCAAATAAACGACGAAAAAAACTTTTACACGAAATAGCGAGGGCGAAAAAATATAGCGACACGTAATAGCGCGATAGTCGCCCCGCCGCGACACTTTGTGAAAGTGTTAAAAAATGAAGAACTTGGCTTGGTAAAGAACGTGGATCGTTTCACCTTGGTATACTAATTGTAAGGGTTAAGAGAACTATGGTAACCCGATGTACGTACTTGCATGCATAGTATCGAATGCCAGCTGAAATGTGGAACGCGCAATTGTACTTGCCGCAATACACCTCTTGACATTTACACACGGAAGATCCTGAATATCTTTCGAACCGCGACGACGCCGAGAAGAGTTCGAACAGCGACCTGTCTGGAATTGATTTTATCGGTAAACAAAGCGATTCGCGAGCCGAATCGAAGGAATTTCGTAGATGGCGATCGTTCCCTCTAGAATTATTAGGTTATGGATACAGTGGTTCGCGATACAGTACTCGACATTTTTATCAGCATATTATTCGCATCATACGAAAGGTTTTGAAATTTCGTTGGCACCGTAACGGGATAGTACTGTAGCGACTATAATACGTAGAACTGACTATAATACGCGTAGTACCAACGTATATCGCATGGGCAGGACGGTTAAGAGGTTAATAAATGTCCAAAGCCGCGCGCAAAATCGAAAGAAACTCTAAAATTCAAAGTAAAAAATTCTGTTCTTTATATGTTTTCCAATAAGCAAGCCAACTAAACAACGTCGAGCTTCCTGCCGTCAATAATTTCTCTGTCAGACAGCTTTATCCTCTACGGACGACACGGTGGAATTTCAAGGATAATCGTCGTGTCTAGCCAACAAAACCATGGAGGCTTTCTTTAGCCTCTTGGAAATTTACGACCTCTCACCGTATTCTCCGATGAATTTCCGTCGATTCCATACAAAGGATTACGTCGAATCAAGTTAAAAATAGCACGCTGTCTTTCCAATCCTTCGCCTTTGCTACCCAACGTTTCTCTCAATTTCGTTCGAAACGATACGTACTTGAAACGCGTCACGACAACCGAAGAACGTGTCCGATGAAAGCAAGCGACGACAAATCGTGGCGAGCAGTAGCAAATAGTAAAAGTTTCTTCGAGGAGCGATAACAAGCTGATAATCGTAAAAGGGAAACAAAGTCAGGACTCAGGGGACGACAGCAGGATATGTGGCATTCTTGCCTACGGACAGGTACGAGGTCCGTGTCGTTCACTTTCACTGCTTACGCTCGATCTAACTATAAAACACGTCCTAAGCGGACCGATTCGTTCGTTTCGGGGAACGATCGATTCGATCGCCGCTCAATCGTTCGCTCGGTCGGCCTCGTGTTACCAAACTGTGATTCACTAGCCCTGGAAAAGCGATTCTCCACCGAAACGTTAGTCGATCAACGTTCGAAGTTCACGCTTTGAAAGCGCGAACGTTCGATCGTTGCACATGACTGTGCTCGCGATACTACTACTCGCCTAGAGTATCGAATGTTTGAGAAACGTCGAGTTTATCGGCAAAGAGGTTCGCAGCAGAACCTCGCGTAACTCGAAGGAAGATTGTAACCGAAATTGGAGGAACGCGTGGCCAATGGCGTGGATTATCGCGTGGATATCGGGTGTTTCGCTGGCTCAGGAGTTATACCAAAGTCGCATGCACGATAGGTGGATGTGGATGGGTTCGGCCACGGGTGGTTGGTGCCAGAGTGAGAGTGAGAGAGTCATATATATATAGAGAGAAGGGGAAACTCGACTCGGCACTCCAAAGTATACAGCCTCCGCGATTGCAGTGGTGTGCTTTCGGTTCCCTCTACACGATATTCATTCTTCGCGGCTTCGCGCCCGTGGTAACAGTCCGATCCACGTTTCCACGTTGCACGCGTTGCAGCAGGACAGCTTCCGGAACCAGCTTTTCGTTCGTTCGTCACCCGTCGACCTACCAACGACTACCATGAGGCTCGCGATTTTCGCGTAAGTATTGCATCCGCGATCCAACATAACGCCAACAGCTCGCTCTTGCCTTTTACTTTGCTCGCGCGAATCTCTGCTGCGCTTTCCCGTGCGACCCGCGCTATCTACGATTCCACGCAGAACAATAGGCAGACATTTTACAGAGAAGCGGTGATCTTTGAAAAATTGGATATTTTCCTGCGATCGTCGTCCCCGTGTCGCGTCCCCTTCTCTCCAGTCTCTCGAGTATCGCGAGTAGCCTGGCTCGAAATTCGCGCAAGACGTTGCAAACGTTCGGATCCGGCGACGTTTACGGATAATGGGTATTTACGATTCGCGAGCGATCGACTCGGTGATTGTTTCAACGTCCACTTTGAATCAAGGCCTTGGAAAGGTGTAGTTAAACGAGCTACACGTTTCAAGCCCTCTGGTGTTCGGTATCTGTCGCAAGTGATCATTGAAATCAGGCTCGAGCGAATTTCCATCGTCACGCGAGTGCAAGGAGAGCGAGCGAGGAAAGAAAGGAATAAAAGAATAGAGAAATGCGTTATGCAAACGCCGACGGGCCGTTCGATCCTGTTCTAGAGCAGGAAATCAATTAGAAAACACAGCTACGCGAAACGTAGTAATAATAATCGATCGACGAATCAGGATTCCAAACATCGCGCGCAGCGTGTTACTCTCGATTCTCGGTTACCGTTGCTTTCCCTTGACATTATTTACGTGTATCGTCTATCGCTACATCGGCGACGAGACCAGTCAAAATACGAGTCGGCTTGCGCAACGATTTTTGAAAGCCATCGAAATTTGGATTGCTCCTCGAGCGTGTAATTTCTCGCGGTACGTGACGAAAGAACGTGCACCAACTCTATCATATTCTTCTGCAAGTAACCACGAAAACGAACAACCGTAACGTTATGTCACAATCGCGATCACGGTTGCTGGAGCGAGCGTTGGAGAATTGCGTCAGGGTAAGGCCGGACACGAGAAAGCACGAAAGACCTAACGCTTTGACCGTGGAATCACGTTTTACTCCGTCGATGCGAGAAAAGTTGAAATTTCTCGGCTGCTTTGAAATCGCGTTACGAAAAGCCGTTGTTTGAAATTCCTCGGCCAACTTGGCCCAAAGTTTTCCAACGAGGTTTACGGATAAGGCCCGGCCCACTAACGCGTATTTTCCTCTCTTTCACAAGGAATCACCTCGCGTCCGATTCCTACGTGCTGTTCGTCGCTCGCTCGCTCGCTCGCTCGCTCGCTCGGACCCCGTATACATATGTATGGACAGGCGATCGAGTTTCACCGAATTTTCGGCGAATGCGATTTCGGGCCACGAGTCTCGGCTAGTTCTCGCGACATTTGTCAGCCGTCTCACGTACTCGCGTGATTCGTACACGAAACGGGGCGACAAATGCTGGGAGTAGCGCGAGCTGCACGAGCCAAGCCAGAGAAAGTGAGTTTCGTACGTGAATGTCACAGGTCACGATCCAGCTGGTGTATACGCGGATCTACAACGACAAGCATGCAGCGGCGAGTATCGTGCTCTCCGGTGCACGCCGGTTTTGTCCACCGATCGCGCGTTACGATCCCCGTGCACGCGCGAAATTCCCCTCTTTCGGCAGGACGAGCAACGTCCTCGAATTCTATTTTCGATCCTTGGCGAAAGTTGTACGACCGACGAGTCCGATGTCCTGCGAGCGAAACGAACCTCGCTTCGTTTCGGGGATAAGCTTCTCTTTCTCTTTCTCTTTCTCTTTCTCTTTCGACCGGACGATCATCGGATCCTATCGGTTGTTGGTGCGTGCGAAACGTTGGAACGTTCGCGGAGATACGAACTGCCACTGTCCATAGTCGTTGGCCGGTAATAATAAGAAACTGGAGATTTGCGCGGCGAATACGCGGATCTGTTCGAGTCTCGATGGTCGAAGAGGTAGAGAGCGTCACCGACCAGGAAGTGGACGGCAGCAGCTGCGATCGATTATTCAGTTGGTTGGCGCTCGTCAGGGACGAAAGCGTTTCCTAGCCCTGAGCTATCCTCCGCGTGCACGATCATCGCGCTTCCTTTCACTATCGCTCGACGTCTTCGCTTTTCGACTCGGCGAGATTCTGCACGGCAATCGTGGCAACTAGGCCAAGCTGGCGTTAAGACACGACCGTTTCTTCGGCAGGCGGCGAATCTCCAAGTCTGCCTGGTCGGCTTGCCTGTAAAATGTCCGCGAGCAGGCGCTGACTCGTTGAACCAACAGGACCCAACAAACGAATATCTCGATACGAGCGGGCAGAAAGTCGTTTCAGTTCGTTCGTTAATGTCGACAGAATTTTCACCGTCGGCTACTCAATCTTACTCGAACCTGGTTCCCAGGTTCTTACTCGAAGAAGACGAGGAAGAACCTGCAGGTTCGAGTAAGAAGTTCGCAAGACGTTTAGAAGGCGTTTGCTTCGTAGATTGGTGGTGGTCGGCTGTCTGATAGCCGTGGTCAGATCGGCGGAAGAGGAATACGATTACGAGGAAGAGCCGGCGGCTCCGGTGACCCCTGCGCCGGCTAGATCGAATTCCGGCCGACTGGGTGGACTATTGTCTTCGCGAGGACGAGTAAACGTTGGAAGGAAATCGTCAGCGGCGGTGAACGTGAGTTGCGGCTCGTTCGAAAAGGAACCGAACCGATAAACTCTGCTCTCTCTCTTTATCTTCTTCCAGGCGCAATCGACCACCGCCAAAGCGGTCGAACAGCCGGTGGAAGCGGAGGAAGAGGGCGACGAGGAATTCGACGATAGTCAAGACCAGCAGGAAGAAATTCCCACCACGACCACCGAATCCTCGAAGAAGGTTCGCGGCGGTGTCAGACCTTTCAGGTAATCGCAGCTTCCATTGCGTAGAATTTCGAACGCCTTGATCGCTGGAACTGTAGATTAGAACTGGCGGATGGCTTCTCGCGAGATGGAAATTTCGAAATAACGAGAAAAATTCTATTGGTTTCAAGGTCGAACCAGGATCTCTTGGCCGCGTTGAAGAGAAGAAGAGCTCAGGTAGGACCGTCGCATCGAGAAACCTCTGGTACGCAAGCCGCCTCGGAATCGACAACACCAAAGTCCAAGTAACTATTTTTTCTTTTTTCTTTTTTTTTTTTCTTTTATTCCGCGTTTTACAACTCGGGACATTTTTATACCTTTGTTGCAAAATAATGGATGGTGGATGGTTACTCCTAACGAAAATACCATCTTGCAGTAGATTGCCTATTTTATTTCTTTAGCGAGGTCAGTGGGATGCTTTTTCCTTAGTCTTCTTTCTATATGAGCTTTGCTCGTAAGTAACTACGGCGCAGACTTTTAACAGTGTCTCTAGCACACGACTGTACGTTAACCTCTTGCGCGTACGTTTCATGGGACTTTGTCCCATGTACGAGTAAATAACAGGGGAGGGGGAGACAAAAAAGAAAAAAAAGAACGCTGTAGAGAGATAATGGAAAAAGACGTGGTGACCTGGTAAACGATTAACAAGTAACAAAACAATAGGAAATAACAAAAGTTGGCTGTTCGGTACAAGACGAGGAGTAGCGAGACGATACGAAGGATGAAATTTTCCGATTTCCAGAGCAACCACGCACAGCCGCAGCAAAAGCACCGGCAACGGTGCGAACGAAGCGAAATCATCGGGACGCGGCAGGTTCGGCGGATCCAGGGGAAGCAAACCTCTGCAAGAAGAGGTGGAGGAAACCCAACGAGAAGAGGTGCAAGTGAAGCCGAAACCTTATCGCAGAGGATAGACGAAGAGTGGAAAGGGGGCGCGAATTTCCAGCTTCGTTCGACTTGAACGCGCAACGAAACGATTAAAAAGGATTCCAGCGACCAACGTCGATCGCTTCGAAGCGGCGCGAACATTTTCCCTTCTTTCGGACGAACACGCGAAACCCGCAACGAAAGTCTCTGTTTTATAACGCGCGTTTGAAAAATTGGAAGGCGGCGAAAGAAAAGCGCCGGACACTCGTAACATTTGCGTACTAATTGAAAGGTACATTTCGAAAACTATGACATGTATATAGAAGAAGGCTGCCATTCACCGAATACTCAAGGTACTTACTGTATAAATGTAAATTAGTAAGAATAAAATTTCTAGAAAGAAACACTTGGACAATACGTGCATGATTTATTGATAACGACGCTCGCCGACCGATGTAACGCGACGGATTTCGAATTGGAATTTTCGAGATCTCGTGGGCGTTGTAACGCGACTAACCTTGACGAGTCTAGGAATCGACGACTAACGCGACGATCTTTATCGCGTATGTTACTTTCCTCCGGCCGTATTTACATAGGCGCGAGAACGGTGTGGGATGGAAACAGGAGAAATTCCAACCAGCCACTTTGGAATGTCGAGGGCGTGCTCCATCTGCACTCTCGCATTCTCATCTTTTATACATCTCGCGCGTACACCACTCCCAAACTTTGAAATCTGCCCGCAACGGACACGCAGCCTTGCTGCCGCCTTGTAACGCCACTGTACCGCTTCCACTTTTGTCCACCTTCGTCTTTAATACGTTTGTTAATTTAGCCATCTTCACGCAGGCGCTATTACCTCGGACAATCGCGACCTTTTCCACCGTAAAATACGCGTAAGGTAAGAATCTCCGAGGTAAACAGGATATCGGGGAGAATTCAAAGGAGCTAGGAGACGAGACGCGTTGATAGAAAGACGAGTAGAGGATCAGAGATGGAAACGAAGTGGATGGAATGGGACAAGAAGAAGACGAAAAAGAGGAAGAGAGGAGAGGGCGAAAGGCGAACTCCACGAGGCTCTGTCGTGTACGCGCGAGAGGTACGAAAGTGAGAGGCGGTATCTCGTCGGCCTTGAAGCCTTTGCGAGAAGCATTTCACTCGCAAAGACCATCCGAGTCGCGTCACCGGTCTGATAACACGGGACGACGTTGAGAAGCGAACTCGAGAAATCGAGAAATCGAGAAATCGAGAAACGTTGCCGGGAGAAGCCGGCAGAGGTTGTTTCTCTCAAGACGCGCGTCAAAGGCTTGGCAATTATTCGAACGGAATATCTGAAAAATCATTGTTCCGTCTGTTTGACGTACACGATCAGACTCGGACGCTCGTTGCTCGAGGGTAACCGATATTAAAAACAGCTCGATGCTGTTTCGTCGCCTTCTAATTTCCAAGCTTTAAAATATGCACACAGAAAATCCGACCGACGCGTCTAGGCCGCGAACAAATCTCCGAAACGCGAGAAAATCAGAAACGCTGTCCTAGCGAAATATTTAGAAAGTTTGCCTATATTGGGAACGTAACGTGCGGCATTTATGTTCGAGTAGCTGCGAGTGTTGTGACTTTTGTTGCCACCGTTGCTCCCGTACGCTCTTACGTTCTTCCACTAAGAATTTGTTCGCCGTCGATCAACGCTATTTAAAGAAATAAAAAAGAAACAGACGTATCTTCGAGTCGATGGCATTTAATTAAGGATCGCGAATGGTAGACGTCCTATTCACCGGTAATCCTTGACTGGGACTACATTCCGTCAAGAATTTCCCGTTTCACTCGACCTCTACCACGGTGCACGACCGGTATAGACAAGCCACGACCGTTTCCATTGTTACGTTAACCTCTGCAGAGCTATCGGCATATTAATACGGCAAAGTCTTCGAAACTATTCAACAGGCGGTGGACAAAATTGCCAGTTTATTTCCACACTTGAAAGCTCTTTAACCCAGCGACACTTGGTAAGACTAGGCGGGAGGAGCAGATCGTGTTTGGCCTCGATGTACGCGCGTGTCTTTTTTTTTTTTTATTATTATTATTATTCTATTCCGCGTTTTACAATCTGCCCATTTGGCAAATTTTTGTGTCTGTTTCACGATTTGTCCAACGGGACAACCTGCAACCTCAAAACGACTTAATCGACTTAAACTTTTTGGGTCTCGATCGATTCGTGTCTATCACGGTTGCAGTGTTGCAGGCTATGTAACGTACGCGCCGTACCTTCTGTCTATTTTCTTGCTCGTCGCGGCGCATTATTCATCTACGGGTTTCGCGATGATTATACAAATTTTAACTATCGCGTGCTTTGAAGCTTTCAACTATCGCGCGCTGCGAGGTTCGGCAAGCGGATTTTCCCTTCGACCGATTAGCAATTGCCGAGATAAACAGCTATCATAAGATCCAATGTATTACACGTCTACGTGACCCAAGAACCTACTTTGCGCGTTACGTGCAAGTGACTTTTAAAAGTGCACCTCGCCATGCATATATTCGTGATTCGTGTCCAGAGACGACCAGTGCTACGTTGACCTTTCGATAATGTCGTCGAAGTCGGCGGCTGCAGCTGCGGCAGATGCAACGGTAATAACGATGCTGCTTTTCACGTGTCTACGTGGCGCCTTCTCCTAAGCCAGTGGTTCTTAACCGTTTGTTTACCACGGACCGCCTTTAAATAATCTTTTCGTCGTCGCCAGCCAGCCAACCAACGCCTAACTGGGAATCCAAATCCTCGAAAATTGAACGTTACAGCGTCGGTACCCGGACAGTGTTTCGGGCGGAATAATAATTTCTGGACGAAAAAGGCACGGTCTCGGTTAAGAATCGCTGTTCCGAGTCATTTTAACGCCACCGAGCCTCCCAACGCGATTACCAGGTGGAGAAGACGTATTTTCGAATTCGAAGCGTACAACGTCGATAAGTTATCAGCCTCGAATCTTTCTGTCCTCGACTACGTCGTGGCCGATCGAAAGTAACGCTATTGCCGGAAGGAAATTGCGTAAACGTTTCTCGAGCTTGCTCGAACGTTAGAAAGTTTCACACATCTCGTGTCGCGAGTCGTTGCCAAAAGTTATTCGCTGCAACTCGTCTAGCTGCTGGGATTTTCACGCGCCGATTATATCGATCCTTGGCGTACCAAGATTGGACGATCGACGTGCTCTACTCGTGGCAACAAGCATCGACGCTTTGATAAGCACGGACTTGCCGTTAGCTGTCGTCCATCAGCCAACGCTTATGTAACACAAACGCGTGGATCATCGAAAAAGCAAAACGAAAGAAGGTAACTTGCAGAAACGCAGTACCGACAGAGTCACGCAGAACGTGTTCTCGCTGCTTTTTACTTATTTCGCCAAGATTATCCATCCTTTTCCTTTGTCCCTATGCGTCCCTCGCGTTCCTGTTGCGTTCTATCGCCCACAAAGTGGTACAAGGTTATAAACACTTGCCAAACGCCCCGTTGGACAAATCGTAAAACGCAAAGTGAAAGAAATGAAGAAAAAAAAAAAAAAAAAAAAAGAAAAGAAGAACAGGCGGTCGATTTCGTTCGACGGAATCTAGTAACCGCGAGACTTGTCGGACGTTGGCTGAACGCTTCCGATTGACCGACCAACACAACGCGGCCGTTGTTTCGTCGCTCGTTTTATTAGAAACAGCCAGATTACGCGCGACGGCGAATTAATTATAAATCGACGTCCTTGCAGAACTTGAAATTCGAAGGCAACGCGACGCAAGTCGGCGTGAAAAATTAAGAACGGCAAGGTGGAAGCAGGAAATTGGAAGGAAGATCGCACCTTACTAACCGCGCTAAGGACGAAAAGAGAGCGTGAATTGCGTTCCGCGGAGAACAACGGCAGAAGACAGCGAACAACTGTTGGTGTGGCAAAACGGAAAGCTGTTGCGAAACGAGGAAACGATTATAGAAATGCAACGGTATTATTTCTCATTATATTGCACAAAACTGTAACGCGGCGCGCTTGGTCGTTCGTTACGAGCTCTATGGCGCGTTTCCCCCAAGGAAATATACGTCTGCGCGACGAGAATAACTCGTAATTGTACTTCATTTAGTTCTCGCGCTCGCCTGCTTCAAAGCCACGTATAATCGGATTTATCGTTCTTTTCGATGCTCTTGAAAACGCTTGAAACGCGGCGGCTCTCACAAGACGGGGCGGAACAGGCGTCGAGTCGTTGGAAAGAGATGGACGATGGTGTAAGTGGAGAAAGGAGTCGGAAGAGCGCGTGAAAAAAATACAGCGTCAGCCTTTTGTAGGCTAAGCGAAGAAGCGAGATTCTACGGCTAAGATTCTACGGCTTGCGGCAAGACGACAACGAAGAACGATAGAATCACGTTACGGACTTGCTTGCTTATCTCAGGCTGGCTGCCGGTCGAGTAATTCAACTTGCCTTTACTCGCCGTAGACGCGAACAAACTTGGAACCGATTAAAACCGACTCTCTCGTTATTCCTCCTCCTCCTTGTCTCGAAATATCTTCCCGTACAAATTCGTACTCGTTCCACTATACTGCCGCTTGTCCTCTGCCTGTCTGTCTATTGTTTCGCCTATTTCCTTCTTCCGCTTCCATCTTTCGTTTCGTTTCGCTACGAATTCTTTCCACTCGTATCGAAGCCTGTCGCTTCACGTTCCTCCTTGCAACGTCTCGACCGCGCCTGCCCCCTTTTCCGCGCGACGTACATCTTTCCTTCTGCTCCCTCGGCCAGAAATTAGAAGATGGAAAACGCAAGTAAGTTCTTTTGGCCCTCCTCCGTGGATGATTCGCCAGACCCGGCGTGCTTCGTTCCCAGATACGATCTTCTCGAGTTTGGTCGTCGCACGAATTCACGGATCGCGCTGTGTAGCGAGTTGTTTACGACCCAAAGCGAGACGAAAGCGAAGAATAATAAAATTGCGTCGGCCGCTTCCTTATTTCCAGCTCTGTTACGGAATGCTCCTCGCCGTAAGCGCGAATTTAGGGCCCACGGTGTATAAACGTGTTGTTTACGACCCCTGAACACGAGCATTACGTCTCGCGCGATGACACGGCCGGCGGCCGAGAATAAAACGAAGCGTTGCTCGATGGAGAGCAAGAGGAAAGGACTTTCTCCGAGCGGAGATCCTTATTCGCTTTCCCTGATATCGTATCCGTGCTTGTTTCGGCGTGCCAAAGGTTCGACGCAAGGGCGTTGCGATCCGAAGCAGCGAACGTCTACGAAGCACGTTCTAATTTTCCGCGTATCGACCTGTCCAATGAGCGTCTTACGTTTCGCAACGCGGATCACTCCGTGACGCGTACGATCGTTGGAGAAAAAAAGAAATAATTACCACGCAGACGACTTTGATTGGTTTCGCGATGGCTTCCGCCGGTTTGCTCAAATTACCGGCAAACAAAGTTGCCTTCTTCTCGCAGCGTCCCGTTCGACGTCCACGTTACCGCGTGACTCGTCGAGAAGCATCGACAATCGTCAAAGATCCACGGTTTCTCGAGAGGCTGTCCAAGATCGGTATCGTTCGATGCACGGCCTACGACGCCTACCTGCGATCGCGTAGCCATATACGCGCCAATGTTAAGGTCGTCCCATCTCCGGTGGCCGCGTAACGAAACGTAATGAAATTGGCGATCGTCAACGCGAAATCTGGGTCAAGTTGATGTCCGGTTCTGCGAAACCGGAATACGTATCCGTAAAATCCTGGCCGACGCTAGTTCGTTACGGCGGATCAACGCGTTCAAACTCGCGGGAGCAAAGTTCTCTTGGTCCGTGAAATTCGCCTTGCCTCGGTCCCTTGTTTTAATGCTAAAGAGAACAGTGGAAGAAGAAAGGAGCAGGAACAGTGGGAAACGTTTGGTGACGATATAGGCCGATAATAATAGACGCGTTGTTTATCGCGGACAGCCGGAGGTGGACGAAGGAAGAGCAGAGCGTTTGCTCGGCGAAAGAAATGTGTACGGGCAATCAAGGCGACGTTAACTTACGTAATAAAGTAATAACTATTCAACGTATCGTAGAAAAATACGCGGTACACGCGCACGAGCACTTTCACGGATGCTTCGCCTGGCGAATGGTGGCGGACGATTGGCTTCGCCACGCCGTTTTACGATGGTCGGGAATAGAGGAAACCGTGTGACGCAAATAAGGCCCTGGCGTTACTGTTCTCGCCTCCTCTATGCAAATGCCACGACTCGTCCGTCGTTTGGCCGTATTCGCTCGCCTAAAGATGAAGGAAGATAAGAAAATGAAAAAAAGACGAGGAGAGAAAAACGAAGGCATCCGGACCGGTCGACCGGTGGGAGGTAGAATCGACGACGATGGAAGGCACTTTCCATGAAATTCCTGAAGGCGCCTCTCGGCAAGTTTCGTCATCGGCAAGCTTCTTACCCAAAGAAATCGAAAACTATCGACCACGTCGGACGCATTGTTGCGGGCGGATCGGGAATATTTGCGAGCCGCGCGGAACATGCAAAATGGCGCCTATTGTGTTCGAGAGCGAAAGTCATCGACGATATTCACACGTGTCTTAGATTCCGGTTCTTGGCTGTCCTTAACATTGAACGGGCTGGTCGTGTTCGACCTTACGTCGAGAGGATGTTTTGCAACTTGCAGATTTCACTTCGATACCCTGTATTCTCAGCAACGCGATGGCCAATGCAATGGCGTCCGTCGACCGTCGGCACTACGGACACCGAGCATAGTGGCTGGCCATCGAATTAGGATCGCACGCGGAGAGTTTCGTTTCTCGGTGACTTTGAGCCTAGCCGGCTTCTTTAAGGCAAGACACGAGCAGCTGCGATCGGTCGGTCGGTCGACCAGATCCACGGTATTGCGGAGATCGAGCAAGAATCGCCGGTATCGTCGATCTCGACCACATCCTGGCGATACTCGAAGCGTCCGACACACCCGTGACCAGAGAAAGTGAATTTTGTAAAAGCAAATCCAAAGTAGAAACGAAACGTATCGGCGCCTTCTTGCCGGCGCTCTTTTTCGCCGTTACGAGCGCCATCATCCAACTACCGTGGCGACACGACAGAATTCGAAGGGCGTGGATTCGTTCGCGAGATAACGCGCGTCGCTGTTTCGAGAAATTGAATTTCTCGTTCGCGGGTCGGGTGAAACGTTGCAGCGTGCATCGCTAGTCGCGCATTTGCTATGCGAACGTCGCGAACCTATGGCGAAAACACGAGAGGAGATCGGTCGTCCGCGTCATGCCTAAACGAGTAGAATTTCGAAATAGTTGCTCGCCGCTATAAACGCGTAACGAGCTAGCGGCAAACTTGAACCGACGTAAATTCGATTTCTGCAATCGCGTTCTTCCAACGTACGGACGCGCGTGCACGGTGCGCTTTGGATCTCGGCCCGTCGTCCAACTCGATTTCGATAAAGAGCGGATGACGCACGAGGTGCGGCGTTCGACGAGCCACGCTCGTGTTCACCAACTTCGTAGTTACATACGCTGCCTAGAACGCGAACACGGAGAAAGTGAATCCGGCATCGCCACGTTGTAAATCGCCCATCGAAGAGGCGTGGGCTTTTAGCGTTAAAGCATCGTCCGTGCAGGGAATTTCCTTGCGAACGACGATTTCGACGCCGGTTGGCGTTCCACGGGCATCCACAAGCTCTGATGGAAATCACCGCGGCAGCGTCGCAGTGCTCGGCGACTTTGAAACGCGGCAACTCTGACAATTTCCCCTTTGTAGACGACTTTTGAAAAAATTCCACGAACAAACGTCTCTGGAAAGTGTATCGAGAAATCGCGCGAACCGCGAAGGTCCATTGAAATGCAGGCCGAGTTCCGCGAAAGTGCAGTCAAGGTTCTCGAGTCGTTCGCCAGTATCCCGTACACGCGTGCATCGATACGTTATGCCGCGTATGTATCTCGTACGAACCGTCGTGATTTCATCGATAGATTTCACGGTCAACCCCGATATCCCATCCACGTCGTTCCTCCAGCCTCGAACGATTTCACGAACGTGCATCCTCGCGTTTGATCTCCTCTTACCGGAGGAAGCGAGAGCCGTACGACTGGAAGACGTTGCCTCCTTCCTCGGGGATTCCACCGTCTTGGCGATCGTTCGCTTTAAGCACGGACACGAACCATAGAGGAACGCGCGACGCGACAGGATCACGGTTACCCTGTCTGCCTACAGCAGCGCGTTCTTTCGCGCAAAACGCGTGCCTACGTAAAGCTGTTTGCGAGATGCGTCATACGCGACTGTTGCATCCGCTGCTGCTTGGTTCATTTTGCAACCGTTTCGCGTAGCAGAGATTCGAGCGAAATACGAATATCCTTGCGAAACGCTGGCGGCGATGATGGCGAGTTAGGGAAAGAAAGAAAAGGAAAGAAAAGGAAAGAAAAACGAGAAACGAAGGTAACAGCTCGATCGAAACGAGAGAGCGTCCTTCTGGCCGGAGAATGCCGGTCGTAATTTCTGGTATACGACGCACCTGTGTTCACGGGCGCGTACAGTCAATGGCCGACCGTATTTAGCCTTCGATTCGTACGCAGAAGGTCCGAGGTGCAGCGGATATAGTAGGCGCCAGGTTGAATGGTAATCGAGCGCGGCTAATTCATCCATCATCCATATACGATCGCGCGAATTCGTAACTGCCGTTTGACTTTACTTGGACGAGTCGTATTCGCCGGTCTCGATCGGGCAACAAGCGTAACTCGACTCGGGCTGGGTCGCATTGTAGCGTAATAACGCACGAGAGAAGACATTGTTCTCTGTCGCTTCGCGTGCTTGCTCGGTAAAGGGGCGCGCACGAGTGCTCTCCTTGTCGAGAGAAAGTCTCGTAGCTATACGTATTCGTAGCAGTTTCTGCGGCTTCGTATCAGCCACGGCCTTTATTTGCTCCTTTAGTTGCTCCTTTATTTGTTTATATAAAGTTACATTGCCCCGTGTACAAGCTTCTTTGCCACCGCGTTACCATACGTAATCACGCTGCGTTACCGTGTAACAGACGCGCTGCTTGTCTCGATTTCGATCACGTCCGAGCGGACAGAAGCGAGCACTCGAACGACGATGGGATGGATGCGACTCGACGCGAACGTCCAAATATTCGACTTCCAGTCGTCTAATCCCATCACGTGCCGTCCTCTTCGAACGGGCACCAAACTTTCGATTCCAATCTCTTTCGCAACACGCCGCCAACGAACCATCCAACGCGCGCGTTCCAACCTTGATCCAGGTCTCCAAAATGGTCTCGAGCGACAAGGTTGCCCGTGTTCTGCCTCGGCTGCCACAGATTTATAGATTAGAACCACTCGCCTCGTCTTGATACTTTTAACAACTTGCGTCGCGTATGATTCCAGTGGCAGGTTTAGGCGCGAACGACGAGTGCGGGGGTAGGAGGGCGAAAGAAAGACGACAAAGGAACGATGTCAATGCGAATGTTGGGTATAGTCGATCGCGGATTATCGTGACATGGCCTGGCCTGGCCTGGTCCTAATGGATCGACATTCTTCTTGCGCAACGAGACGTAAAGACCTTTAACGCGGCACCTACCTTCTGCTTCTCTCGTCGCTCTGCCTCGATACTTTGTACGCGTACGATTACGGAACTCGCAAGCTCTACCCGGGCCTTGACACCTACGATAGCGATCGCCTAACTGTGGAAAACGCGATCGACTTATCGTACGGTCGAAAACCTTCGGTCGGACGGAAAAGGCGGAAAATTTCGTGCAACGGACCACGAAGATACCGCACAGAGGCAGGCAGCGGTGCACGATGAAAGTAAGAGCGATCTCAGTTGAATCCTTGAAACGCGGAATCCTTGAAGCGAGGCGAAAGAAAAGCAGCCGGTTGCTGGGAGGAAGACCGAGCATTTTCACTTTGTCAACGTTCTAACTGCGTCTGTGTTCGATGATCTTCGCTCGTCTGCCGCGAGGAGCGCCTTTCCACGCCGCCATATGATTCACGCGATTCGTGAAAGCGGTTACGCCGAACAAAAACCGAGTCGACACCTCGTTGGAATTCCCGCGATTCCTGCGAATCCCGCGACGCCCGAGCGAACGAGTCTCCGTTGCGAACGGAGCCTCGCAACCTTGCGAAGCTTGTCGGGAGAAACAAAGAAAGAATGGAAGAAGAGGAAGAAGAAGGAGACGACGAAGAAGAAGAGCGATCTTTCCAATGGCAAAAAGTGGCAAACGCGTACGTGCGAGATGACAAAGACGAAGGATAGGATGCGAAGCAAACTGGATCTGTTCGAGAATAAAACCGAGAGTTCTGCGGCGGAATAGACAGACGGTTAACTAGGTAAACCAACAGCTAACTCGCTCGCCGCGATTCGAGTGAGTAACCAACCAAATAGTCAGGATCCGTTGAGTCTCGTTCTCGAGCGGCGTATATCGAGTCGAGTTCGACTACGTGGTGTCCAGTTTTCATGGGCTGGTGGGGTGTACTCCAGGTGGCCGTGGTGGGTGGCGTATAAGTAGAGGCCTGCATTCGCCGCCGTTCTCATACCCTCACCACGTCCTTCGACTACCTCTTACTTTTATATATACACGCACCGGTGGTCTTTTTCCGCTTCTCTTTCTCTCCTTTTCCACGTCCGTGTCTCTTCTCGTAGTTTCCTACAACGTAGTCGGAGAGTTCTCTGCGTGTCACGTCGGGGTAAAAAGAGGGACGGACGGACAGACGGACGGACAGACAGAGAGAGAGAACGCGTGAAACGTATCGAAGGTGTACAGGTCGTGGCGTTTGTCGGAGAGACGCGGCTCGTTTCTCGGATCGTCGCAGCTGGAAGACGAGTGTCGTCGAGAAGAAAGGGCAACGATGATCGCGAGTGTCCGGTGACGAAACGTGTTGCCAGTATTCTACGGTCGTTTCTTCCGTTACGGTAGTATTCGCTGGTCGGAACTTTGAAAGGTCGCTCGATCAACGTGGACCACCACGTCCGACTTTCATCTTCCACTTTACGTCAACTCGCGAGAGCAACAAGAAGCGCAGAATAAATCAACATGTGGATCAAATTCGCTCTTTTGTAAGTACCACTGTATATCGTGTCTCTTCGACTTTGAGCATCCTTGAACTTTAACGTTCCAAGGAGTGTCTCTTTATGGATACGTCGCGACGGCGATGGTAAATCACGGATCGACACGGTGCAGGATTGGAAATTATTTCGCAACGCGTCGCGCTCGAAAGCACGGCCAATGGGCCGCGCGGTGACCATTATCGCGCTGCCGTTTTCATTTTCGGCCAGTTTTCGTTCGCGCTGCTAACGACGTGCCCCGACGGTCGCGACCGACCGCTGACGCAGTCTGCAAAAAAAAAAAAAAAAAAAAAGAGAGTCTGCGTGATTTTTCTCTCGACCGTTTCAGCCGCTGGTCGCGCGTCGCTTTTCCGCTCGTACTTTGCACATTTTCCCGAGGAACGACCATCTCGCGTAACCGGGAAGATTTCGAGGGGCGATTCGACGCTGTCGTTGCAGCATTCGACGCGACGAGGATCTTTTAACTCTGCACGAAATCGAAACTTCCCTCGCGACCCGACCGACGAACCTCGACGAGATTAACTTTCGTACAGATCGTACCAAATACACAGGCAAACGCGGTGTTTTCCTTCTCGCTGCTCCGACATCTCCATCCGATTTGCGCAACAGCGGAGAACAGGTTAAATAGAAAGTTCTCCCGATTACATCCTCGAACGTTTGCGAAGCTGTTTAACGCGCGATTCGTAAAATTACGTTCCGCCGGCGGGACAAAAATTGTTTGCCGATTTTCGAATAGGCTTTCGCGGTAATGTTGTGAGTTACGTAACGCGAGTGTCTCGTGCCACTGGACATACCGCGTATACACGTTGTATGCTTACGTAGATAGTCGCTTGCGAGCGAGACAGCTTTCTCCATATGGAAACACGCTAAATTCTATGCCCGTGCTTGCGTCTCGAGCTCAACCTTCGCGTCTTTCTCCCGAAACTTCCTCCTGGCTTCTTCTCTCTTTCTTCATAGTCGGCGTATCGTCTTCTTCCAAATACCATCTTAATTGGATCTTGATAAGCGCCGGTAAGAAGATGATGCGAGCAGATAGGAGCCTGTTTTATCTTAACAGGCTCTCGCTTGGTAAGACGAAAGCGGCTAAATCGATGGGTCGGTAACCGGGCGAAAAACGAAACTGAGATTTTTCTCGGGACAATTTGTTACAGGTGATTGTAATATCTGTACAGGTACGATCAACGTTCGATCGATCGATCGATCGTACAAGCGAGAGACAGCGTATACATATATCGTTCCTTCGCAGCGTGTTCGCAAATGTCGCGGTACAACTGTTCGAAGCCATCGACTTTCTATCGAGCGGAAACACGCCGAAGCGCGTACAATGGAAAACGATCTCGAATATTTCGCACGACCACTGTTCCTTCTGTTTAACGAGAACGGTGTAAACGACGCGTTGCTCGTCCTATTCTTCGCGCGATCGATTCGCCAAAAATCGTTACTTTTCACGGAGAGCGATAAACTCGAAGCCAATCGGACGCGTAACAAAGCTTACGAACGTTTCCATCGAGATAAATTGTCAAAGGGTTAAATCAAATAATCTGCGAAAGAGCGGGACACGTGGATTTTTCTGGCCGACTGTACACGAAAATCCTCGGTCTACTTACGGATTGTCCGTCGCTTTATTACACCGTCAAAGGGTTAATTTTACAGTAGCGGCTCTCCTTCATCGACAGAGGTAATCGATCGTAACCGATCGACCTTGCGGATAACTCGTTTCCTCGTAGCTGCTCCATCTTTTCTTTTTCTCTTTTCTCCCTCTTCTCGCGCGATTCTCCTCTCGTTTCGTCTCGCCAAATCGGCCCACGCATGTACGTCGAGTTAGCGGCTCGCGTCGACGCTCTCACTGAAATTTGCTTCTCGTTCGAGCCGCGAGGAGTTCGTTTAACGGTAAGCGAATCGATGGCATCCATCGATCGCCTCGAATTTTCGGGCCTTTCCGTGAATCCGTCCAAACAACCTTGAGCCAAACGAGGACGAGGTCGCGCTCGTATTCTCAGGCACGCTACTAGACGACCTTGACTTTTTCTTTCAATCAAATTACTCGCGCGTCAGAAAAATCCGTCCTTTCGCGAGCCAAAATCGACCACCAAAGTGGTTTCTCCGACCGTTTCGCGTTCATCGGCGATTATTTCCTCGCCAATGTTTAATTCCGATCGTTCTTTTCTCTTCTTCGATTTTCGAAGCTTGTCATAGGCGAAAGTTCGGGGCGGCTATAAATTACGAAATTAAAACACGTCGTCCAGTATTTTATTCGGTAATCGCACTTTTGCTCATTGGGGAAGTAACGAACGAGTAATTGCAATTTATCGGACGACGAGTGTATAAGGCGCGATCGTGGCGAGAAATAATCTCGGAATATCGAGTTTCCGATCGTTCGAACGAAAAGAAAATTTCATCGAGAATGTTATCGGACCAAGAGTGGACAGATTATCGCAACGATGTCGCGGCATTTCCTATCATTCGCCACGCGTCGTCTACTCGCGACCAACGAAATTATGCACACGGATGAACCGCCAACCGTGCATTCCTTTTCGTTAATTAAATCGATTGCGGTTAAACCGACAAACTTGCAAAAGCTATTTACGGTCGAACGTCGAGTCCAAGGGAGCTTATCGGGAGTTTTAGAGATCGAGCGTGAGTTGGAAAAGGACAAGCCAAGTTGGTTGCAGCTTCCAGCTCACCGGCCAACCGGCCAGGCACGAACTTTCACCGTACAACGAGCGTTGTCTCGTGGTAGAATCTGTACGGGTTTCTCGCAGATAATGCGTCTGATTTCGCTACGATCTTAACCCATCGCATGCTACCAAATTAATTTGCTACCTGCCTCTGCTTTACAATTATTTCTCTATTAATTACCAATTAAGCGTTCGAATACTTTCCTAAGCCAACTTTCACGACAGTCTTCGAGGGTTAAGAAACGAACTCGGAATGCTATTTAATAACAGTGCGATCCTCTCTGATCCAGGATATCCTACACCATCGCAAATACACTGGCGGACAATGGATCTCGGAGTAAAGCAGTGTCCATCGAAGGTAACGCGCGTATTTCCGTATTTTCCACCGCGTTCGTCGCTCCATTCTTCGAGAAGCGTCACTACTCGCGTTGCTTTCTTCTCCTATCGTTGGCAGAGTTCGTGACGTCGCACAAAGTGCCCGAGAACATCGCACGGCCGTCGGATTACGACGAGGACGACGACGACGTCGTCGACGTGGAGAGAAAGACGATCTCGAAGCACGGCAAACACGCGAAGAAGGTCGTGCCAAAGCTGGACAGTTTCGACAAAAAGCCGGGCGATCTCGATCCGGTCAGACGTTTCGACTTCGTCGACGAGGACAAAGCGAATAACGGGAACACGGCGAAACGGCAGGTTCGCGTCGAATTGGAAAACTTCGGCGACACCGGAGTCCTTCAAGAAGATGGTGTCCGTAGATCGGATACGCACAGATCGCGGGTGCAGAGCCACAGAGACTCGGTCATTCCCGGAGTGCGAGTCAGGTAAGGACATTCCGCGTTTCAACGTTGCAACTACGCCGACTTTGCCAAGTTATTCGAACGATCGTCGTAGGAAACACTCAAACTCGCAAATACGTTGCACGGTGGTTACAAAAGCCAAGTCCGAGAGACGGGCGCGCTAAATCTTATCGCGGAATTTCCTTCGTTTTCCAGCGACGAGTATTCGACCACGATGATGCCGGTTCTCACGACGCCACGCGAGGCGCGTGCCTTCGATTTCGTCCCGGTGAACATCATCCGCGACGACGGCAAGGAAACGTCCTTCCACGAACGCAACTTTGGCGACTTCAGCGACGTCAGTTTAGTCCCCGCTGGAACGAATTCGCGTATCCAGGTGAGAACCCTTTTCCGTTCTTCTTCCTGTCGTTATCCCTTCTATCCGTTTCACTCACGTCCAACCAACTAACGCGAGACTCTGGCCGCAACAGGTAAAGAAAGGACCGAACGGAAAGGACTACGAATACGAGTACGTATATTATTACTATGACGAGGAGGACGAGAATAAGGCGGGTACAGCGGACTCGGCCGTCACCAATTCTTACGACGTTCCTTCTAGAAGCACGTCCGCGCCTAGGCGCGGCGGATCCTCCGCCAACAGAAGCAAGTACAGTAACGTGGAGAGATCGAGCACGGTGGAGCCTGCCAGCAACGAAGTCATACCGAATCGCAATAACAACAGAGGCAGGCAATTGGCGGAGGCGGACGACGTCTCCGAGGAAAGGTTACCCACGAATACTAGATTTCCACCTAGGTGCGTATCTCGGGCGAAACATTAACCATCGCCTCTCTCCTCCCCGTGTTTTCTTCGCGCTTCTATTCGAGTAATAAGTATAGCTGCAAATTCGTACAACGACAGATCACGATCGAGTCACAACACGGCGACCACGGAGCCTTCTAGAACTCGCGGAAACCGTCCCAGACCTGCTTTAGATCTCGTTGACTCGAGCAGCTTTCGAACGCATCAAGAGGGTCCGGAGTTTCCTCAGGTCCTACCCAAGGGACCCGTCAGATTTCTCGGCGTTACTCCGAACGAGGACAATGGAGAAGAGAAAGCGACAGCCAGAGGACGGGGCAGGCCACAAAGGGTCCAGGATCCTGCTCCTGTAGAAGAGGTCGTCGAAGACGTGCCTGTTCCCACGACTAGGAGGAGACCGATCAGCACGCTCTCGCCTCAGGTAATTGTTACACCGTTTTATTTCTCTTTTTCTTTTCTTCTTCTTCTTTCTTTCTTTCTTCGTACAGCGCTACAGCTTCTATTTTATCCTTATTGCTAAAGATAGAACGCGTGGCAATTATCCGCGACAAAGGTTCCAACATTTCCGGTACAGCTGTGTAATCGTATCTCGTTGCAGACCGAGGTCGAACCAGTCAGAGGATCTTCGCGCGGCAGCGAAGAGAAAGAAGAGCAAAACGAAGAAACGCCTTTGTCGACAGAAAGGAGCAGAGACAAACAACCGTCCTCGGAGAAGCAAGAATACGAGGACTCGGACTCCTCTTCCACGACCTCGGCAAGCACCGCTTCGACTGCCACGGAAAATCCAACCACAGAGTATCCGTCCTCGATGGACAAAGTGGCGCTCGACTTGTACGCTTTCGTGCAACAGGGTCAGAATAATCTAGTGGACGCGTCTAGCAGCGAAGCTACCGATTCTTCGTCCGACGAATCGACGATCTCCAACGAGGAAGCTACTACCGATTTGGCAGCGGTCACGGAAATGTCCGCCACCACGGTGACCCTCGAACCCACGACGATCACCACTGCGGCGTCACCCACGGAACCAATGACTACTACGGCTGCTACAACTACCACTGTCAGTACCACCACGACTACCACGACTACGACGACCGAACCTCCTACCACTACTACCACTACTCAGGCGCCTGCTGGCAGGGGGAAATTCAGGAGACCAGGCATCGGCGGAACTACAGGTTCCAGAAATAGGTAAGATTTTGAATAAAGGACTGTTGCATCTCTCTCTCTCTCTCTCTCTCTCTCTCTCGGAGGATCTCTTAACGGTGCGATTGAGAAATCGTCGACTACGAACGTCTTCGAATGCTAATAATAATTGTTGGTGTCGAGGTCATCTGTGTGATCGAGAAACGCGTGGATGAATTGCATAATAGAAATGTATTTGGGTAAAGAAGTGTAAGTATGAGCATAAGTGCAACATATGCTGATCCAGATCCGCATAACAGAACCTATGAGCCTATGGGTATTTGTAGTCTGGGTGGCCCTTCAAACTGATTTGTTACTAAACAACTCTCAATGGCTTCGATTACTGGGAAAACTAAACAGATCAGATGCAGAGTTTTCTTAGAAGTGAGAACCACTTCGGCAGTTGGTGTTATCTAGATCGAGGAACGCGTGGATGAACGTGTAATAGAGATGCATTTGAGTATAAGTAACAGTACAATGTATGTTAGTCCAGAACCGCACGCTGGCAGCGTTACCTTCCAATAGAGCTCCCAAGCCACGGGCCTATGGGCATTTATACAATTACAAAGACTGACCTGTTTGTAACCCGCTGCACCATCTGTGCAAGGCATGTTGCTCAAAGATCTATGAGGCTAAAACCCTTCGAACTGGTCCATTACGAGATAATACTCAATGGCTTGGAGAACTAGGAAGACTTAAGAATAGAACGGATGTAGAGTTTTCCCCGAAGTAAGAATTACTTCAACAATGATAACGAAATTTGTGGTATGGTGCGCGAGACACTCGCAGGCGCAAGACAGTTTTCTCCGCTAGATTGACTGACATTTAAGAGCCATCTTATCTTTTTCCCAGATTCAAATCGAACGGAAGCGCGAGTACGACGACCACCGAAGCTCCGGCAGAACCAACGCCGCGTACACGAAACCGCTTCGGGGGGAACGGTTCCAACGGTGCTGGTTTCAAGAGAAACCGTCCTGGACAGAAACAAGCGCCCGTGGAAGAGGACGCGGTGCAGAAAGAAAGTTCCAGCTCGGTCCACGCGGAACGTGCTTCCTCCGGCACTCGTGGCAGATTCCGTGGCACAGGATCCACGAGATCCGTCTCGTCGACGACACCAGCGACGTCAAACGGTGGATCGACCGCCGCCTCCAATGCACCGTCAGCAATATCAAGGCCGTCTTTCAATAAATTAAACATCAATCGACGACGCGGAAGACCGACTACGAACGCTCCAAACGCTAGCGAAGAGAGCCAAGAGTCGACTCGCTCGGAAACAGCCAAGGAAACCGCACAGGAACCGGTTACGACGGCGCCAAAGTCTGCTGTTCGTGGGCGACTTCCGGCGACAGGAGTCAGACCAGTCATTAAACCTGGGGCGAGGATAAATCTGAGACCCAAACCGGGTCAGTCGACCACCACTACGACTACCACGCCGCCGCCTGTGGATAAAGAGGAAGAATCGTCCATCGATGAGCCAGCGGGCGAGGGAACCGAGGAGGAGACTCATGAGGTGAGTTTTTAGAGGTTAGGTTGTGGTTAGGTTCGATCGATGATACAGAGTGCACCGGCAGGAACATCCGACAATTTTTAAGTCTCCCTCTATCTGCAAGCTTATCTTTTCTGGCGTCATCCGCATACGACGGTAGTTTAAATCCAATTTAGTAAATGCAGTTTATTTTAGGTTTTCGTGTTTCGAAGGATCCCGTAATATTCTCGAGTACTCTTCGCTACAGTTTCAGGTTCCTACGATATCGTCCAATAGTTTTTATCGCCACGTATTATCTTAATCTTTCGAAGCGCAGCAAAATTTAAGGAAAATAGGGAGAGATCGGAGAAATACGTAAAATCGACGACATATAAAGCTGGTCGGAAACGACCCAAGTATGCGGGCGGAGAGTTAAAATGAAAAAGCATTGTAGCCAGAAGGAAGCGCGAAGATTTATCGTTTCATAGTGGCACGCAATGCTGATTCTGTGAAAAGTTAACGAAACTACTCGTCCGTGAAAGTATTAGTAACATTTTCTATAGTATTCTGTAACGTTGGATAATACTGGTGTTCGCGAGAAATTCGTAAGACATCTCGCGAACAGTGTTCGTAAACACGTTTACTAGTAAATACGGCGTCTGAATGTCCCCCGGTCAAACTTCTCTCTGTATTTCGCTTTCACCAAATGCCCTTTCGCAAAATGTCACATGCCGTGCATGCTTTGACACTAATTCGCGTCTGTTTCTCGTCTTTCGAGTGCCAGTTGCGTACGACGAATGCCTCGTATCGTCCCCGTAGCCGCGTCCAATTTGACGTTCGATTATTCTTGCACGTTGGGAAAGCTACGACATCTGTAGTTTGTGTCTCGTATCGAGGTCTGCGAGTCAAGAGTCGATACACGATAGGCCATAAAAATGTTGTCTAGTAGACTATGAAAACAACGCTTGCGCGCTGTACGGAAATCTATCGAAATTTCGTCCGATCGCTAATTTCTTTTATAATATTTCTTTCTCCAGGCACCGGCAGAGACCAGCCCGCCGCCGACGCGTTCCACGACCGCCAATCCCCTGAACAAACTGCGAAATCGAAACAGACTACAAGTACACGCAAAAACAACTACCAGAGCGCCAGTGCCACTGGCATCGAGAAGATCGCCATTGTTACCACGCCGCAAGGTAACCGAGGCACCAGTTGCCCAATCTAGCCAGGAGGAGGCGTCCGAGGAAGCAGATAGTTCCAGCGAAACGGAACCAACCGAGGCCACGTCCGCTGAAACGAGCACAGCAGCGAGCACAAAACACGAGGAAACCAGAGGACTCGGTGGACTTTTGGCGCCCAGGCGCAGGATAACGCCGCGACGACCCGGACAAATCATCTCGCGGGAGTAACAGTGAACAATTAAACGAACGATCCTGTCTATCCATCGAGCCGTTTCTACACCTCGTCGTAGTCGGAATCGAGAAGGATCAAAGTCACTTGGAAACGCGATCAATTACGAATGCGAGGGGGGGCCGACAGGGAAGCACTTGTCGCGAAAATTAACGCGAGAATTCGAGAAGAAAGGGCTTAAGACAGCAAAGATCGCATCGTTCCTGAATCTTCAGTATTCGTGTCATTTTTCAGCTCGAATTTTGTACGAGAAAAGGAAATTTTCGCCGCGTTAGTTTATCTCGATCGAACGACAATCTGGAAAATTGCTGACGAGGCGAGGGGCCATCCCCGGGTGTAAATCGCAGATTTTCAAAGAAAATTATCTACGATGACTCGGTCATCTGAAAAAAAAATATTTGACGTTTCTTTTTTTTTTTTTTTTTGTCATTTTGCGTATAGAGCGAACGTATGAATTAGATGGTGGATGTAAGTACGTACATGATGAAACCGTTTTCGGTTTTCGCTGAGAGAATTTTCGCTGAATGTGCGCGCGCGAATATTACGCGACCACTATTGGACATAATAATGCGATTTCTTATCTTTATTTAATAAATAATCGCGATTCTCGTAGGAAGATATCGTCGGATGCACTTTGCTAAAGCGATACATGGTCGCATTCGACTCCTAAAATACTTTTAGAACATACAACTCGCGTCGTATCGTAAAACAACATTTCTGTAATTACAATGTTCCATGATACGCTGTAAATATGATATTGCAATTAAAGATATGTAAACTCAGATGTATCGTCACTCTTGTTTCCTTTTTACTTTTCACTTTGCACCGTAAGTAAGTTCTCTGAAAACAGTTTTGAGGACAACCAAACCTGAAAATGCAATTCACATTGAATCTTAAACTATTGGCTCGATGAATATGACAGATAAACAATCGCAACGGCTTTTAGAATGCTGGTTTATGCCCCCAACGTCTATGTATACATGTACGTATACCTAACCTTGTCCTGTGATAGGTGGTTTATTCTATATCTCTTTTATGGCTAAATAAGAAGCAGAACTAAAGCAGAATCGATAAGTGATAATATAGAAATCGTTTTTATCAACTGTTCAACTGGAAATAGCGTAAGTAACGCTTTCTAGAATCAGCGTGTGGTTCGTGACTAGCAGAACAAGGTGGACTACAAATAGAAGCAAAATTCAGCAAAGATGGTGACAGACGGGGAAGTGGTTGAATGTTTCGAACAATTAGATATCTAAATTAGCAGTAAACAATCGTTCGTTTTCCGGTCAATATGTGAGTGGGGATTCATGAGTTTGCAGACGATAATAATAAACACGTGTCAATTTGGAAAGCGGGACAAAAGTCGGCAAAAACGAAGGTACGACAGGATGCTTTGTTTATGGAGATCAGCTGTGTTACCAAACATTCCTATCGCTTTCGCTGCAGCGTCTACGACGCTTCTATTTTCGTCGAATAAAGGTCAGCCAAAAGCATAGACAAAAGCGATGCTTGATGCACAAACAATACGTTGTAATTTAATCATGTTATTGATAATTTTGCAAAGTCGGAACTTGAATTTCGTCTTAAAAAAATATTGAAAAAATCGAATGCATCCTCTTATCGGAAAACGAATCGAGTTTCCTATTGCGCGTTCGTCGATCGTTCGATTTTTTATTTTCCTTAGTCCAAATGACTAAATTGTTATTGTTACATATGTACGTATGCGTCACGTTTTCAATTTCTCAATATCATCAACCACGCGAATAATATTTTAATAATTTAACACAGTGTTAATTTCGTCCGTATGCTTGCAAACAAGTTAAACCGAAATGTAGCGGTTAAGGATACATCTTGGAAAATATTCACTTTGTGCGTATACTTGCAAAGAAGTTGCATGAGAGCATAGTGGTTAAAAAATATCTTCCTAAGAATCAACACGTTCTTTGACACAAAGGATGAGCAATCGATTGAGATACATTGATACGATAAGAGTATAATTGTTGAAACTTAGACAAAGAAACAGCGCGCTAGCTTTGTTCCTGTTGATATTTATACATTTATAATAATAGAAATGAAATAGAATAAGGAAACTAATAGGTGGACATAAATGCATTTTCTGTCGCATTAACAAGTTCATTTGGTGGGCGGCTTACATTTTAGATGCTTGCGGAGCAACCGTTGACCGGTAGTTAATTATTCTTAATGACATGTGAGAATGAAACGAGAAACTGTCATTACCTGTGTAGAGCCAAACCGACGAGCAAAAACGGTAAGGCTGTGACTTTTAGGATTCGTTGTATTTTTAGTAGTCCATTGTCCGTTGCTTTTATTTCTGCCTTCTCAAAACCATAAGAGAATACATTACGATCAATGTATTTTCTATACCAAATACAAATTTTCGATTAATTACATGTGCACTAGTCTTCTTATAAAATTGAATTAATTTAGTGAAAGAATAAATCTGTATGTATCACGTTTGTAGATGACGACGGTACTGGATGGCAGCTACCAACGTATGGAGCCATACGACGGGGAAGAAGAGGATGGAGAGGATGATGATGAACACGAGGAAACACCTCAAGAATCCGGTGTTATGATACACGTAGTACCAGAAGGAAATAAAGCTAGATGGAACCACATTGAAGATCTAGATTCTTTTTTTACAAGAATGTACCACTACCATCAAAAACATGGATTCGCTTGTATGATACTCCAAGAAGCGCTTGAACTAGGACAATTCATTTTTGTAGTTACTTTTTCAACCTTCCTCTTTCATTGCGTCGATTACTCTGTATTGTTTAAGTGAGATTTGCTTAACAATATCAATACAATGAATACCAACATAAGTGAGAAACTCCATTAATGGGTTCGATATATTTTCAGAAACAAGCCCCAAACGTCGCACAAAACGTCGATAAGCGACGTGATTTTATCAACGAGCGAATGTGTAGCATCTATGGGTTTGGTTACTTGGATTTGCATTTTAGTAGCCGCGATTTTTTGGATTTTACGATTGGTAAAGGTTTTGTATCATTGCACGCAGTTTTGGGACATAAAGTTATTCTTTAATACCGCGTTGAAAATCGAAGACTGCGATTTGGACAATCTCACCTGGCACGAGGTACAAAAACGAGTCAGAGAAGTGCAAAAAGAGCAGGAAATGTGCATTCACAAAAGAGAGCTTACGGAATTAGATATATACCATAGAATATTAAGATTTAAAAATTATATGGTGGCTATGATCAATAAATCCTTGTTACCCGTTCGACTTAAAGTCCCTGTTATAGGAGAAATTATTTTCATGACAAGAGGATTAAAATACAACATGGAGCTACTCCTGTTTTGTAAGATTTTACATATCTGGATATTTATTAATTAAAGATAGTATATATATGTATATATATATACACATATATAAAAATATAAATTGTTTTCACACAGGGGGGCCATGGTCTCCATTTGAAAACAATTGGCATCTCAAAGAAGACTATAAAAAGTTAAACAAAAG
Organism: Bombus waltoni; assembly: GCA_014737395.1. Classification (NCBI taxonomy): domain Eukaryota; kingdom Metazoa; phylum Arthropoda; class Insecta; order Hymenoptera; family Apidae; genus Bombus; species Bombus waltoni. Next base: position 1,113,652 of record JACXII010000060.1, on the reverse strand, counting down.
ACAAGAACTTGCAAGAGCACTATCCAAGCATATTTTATGGGTTGGAATAGTTAATTTTCTACTTTGCCCGTTAATTTTACTCTGGCAGATACTCTATTCGTTTTTTAACTACGGCGAGGTGAGTACACGGTTTGATTCAAGATAAATCTCTTACTCGATATATATATTTCGTCTCGTAGGAATAATCGTATTGGAAAATATTTCTGTCTCGAACAGATCATCAAGCGAGAGCCAGGAACTTTAGGTACAAGAATGTGGTCTTTATATGGCCGGTTATACCTCCGTCATTTCAACGAACTTGATCACGAATTGAATGCCCGTCTAAATCGCGCATACCGTCCAGCTTCGAAATACATGAGCATATTTACATCCCCCATTATGACTGTTATCGCGAAAAACGTTGCTTTCGTGGCTGGAAGTATATTAGCAGTTTTACTAATATTAACCGTATACGACGAGGACGTACTTACGGTGGAACACGTGTTGACTACCATGACCATATTGGGTGCTATGGTGGCAGGAGCGAGAGCGTTTATACCGGATGAGAATTTAGTTTGGTGTCCAGAGACTCTCTTAACCGCTGTCTTAGCGCATACACATTACAGACCTGATAGTTGGCGAGGTCACGCTCATACTCAAACCACGAGAGCAGAAGTAGCACAACTATTTCAATATCGTGCAGTTCATCTCTTAGAAGAATTAATTTCCCCTCTGCTTACGCCATTTATTCTATGCTTTCGGATGAGACAACGAGCTTTGGATATTGTAGACTTCTATCGTAATTTCACGATCGAAGTTACAGGCGTCGGGGACGTTTGCAGTTTTGCACAAATGGACGTGCGTAAACATGGCAATCCAACGTGGCAGACGGTGACTCGAAGTCCTGTCGCAGATCAGACCGGTAGATACGATGCTAACCAATACGTTACGGATCCGGAGAAACTTCAGATTCCTGTATCGGATCAATATACGCAAGCGGAAGACGGGAAAACCGAGTTGTCCCTTATTCATTTCACCTTAACGAATCCCGAGTGGAAACCACCGAGTCACGCAGAAAATTTCGTCGCAGCTTTAAGAGAAAGAGTGAAGAAAGAAGTGCAAGGTGGTATACACGGTGAAATTAATCCCCTTTTGGCAAGCTTGAACAGTTTATCTAGCTTGGAACCGGGTGTAAGTATTTAATGCGTCCCTATTCGATATCAAAACGGTGTACAATTTAATTTGTCCAATCGTTTCAGTACAATGACATAGTATCGAACATAATTCGGAGCACAATGGTAAATCAACCAGGTGGGCCAGGCACGAGTAATATGTTCGTGAACCAACCCGGTACCTCGACGGTTTCTGCCGCTGGAGATGAATTGTTGAACGTGAAATCGGACATTGTGCCGTATGCCGTTCAACGTGGTTTAAGCAAAGCCGAAGGGCCCGTACACAATGAAAAAGGATTTCTGTATGGTTTGCAACAAGGAATTTCGAATCAGTCCCTAGGCGCCTCTGTCTTTGTATCGAGCCACGAGTTATCTACCGATTTATCTGTACCGGTGGAATTGATCGCTGCCGATATGTCTCTGTCTACATTGTACCTGCATGAACTTCACCACAGACAAGTACGTTTTCCAGCTGTATTTGAATGGTGCCAGTGACCGATTGAAATAAAAATTGCTGAATCACCGGTGTCATTCGTTATTAGAATAAAATGCTTTGTAAGAAACATTGAATAGCGATATTGATATATATGTACATGCATATATGAACTGTATTTCCATAGAAAAATGAAGTGTCGGATTACATAATCTATCAATTACAGGTTCGGAGGAGGGGCTATCAAGAAACGACTACTAGAAGCGTATGGCAACGAAGCCCTGTTCAAGAGCTTGCTACGCTTCCTGAAGTTAGACAAGAGAGAGCACCCTTGCTCTTACATCAAGATTCTTCTATAAGAAACAATAGAGAATTTAAATATAACGTGAACACTCATTTAGATAGCATCTGAATCATTCGTGCAATGATATCGACATTTTTAACAGAATAAAATATTTTCATTCGCTTTACGATGCGACGTCCTCGTGATTTATTTTATAGCAAGAGAATAGCTAGAACGTTTAAGAATCTGTGTTATCGATGTAAATACAGTATCGAAATATTCCTTGACTAGACTCTCGTTTAGGAGGTGAAACGATCTCGAATGCCTATTTTAATCTATTCGAAGGCCTACGCGTGTGTACATTTTGCGCATCAAATTACGAATAAAACGCTTCCCAAAATTGTGCTGGGTTGTTGCGTTATACAATATGAAGAACCAATCGGGTTTCCCATGTCGAAATTTTTGTGAGAAAAAATTCATTACTTATATACATATTGTTACAAACAAAAAAGAAAGCTAGAAATGTTTTTTTCTTTTCATTTTTTTTTTTTTTTTTAAATAAATGCAATTATAAAGATACGAATCTTTTGTATGTATGCGTGTGTGCGCGCGCGCATGTGTGTGTCTGTGTGTGGTAAGATCAGCTCTAGTTTTCAATGCCACGATTCTCTAGTCATATGAAATGAATCACACGCCATAGCATAAAGAATTATTTATTTCTTAAAATGTAGTTACTCGATAAACACGATGGCTGAACGTTAAAAGCTACAGCATGCGAGAAATCGCTTATACACTGTATATATACTTGTATCCGGGCATCTTCTTAATATTGTGACACAGTGCAGCTAAAATACGAGCGTTTACGTTTTACAAACTGACCGGTGGTTATCACGAGGTATAAATTTTGAAGCGGCTTTAACTCGTGTTTATTCTTCGTTATGCGTAATGTATGGCAACTCATACAATACATATTCTTATTATCTATGGATTATCTACGGATAATCGAGACAACTATGATTTACGTACTTTAAGGATCTTCTGATTAAAGCGACGCGTAACGAAAATAAATAGGAATCTTATTACGAAAAAAGTCTTAATATCGATACGTTTCTATAAATAAATTTTATAAAAAGCAAAAAGGATAATAATAATATTAATAATAACGAGATGATATTAATTTAAGGGTTCTTTGTAATTTATCATTACAATATACGAGAAATAAATACATTACGTAATAAATTAGTTTTCGTAAAAACCTGCGAAACTTTTTGTTCATATACAAATGTATCATATACAAATCTATATATAAATGCGAATGTGGTTTAACAAACGAATGTTGAAAAATATGAATATCGAAAATATTGTAATAATTATGAAATATGAACGCTTACCATAACTGCGGGATTTCACCAACGGATTAGAGGAAGCCATGAAGTACAATTTACGGTGTAACCGGAATATCAGCGAGAAGATGACGAAAAAAGATTTCGTATACGACATTCGTCCACCAATTCAAAGTTCCAGAAAGGTAGGTTATTATAACTCGTATAACCAAGTATCTTCTTCTCTTTCGTTGCACGCTAGCTTCACACGAATTGCTCGTTTTCGTTTAATTCATAAATATTTAGATTTAGATTTAGATTCGCGAATCCGAGAATTAGAAAAATCAGTGTTTTATTAATGCGAACACAACTTGAACGAGACACCAAGATTTCAAATCAAAGGTGACGCTACCGGTACGATAAACCAACATGGCGTATCATTTGCCCGCGGGAGGATATTCAAGGAATATTTAAACGACTGCCATGAAATATTTAATTATACTTCATACCGGTGTATTTGTAGCGAGATAGTTTAGCAATAGATAATTTACATGTTTAAAACGTTATCCGTATCTTATATGATTGTTAAAAATATGGAATATCAAGAACTTTAAATATTTTAAACTATGTTACTATATATATTGGAATGAACGAACGTGGCGTCATGTTTGACTGCGTACACCTTTTTACGAATATTTTTATTTTTATCTCATCGGAACTTTATTCGAATTCACAATATATTGAACTTGTAATCGCTTAATACGCACAGTTCTTTTTATATTAGCAATTTACACGTAATACCGAATAAACTATAAAATTTGGCGGAAAGATTCGAAACGGCCAGCACTGTTAAAGCCATATTTGGACTGACGTAATCATGCGCATTGCGCAGCTTTTCTGTCATTTGAATACTCATGTTCAACATTCGTAAGAAGTTACGTTTATAAAATACTTGTTGTAAAGTTTCATGAAATGTAACTATTATTTTCGATTTTACGATTCTGCAATGATTTCAAAATGTTATCAGAAATATTTGCAAATGCTATAAAAGAATCGTTTTATAACAACTAGTAATGAAATAAATATAACTACGGAAACGACGAGTTGGTCACATTAGATACTTTAAAGTATATCGAACTGACGTAATTTTGAGTTTAAATGCAAATAATATAAACGATAATTGACACTCAACACTGCAATGTTTAATCTCGTGTTTTTTTAATGTTCTTAGATTTTTGTATACGCTTGTGTGATATTTTATACGTTATCTTGACATCGGTAGTATCCTTTTGTAACTTTTGGACACTATTAGATGTTTAATCGCTATGTTTATAGACGTCAAAACCTTGACATAGATGCGTCTAAAAAAAAATGTATTTACAGCTGGAAGAAGGAAAATATCCAATCGTATTACCACTACAACTGCGAAAAAAGCATAGTACCGACTCGAAAATGCCTCAGTACGCTGTTATTTCGGAAAAGAACGGTTACAATCAAAATGACGACGAAATGAATGTAAGTATGCAATTCTATTATTCAGTATGCAATTTGTATTATTAATTGTTATACAACGATACATACATAGAAAGACAAAAATTGCGTTAGGAGTTAATTTCTTGCGGCTTCTACGTATATATATATATATATATATATACATATATTCTACGTATATATATATATATATATATATATATCTGCTCTGTTTATTAATCGATATTATCAATTTTCGGAATCTAGTTCAATATCGTATCGAATAACAATCGCATCGATATCTATCATCAAGAAAAGGTATAAATCTTTTACTCGTAGATTTCAGAGCAACGAGCCTTGAAATTCGAGTGCAATTTCTGCCATGAACAAATTGCTACGCTTTTGTCTTTGTCTACACACATTAAATTTCATCGACGCAGATATTGCAAGTATTGCTACTGGATTCTACCTGAGAACCAGACGATGAAAGAGCACGTCGATAGTACTCATCGAATCGACGCAGGTATGAACACATTGATCTTTTATATATGGATAAATCGTCAATCACGATTAAATTTCTTGTCGATATTCCACAAGCGAAATTTGACAACAAAACAAAACTGTTCCATACGTTGCGTAAACGCGATGGACCTACAATGGATTTCTACCATTGAGATGTTGCGTCTGATCGGTATCAATCTAAATCGCTATTAATCGGCCTTTTGTCTGTTTTCGAATACGTAGCTTATAAAGTCTGTAAACGATAGAATATCACACGATCATGAACAGCGGTATATTTTTAACAATGCTTTTATTATATTTTCATCGCTTGTAACAAAAAGATCTCGGTTTTTTAACAAGTCATATGGTATGTACAAAAACTATAAATATTATAGGTTCGTTTATGCGTTTAAATTTGAACATGTATATTCATTGATCCGGAATAACAGTCTTCAATATACTTTCAACATCATCTTGACAGTTTTCGTAAATGATATTCTTTCCTTGCAGTCCTAAGTCGTTCGCCAATAGCTTAAGGTTCTATAAAACGAAAATTATTTGAATCAACTGGTGAAAATATAATTTAATTATTTGATTATTATACGTATCGATAATCTCCTACGTATGTGGATGGCCCTTAACAAAAAGATGATTTCAGTACATTATTTACCTTCGCAACCGTTACATCGGTCCTCTTCAAATTTCTACAGTCAAGTACAACGTCGTGTGAATTTTCGTCTGAAAGCTTCATTATGTAGGCTCGAAAGTGTTCCGCCGCTGGAAACGTGATACTTTCCTCAGGAATAACGCGAATCACGGTTCTATCTTCTACCTACAGTTCAGGAATCACTTTACCACACATGGGAATAAATTTTTGTCTACGCGCAAAGGTGTTAAGCTAACTAAAACTATTAACACTTCAAATACAATATAATATAAAATAAATGTAAAATATAAAATACCTTAGTTAGCTTGGTACTATTACATTCGACTGGAAACTTATTGCCAGTCCACGATCGGTTAAGGATGTTAGAACAGCGTTAAACAGTTGAATAGTTAAAATATTACTTTAATTTACCTGTTTGATTTCGGTTTGAAGCGAAGGTCGAGCCGAGAAGTACAACAATATCGCTAGATTTAACGCTATACCGATCATGATTCCCCATTCCAGTTTAAGAAAGACGCAGAACAGTAAGGTGATCAACATGAGGAAAAAGTCGGTTTCTGAAAAGAAACGCAGCTCTAAGGAATACGAAATTCAATCGCGTTTATCGCCATCCGATTTACTTACTTTTTGCGCGCCACAACAGAGCATACGTTTTAAAGTCGAGCATGTAGTACATAGAGCATATTATAACGCCAGCTAAGATCGCTTTAGGGATAAAACGAAAAGTGGATGTGAGCAAGCTGGCCGCGAGTAACACGAGAGCGCCTGAAAGAAAAATTCAGAAGAAACGTTCATACGTTTTGCGATTATCTCTTAATTTTGTTATTTTAATAAATTATTTCTTTCCTCCCTTGACGATACGCGTTATCAGCGAGACATTTGTAACGCTTGTTTGAGAAGTCGTTTCGTGTGAGAAATCACATACACATACATACACACACAACTTACCCGTGAACAAACCTCCAAAAGTAGTTTTCACTCCAGACGAGTTATTGACAGCCGTCCGCGTAAAAGAACCTGTAACTGGCATTGATCGAACAAGCGAACCACCTATGTTGCACAATCCTAACGCGAGCATTTCCTGCGTCCCGTCCAAAGCTTTGCCCTTTGCTGAAAGTCGACAATACGCTCGAGATTATTCCAGCGACTCTAATTATCCGAATAACTTTCAAAGTTGTATCGCCATCTAACGAACACACGCGTGTACGAACATTTGTGACGAACAAATGTGACGAACATTTCCCGAACAGTCTGATACGTTAACCGCGTCATTGCAAGTCCGCGCAATCGTGGAATCACAGATCGGTGAAAAGAAATTAGACGAGCCTCGGTTCTCAGACTCCAATTATCCGAATAACTTTCAGAGTTGTATCGCCATCTAACGAACACACGCGTGTACGTTCATAATTGTTCGAACGACGCTCGCAGCGACGAACATTTCCCGAACAGTCTGATACGTTAACCGCGTCATTGCAAGTCCGCGCAATCGTGGAATCACAGATCGGTGAAAAGAAATTAGACGAGCCTCGGTTCTCAGCTTCGACCGCGCAACAGGCGAATCGTCCGAACGATTATGAACGACGTTGTACGTAATATATTATATGTACGTCATATGCTATAGCATACCAAACGCTTTTGCTATCGCCATATGCTCAATGGTAGATACAATCGGCACGGTGACAAGCGACGTCCCCATAGCACCGACAGTTGTAAAGAAATCATCGGTTATTGCTTTGAAGTTCGGCAGACCAAACGGTGGCAATCCACGACCCATCGATCCTACGAATCATTTATTTTTGCTGCCATTTTGTTGCTTCTTGCTGCGGCACGCAACGCTACTTTAAGGAATGATCAAAGAACGGGTTTCCCAATTGTCGTGTTGTTCTCACCGGTCAGATTAAACGGATGTAGACCGTAGATGGAAAAGATATACGCCATCACAGTTCCTACGATGACCACCAATGCGTTACGCGCGAGAATAGTGGCCCAAGCGATTTTCTGCGGCCAAGTACCGGTTCGACGTCCAGGCAAATTCTTCGATGAAAATCAACACGAGGATTAAGTTATATTCGACGAAGGCAGACTTCCTGCCAGATTCTTAGATGCTATCGGAATAAAATTTTGCCCGGCACCGAATCAAAGTATCGCAAACTAAGGAATAAAATGAATTATAGATAATTGTTTCTTTTTCGCCCGTTGTCTTTGATCGAATTCCGCTTTATATGACTGTACCTTTAATAGAACCAAGACCACTATCGTTCCAATACCTAGCAACGTGTCCTGGTACCGGATGCTGCTCAGGTTCGAGAACACCGAGATCAAAGAATCTACCAAGTCTTCGCTTCTGCCGGGTATTCCTAACAACGGTTTGAACTGCGAGGTGGCTATGTTAATCGACGCAGCCACGGTGAAGCCCGTGATCACGGGCAAGGAAATGAAGTCCAACAGGAAACCTGAAATTCGCGCACGACTGTTTTAATCGTCACGAGAGACGTAAGGAGCTTAAAGACGGAGGTCAGGATTCGCAACGTGTTTATTTATAATTAACGATTCGTCGACAAATTCCATTTACAATTCTTCCGGTTGCGAGCAAATTTTTGTGATCACGGGGAAACGAAGAAACGGGAATTTGCTTCACCTGGCAAATATCGCAACGAACGCTTTACTCGTACCGCGGATATTTCATATATTTCTGTGTATTTTTGCATCTCCAAATTCCCCCAAATGCATGAAAATCCCTAGTCAGATCACTCAGAAATTTGCCAAATGTCACGTTGGACAAATTGTAAAAAAAAAAAAAAAAAAAAGAAAAGAAAAGGAATCACTCACCTAAGTGAAAGAAGCCGAGTAACGCGATGATACAGCCTTTCAGAAACGTAAGCAGAACCGCGACATCAGGATTGTATTTCGTTACCAAAGGTTGCACCATCGTTGCCATGATAGCAGTTGGGCCGATGGTGATACTTGTACAGGAACCAAAAATAATGTACAGGAAGGATGCCATGAAAGACGCGTACAACCCATACTAAAGGAGAAAAGAGACAAAATGGCGTGAGATTCGAATTAAAAGACGCGTAGAGGCCAATGCGCTCATATCGACGCCGCGAGTGTAAACCTTTGCAACTGTAAAATTTATTGTCTCGTACGCGCGCACGTAACGACTTGCGCGATTGTATCGCGAGTTTTGAAATTTCGGAAAATTTCGCAAAGGCTCAGGAATGTTTGCGCGATATCTTCTTTATGGAAAAGAGGACCGTTCTAAGTGAGAAATTTTCAGAGTTTGGCTTTCATATACTTCCTCCGCTTAAATCCATCGAACCACGGTCCGATCGATATTGTTTCGAAGAAATCTATGAACGTTGAAAGTTTTACGACAGAAAGCTGCTACCAATCTTGACGCGTGTTCAGAAAATCGATGCTTTTTATCGAAAGCGCGTTTCGCTCTTCTGAGAAAAGTCGAATTCCTTGCGGAAAGAAGGAGTCGTTCTTCTCACGAGGCTCTTACGAAGAGCTTTAATTTACCTCGGGACTTAAATCAGCGACGATGGCGTAAGCGATGCCTTGAGGAATAGCCGTGAGGCCAACGGTGAAGCCGGCCAGTGCATCCTGGGGCAGCCACGCGAGTTTGTAATTCCTTGCCCACGACAGAATCGGCAGCCTCCTTTTCGCGTACTCGTAACAACAGTGCCTGCTGCATCCTGACACTTGAAACGATACAAAGGCACGCGTAAATTTCGTTTCAACTTCCAAGGTGTCTGCGAAAATTTTCACGAAACATCGACGAAGAAAATCCAGCGAATCGAATAGCGTTGCCTTGTTTAAAGATGAAGATAGAAACTTAGGCAAACCTAAATTTGGCCAACTCACTCTTGTCGTAAACTATAGCCCCCGGCTTCTCCAACATGCTTAAAATTGTCCCAACGCTTGAAACACTATACAAACCATAAAATGCTATACGAATAACTCGTTGTTACGTTTAACTTCTATCTGCACAACCGTGTGTCTACATCCACAATTTTACGATTTATTTATTGAATTTTTATTCACACAATCGTCTCTGTTCCATATTTCCAAACGTATTTCTCTCGGATATTGTTCTCGACGACGAACACCATCGATAGGAGAATATCGCGGGAAAGATATTTCGCAAAGAGTTCGCAGGCGATCGTGAAAGATCTTTGTCAGAACGACCGCGGGACAGAAAAATATCGACGTAGGAGAGTACGACGCGTGAGCCTGTTGCAAGACACAACGATACGCTCGATAGCGTCGTTGATTATAGCAACAAACTGATTGCAAATATCGTTGCTTTGTACCGCCGACGAGTTACACGAGTTACGACTGCCGATATTTATCGCCACTTACGATATATACCCCCACTTCCTTCAAACTCGACGATTCGCCGATTGCCACTGCGAGCGCGCTCTCATCTATCTGATATTCCAGATGTTTGCTTCCACGCTACGCGTTCTGCTCTTTTTTAGTCGCTTCCTAACTCTCTGTCTCTCTGTTTCTGGTTAAGCTGAGTCGTTCATGCCGATCCTTAGACTATTCTAAGCTTGGAAAGATTCTCATGGAATTCTGGGATGTTCGTCGAAGTCTGTATCATTATCTATTATAGAATCAGATTTTTGGGAGGAAGGAAAACTCACTTTGAAGAAACGTAGCAACGAAGCTTCGCTGGATGCGCGAATCAGCCGGAACGTGTAAGGAGTTCGCCCAGGAGAATTGCACCTTCGCGAAAAGAATTATCGCCTGGTTAGATTGTTTCGTTGAGAATGATCAAGTCGTTTATCTTGCTCGATTTCCTTACATGTTTTCGGCGGGTAACGAAAGTGATAGAACGAGGGCGCAACGCCTGCGCGAATAAGCGGTCGACTTACAGGCTAGTGGGTATGAATGAAAGCTACGGGCTTGCAGTATCGCGCGAAATAGAGGCCTCGTCGTTCCTACGTTGGTCTTGGTCGTCGTATCATTTCGTAACCAGTGATATCGTCCGAGGGAAAGCGATTCGGCCACTTGACCCCTTTAAACCATCGATTACATAGCGGAAGATACGAACGATAAATCCTTAACGCGCCGCTAACGATGAGGCTACGATAATATTTCGGTGATAGACATCGAGCAAACTGAAAGAGTTCGCAAGAGCTTCTTCTGTAAAAATTCTGCTGGAATATGCGATATCTCTATTATTCGTTGCTCCGTGTAAAGAGGGATGATTTAGATACGAAAGAAAAAACTGTTTACGTACGTAATGTTCGAGCTACGATAAATAGCTCATATTTTCGTAGAATTATTCGATTACTTATGTAACTGCGAGTAGGAATTGCACTGGGCACAGTGTTGCGTTCATTTAGTTCGTTTATAGCTGGTTTGGTTTATAACAAATGTAACTGAAAAATTATCGAAGAAACGACGACGAGACCGATTGCTTTTTATAGTGGCCGTCGAGCGCGCGATGAAACGACGACTAATTCGATTAATTTATCGAGACACGTGGGAGCAGAAAGCTTCCTACTCGCTTTACAAATTTCGGGAATCCCACGATTTCTGTTTCGATCTTATCGCGTCGAATGAAATACTATGATACACCGTGGAAGCTTCAAACATTGTGCAATGAAATTGACGTTCTTCGTTCGGCGACACATAGTAGGTAAGATTTCGCGTGTGTATCTCTTCCGAGAATTACAGTTTTACACCCTCCACGAGTTGTTTCGTTTCTCAACTACATCGAATTAGAAGACTTATTTTCGAAAATCAACGAGAACAGACTTATCAAGTTAAAGCGTCCCCTCTGTGTGGCATTCGACGATTAAAAGCTTTAAGAACGATGTATATCTCGTTTGAAAATTGTACGAAGATAAAATCGAGATTGTAGCGTCGTAAGATAAATCAATCTCATTTTTACTCATAATAAGATTAAATATCTTCTCGTTTATATCGTATCAATTTCCCTGCGGCGTTTCAATTTGAAGGCCGCGAGCGAAGAATACGAAAATTCGATTTGTCGTCAACCAATCGGACGTTGAGACGTATTATTATATGGCATCATTTATGCCGATTTACTTATTTACATAAATTTAATACATCTATCGAGCATGAGTTGACGATTGAACATTCTAGCGTTACTGTTACTACAAACTGATCGACTTCGCTTTTTCCAAACTTCTCGATTTAATCATCTAGTAGGCAACGCAATTAATATCCAATTTCCAATGCACACAAACGCTTCGATTCTACGAGTTCGCCCGTCGCGAGGGAAGAACGCGAATAAGAAAAGCCCCTAAGATAAATTTAAGAGAATAATATTTGCGCCTTCTTTAAATTTCAATTTATCGAGCGGATCGCTGAAGCTTCCGAATGTACGACTGGCTAGATCCAACAGGTTTCTGCCGTCTCTAGATATTTTATATATCAAAATATTCCTTTCTGGTCGTACGACGTCAAAATAAAAAGATCGAGCAAAATCCACTTGTCACGGTTTCTTTGCGATTCAGTTACAGTTACTCGCACAACTGATCAAACGCTTTTTCACGCAGAATAACTTGTTAAGAATCGAACCAAACGACTTGACTTCTTTTTTGAGACGTTACGAGGATTTTGGTTTATTGCGCGCCGCGTGACAAGCTTTTCAAAGAAATTCAGCTGCTCGGAATCGCGAAGGAGCTCGTAAAGGTCGTTTCTTTGCAACTTCATTAACTGGACCTGTAGTGGGAACTCGAAGGTTGTTCGTTCGGTTATGCGAGTAACTGTAGGATATTTCCAATCGAATTTCCCTCGATCGACGCAAGCTTAGCTTTTTCAATGCACTTTTACCGCCATCTTAAGACTACTATCGTAACTATGTCTAAATTCTAAGACGAACATTGTATAGTTGGAAATCTTTCGTCTTAACCGAGGTCGCTCATATATGAAAATATTAACGAACGAGTATCAACGGTGAAACCGCGAATTAAATAAACGTGTAAATGAGCAACATGTCGGTTTACGAGAAAATTACATTTCTATGTGACTAAAACGTCCACGGATCCGTTTAAACGTGTACTCGAACTGGTACTCCGATATTATTAGAATCGATCGAACGATATCGTGTAAGAATATTTCCATAGATATTACAGTCTGCTATCGCTGATAAAGTTAAGTACGTAACGCTTTAATATAGTATAGAGCTTGCGTATACTCGTGCAGGCAACACAACAATCTCAATGTTAGAGAAAAATTACCGATATATGTATTATCTACTCAAGTGGCGTTTAGTAGATACGTTAGCTAGCTTATTAAAACTTATTAAACTGATTAAACTTACGTAGATACAGTGATACGTACGTACAGAATACTTACGTAGATACAGAAATATTCGAACATTGTTAAACAAAATTGTTACGTATGTAGAGGATGCGGCAGAATTGTCATTTTCGAGAAAGTAGAATTTGAAAATTTATCGGTTACAGTGAGCATGCCCAATTGCAGACTGAACAAGAGTAAATAACCGGTGTGAGGTTGTTCTATGCGCGAAGACAAGTTGAAAATTCATCGTACCCATGTATCAGGCCGATTCTCAATTGAACACGTACGATTTGTTTTCTACGAATTGGAAATATTTTCTATTGTCTTGAAAATACAGCCTTAAACCGGACCAATTTGTTCCGCGTTCTTTACTTATTTTCGCAAGTGGAATCGCTTTTTTCTCGTTGTTTACTCCTGCCTAGGTGTTGATTACCCAGGTTCGTTTTTCTTTTACTTTTCCTGCGTGAATACCGACGTAAATAACGCGTTGATTATATTTTACAGGAAATGTCACGATACATCGATTAACGTATTAAGAAACGTATGGTTCCATTTAGAGACAGCGACGCGACTTTGCCGCTGTCTTCAACTTTATTTACTTTCAAATTCGAATTGTCTACTTTCGCCTTTCCTTCCCACCTAAACAGCGAAAACGAGATACTTGGCGGTGAACGCGTATTTTACGCAACTCTTCCCCGGACAATTTGATGTTCGTAAAAGATTTCCATAAGTATTCGAACACCGTGTAGATGATCGTATGGAATCGACGTTGGACTGTGGTGACAGTTTCAATGTTTGGGTAATCAGGCGAATAACGTTGCTAACAGCGAGGGGGAATAGCACGTTCATGCAACAGCACGTTCTTCTTCTTGCACGCACGTGACTGAGAAATTTCGAAGCCGAATAAATCAGTTTTAAATGATATGCAAAACAATGGAAATCAAACCCAATTTTCTAGATGCATAGTTTAACGCTTAAGAATCAATTGACTCGTTATAACGCAAGTGGAAAACCCTTTTGCTCGCCTCTTTTCATAAAACTTGGAATTATCTTAATTATCGGTCGCTTTTCGCTTTAAACTAAAAGGAAGAGAAGATACTGGCAAGCGAGTGAAATTAGATTTATCCAGCTTCGTTGGTCCGCGATGTTAGATTGATCCACGTTGTTAGAACTACTGTAAATTTAGGTTTCTTAATTCAGGTTTAGAGTTTTTATTCGTATAAAATAATGGAGATCGTTGTAGACATGGAAATTATTTTACAGCAAATCAATTAATTCTCAAGCTGTTTTACTACTAGCCGTTTATAAATTACGTTTGATGAATTGAAAACTGTATTTGTCAAATGATGTTATAATGATAAGACGTAAGATCAGAGAATGGAATAAAACAGTTCGAACATGGTACTCAATTTGGTAATAAAAGGAGATTTCTTTCGATTTTTCCGATAAAATTAAATACACGCCACATTGTCCCTGATCTAAGCTAACAGTAACAAAATTGACAATTGTCACGTTCTTCGAATCCTCGGTCGGTACAGTTTTCACGTTCCCATTCGGTACATGTCGTACGTTGTATATGGCAATATTCGTTCGAGCGACCCATCATATTTTTTGCGACAATATACGCAAGAGTCATTTTCGTTATTCATTCTTTCAAGTTCATTTGCTTAAATTTTTCTGTTCGTCGAGTTTTCTTTCTTCCTTGCAGTTTTTCGATATTTTCTCCGCAAAAATGTCGCGTCTAGTGTATCTCGTCGAAATATATATCATACAATAAATATATATATATATAATTAATAAACGTTGCGCGAATATTTGCTTCTGCGAAATCATCATTTCCTTCGATTTTAATATTCCTACTAATTTCCATTATACATGTAACCAACAAAATACGCGCCCGTGTGTGTGTTTATCGATTTTCTGTCCGGCATTTTCCGTTCGCCACGTAGAAATCGCGTGTAACGCTCGACACGAATCCTATGCACGATTAAGTTTACACGATCCGGTAGGATATAGAGTATTTAACACACGCTACTGATCGAACCTCGTTTCAATTACAAACGTTTTAATAAACACATTTCTTTCACCACGATACCAGCCGCTCTTCCGTTCAAAGAATCTCATTTCTCATAAAGAAAATGAAATTACGTGTCTCAACGAATAGTCCAAACTTGTCGGTGGAACTTTAAGGTTATTTAAGAAAAAGGATACTACAAGTTATTCGATCAAAGTATTACCCGTTGCTTTCTACGACTTTAAGCCACCTTTACCAGGCGAGTGATAAATTCTATCACATAATATTGTGTCTTAGACAAGAACCAGTTGTCGGAGGATTGACAAAGGAGAACGTTCTGTGGAATTGCTGTGTGACAACATTAGGTATATCTAGAGAAAAGACACGACTAGTCTTAACTAGTACGTCGCGCAGCAACTAGCTTTTTCTCTAGACGTTGCTCCGTGCTAGGGAATGCTATCTGCCTCGATCGATGAAACGCGCCTTATCCGATACTCACTTCCAGCTGATCGATCAGGTACTAAAGTAATTCGACGACTGCGTCTTGTCTAAAGAAGCAGCATTCTTTTGATAGAATTTATCACTTGCCTGATAAATGGTTTAAAGTTGTAGAAAGCAACGGGGAAATACTTTGATCGAATATCTCGTTGTACCTTTCCCTTAAATGAAGTTTTTGTTCTGAAACTGAGTCGAAAAATTTGAATTATTCGTTCGATAACGAGTAACTTAACTTAAACTCTCGCGAGTCATCTGCGAATTGAGAACTAGAAAGTCGATAAAAGTAAATTCTATGTTGTATTATAATATATACCTGCATCTTCGACGAGTTAACCCTTTTGAGATTACAGAGTAATAATTTTCTATTTCTTGTAGTCTCGTTTCAGGATGATCAACAACCGTGCGGCCGTCTTTCGTAAAATTCGTGATAAAAAAAGCTTGATGGACAACGAAACTTCCTTGCACGATATATCTCTAAACGAGGAGTACATTCTTGACAGGACCGATGTCAGAATAATTTTTATCACGCTCTATTCCATCGTCTTCGTGTTCTGTTTCGTCGGTAAGTAAGTGGTCGTCTCGATCTAGATCGATCAGATTATCGATCGAGTGGCCAAACCAATTCGATCCGTATCCGTGTCGCATGCTTTGAAACTTTCCATCGGCCTTTGACAAGAAGAGAAGCAGGAACATCGTGTAATGCAATAAAAGCTTTCATAAAAATTGAAGCTTTCGTATTCTCTTGTATTATAGATATTTATACAACGACTCAAAGATATATGGAGGATACTCGCTTATCTTTGAAAAGAACGTGATATAAAAGAATTACCAAATTTTTCTCAAATTTATTCATCATATTTAGTTCGCCTTCGCTATCGACGCTTCAAACATGCGCCTCTCAAACGGTATCTAGTTCGCACAATTATTAAGCGCGAACTTTGCATAAAAATGTATCCATCTATTTCGAAGATGTTCTCTCGTGCGATCGATTTATGTAAACTCTGTTGGTATTACGTTTAAAAAGGAATCAAACGTTAAATTATGTGAAAATGAAGGTAAGGAGCCAAACAAAACGTTAATTGTTTGTTAATTGTGAAACATTTTTAACTAGCAAGGAATTTATCAATTTCAATGATAAATTTTCAGTGGGATTCAGGGAATAAATTCTTTTTCATAATTATTTTTTCAAGTAGTCGTCCAGTTGCAAAAAGTAGTGTTCCAAAAAATACCATAAAACACTACACGTAGAATTATAAAATGCAAATCCATACTCTCATCGGTAAATCACGAGATACGTGATAACTTCGAACGTAAGCTTTTAATAAAATAGGTCTGTAACAAATTCTTCGAAGCGCAGTACCTGTAATTTAATTTTTCTTACAATACGCGCGTCTTATAGACGTATTCAGTTCACGAGATTAATATTAGACACGAATTCTATATCGAGAAATATTTATGCAGAAAATATTCGATATCGAAAAATATTTCTTCCGGAATATATGTTCGCGCGATCGATTATACGTAAGTTTCTTAAGCATTACGATATGCTTTACGTAAATGATAAATGTAGAAAAAGTTCGCGAAACATTCGATCTCGATGGGATTAAGAGAAGCATTCGTGTGGAAGAAACGACGTAACGTAATAATTCAGGGCCGTACTCCTTTGAATTCTGTTTGCAGGTAACTCGATGGTGATCTTCGTGGTAACGTTTTCACGACGATTACGGAGTATCACCAACTTCTTTTTGGCGAACCTGGCAGTAGCCGATTTCTGCGTCGGTATCTTTTGCGTGTATCAAACGTTGACAAATTACCTAATGAACAGTTGGCGTCTCGGTGATTTTCTCTGCAAAGTGTACATGTTCGTGCACGCTCTTTCCTACACGGCTAGCGTATTAATCCTAATGGTGGTTTGCATCGAACGATACTTGGCTATCGTTTACCCGATTAAATGCCGGTCGGTGCTGACAAGAAGCCGACTACAGCTGGTAATAGGAATAGTTTGGATCGTTGCCGCGATTTATGCTTTGCCGAGATTCTTCTACGTCGAGACCATGCACAATCGTTTAGTCACCGGCGACGTGGACATCATTTGCATAGCCAATATCCAGAAGCACAACAAAACTCTGTTGGACGCCGTAAATCTCGTCTTTCTTTACTTACTTCCGCTACTTCTGATGTCCTGCCTTTACACGAGAATCGCTGTCGGGTTATGGAGAAGCGGCACTACCCTCGGAGGACCGGGTGTGGCGACTAAAAGCAAAAATGATAGCCTCCATCGTGTTCACAGTTCCGGTAGGAATGTGCTTCGAGCCAGACGCGGTGTAATAAGGTACGAGCTGTGTTTTATTAGTAGACTGCGGATATTTATGCGAATTCGTATCTTTATGGGTGTAGCGTTTCAGATGTATCCCTCGTCGATAAAAGCAAAAAAGAAGGTGACAAAGAATTGTTCTAGCTGGTCGATATCGAAGATGTATTGATTCTTTGAAAAATTTCTATTTTGCATGTTATGCTGTGCGCGTTCCATCTATGTTTCTGTGCTCTCAAATTTCCCATAAACGTATAAAAACCCGCAGTCTAGGGATCAGCGATAAAATGAAATTAAATTAAAAACCCGAGATAATTCTGATCCTTGCAATGTCCCGATCATATCGGCTGATGGTTAACTCTCTATCGTCGAGGTAGAGTCTCGGAGACTTGGCTGATTCTGTCTTTCTCATTCTCTTCCATTTTGTTTAGAACTAAGTCTAATCTCGTCTATTTGCCACGTGCATACGTGTTCGCGAAAATATACTAAAATCTATAAGAGAGGTGAGTCGGTAAGTAAAACTGTCAGAAATCTGTCCTATATCCGCAAAGTTATCTGCAAATCGTGTATCGCGTTTAAAAGACGAATATGCCATGGTATTTAACGGAGAGAGGTACGTATTAAAAGGAATGTGCAAGATACGTGAAAGAAATATATAGGAAAGATGTATAGGCGTGAAAAGAATAAATATAAGTATTAAAATATATCGCGATAGTGATGGAATGATTAGCAACGTAGATAGAGTAAAGAAGGAAATAAATAAAAAGGGAAGAGAAAGAGTGGATACCAAAGAACAGATACGTGCAATAAAAGGATTAGTAGACAGAATCGAACAGCGATAGAACGGATAAGATAAGAAGAAATGCATAGCGTTAATTACCCGAGTGTTGTAGAGTAGAGTGGAAAAAATGGAAAAATGTAGGAAAAGAATGTCGAAGGATGAGAATGTGCGACAGAGATACATGTGTATGGTAATTAAAGTGAAATTGTAAATCAAATTCCATTTCGTGACTGCGAGATAGAAATTAAATAAATAAATATATACAGGGCGTCCGGAATAACGCGACTCACTATTCTTCTGCCATTTGCGGCCACGTAACAAAAAATCTTTTGAACCGTACTTTAATAGTGTCGTGTGTACTACGAACGACGATAAAAGATTCCGAAGATACTTTGTTTTCATAACGACACCGATAAGCCCAGTATCGAATCAATAAAAATGCGGTCCCGTTTATCTTACTCGAGTTACCTTGCTTTCGCTACGAAAATATATTTTCGAGATTTTTTTTATCGTTATTCGTAGTACACTCGACACCCTCAGTAGGGACTCCCTGTATATTCATATACGTATATCTGCAAGTTCAGAAATCAGGAGTCACGCAGACTCCACCTCGAGCTTTACGCCGCAAGCACGGTGTCTCGGGTTAAATTGAAACTGACAAAATTTTCTAGAATGCTAATCGCAGTGGTGATGATGTTCGCCGTATGCAATCTGCCGCAACAAGCACGGATCGCCTGGCGCCACTGGAGCTCGAGTTATGATCGATCATCGAACTTCAGCACCCTCCTAACCTTATCCACTTTCTTAATTTCCTACACAAACTCTTGTCTGAATCCTTTTCTATATGCTTTCCTCTCGCGAAACTTTCGAAAAGGGATAAGAGAACTTCTGAGCTGCAGAAAGACAAGAAATCGAAACAGCGTTTTGGTCATGGGACGTACCGGAAGAGAGACAACAACGCAACAAGAAAACGACAAAGTCTGTCTAAGTTCTGATCGACACGACTCTGTTGCAGTTCCACCGAGTACAGAGCAAACCATTTACGAAAAATCCAGTTACTGATTAGTTTTATTGGTGAAACTTTCATCCGCGCTCCATTCACCAAACCTCTCGACATTAGGCTATTAAAGAGTATCTTTTTTTAAACAGAGACCAACGCAACTGAAACGAAGATCTTCCTGTCGAATAACTTTGTTCTTTCGATAGTTCGAAGCGAAATCGATCCTATTCGGATACGTTCATGCTCTTCCTCGTTGTATACATACATAGGGTGTTCGACTACTGGTTTTACATAATTTAAAGGGTGATTCTTGACGTCGAAATAAAACGAAAATCAAGAATAAAAAAATTGCGCTTTCGGTTTTGTTTTTTAGTTATTGACATTAAAATGTATGTATTAACTTTCTTCGTTCTGTTTTTGCCGTTAACGCGAGGGACGATAATAACGTCGTGATTTCACACGAGACAAGAGTACAAACATACGAGAAAATAAATCATAGTTTTCATATTATTTTTCAGAAGATCGATAAAAGATAAGAAGGCAACGGATTATATAAGAGAATAATTTGTAGTTTACAACTTGTAAATTAGTAAACTACTGTGCAAGAGAATTCAAACGTAATGTAATATCTTTGCGGAGTAGATCGACAATTTTCAGAATACTGAACCAATACGACAGATTCGCGGTTGCCGAGTTTCCGATTACACGGAATTTGCATTAATCTAACTCGTATTTGACATTTGGCATCGGCACAAGTGGTTTTAGCAGATAGACATATGGATCTTTACGAGATCATACATATTTGACGAGAATAGGGAGAAAAAAAGAAATGAAAATTTCATTCAAATACGAGGGTCGGTGAAACACCTCAGTTTGCTACATCGACTCTTGGTAATAGAAATGAAACGAAATCAAAAATAATATCAGTAGAAAAATGTGATAAGTATATTTTTATTCTCTGATTTTAATATCATTTCATGAATGTCAAAGATTATTAACGTAATGAATTGTAATTTCTACATATATTTTCAGATTTGTTTGAAACTTTACTATCGTTTATCGTAATAGTCGGCCTCATAACAGTGCTAATGAACTTTCAAAATGTTTCGCGCAACACATATAATATATCCATAAAGTAAATCTGTAAGTGAATATTTTCATAAATAACTGTAGTCAAATTTTGTTATTCTCCAAACAGTTTTGAAAGTAGTTAAATACATGTATCATATGGATTTTCATTTCATTTCTTGTTTAAATTATCATCGTCCTTCCGCTCTCGCCTCTTTCCCTGTTTCTGTCGAATCATGTGAGCGTTATCTGCATTTTTTCTTTCCTACGCTGTTTTGTTTTCCGCGTTATCTCGCCGGGGTCTCGAGTTCACAGCCAAGTAACCGGTTAACTCCGGTCTATCGACTTCTCCGTACAGCTTTAACGTTTTATCGGATAATGGGCAATCCTCTTTCAATAAAGATACCTTCCATCTTTGTTCTCATCCATCGATGATCGTGAGATTAAGAAATAACCTTAAGAAAAATTGCTTACTAGATCGCATATTTGTATGCAAATTCATATTCTCGGGCGTATAATTAAAAGTGTAGAACCTCGGTAAAAAATTGTTTTACCTGCCAAGTATTATAGAAAGCCATGCATATATATTTTGAATATATTTATATATTCTTTCATATTACGTGTATTCTGTGCGATTTTCCGCTTGCAAATGTCCTATAAATGCAGAAAAATTTAAATGCAGTTTACTGATTACAAATTGTCACTTTAGTCTCTTGACGCACAAACTTTTCCTGTAGCGAAGATTGGTTGCGTTCGTGTAACCTGTGAGTGTTCGAACATCTTCGCGAACCAACGTATGTCTGTTCACAATGGCTGTCTACAAGTTTTCAAATTCTTTCGTGATCAAAGTTCGGCAAAGTTGTAAACAGGACGTCGCACCGCGTGGATACTCCGGGGCCGTAATTTGCTCGGTTTATCTGTCGAAGGAGACGAACATATCAAGAAGAAATAAACGAGAGTTCGAACGGATCCAGAGTTGGCGATAGCAACGTAATAATTATTGCGAAATCAGACCCCCAGCAGGCATTGCATCACGTAGCATTAGATGACCCCGGAATGGAAAATATATTTTGCGGTCTGTAACCGTCGTATATCATGCGCCTGTACGCAAACATATTAATAGATATTAAAAGAAATAAAAAATATGATTTTCTTTCCCCATCGCACTTTCTGATCACTAGATTGCGAGCGTTTATGTATCTTTGGATAACTTTAAGTAGATTTGTAATCTGTACGCTAAATATTGTAGTTTAAGTAATTTATACGTTTATAGAAAACCGTAAATAGAGATTTGTTTTACTATTGTATATTACAACTATATTACTACTTTCGCTTCGTATTTATCTATATTTTTCTATATTATATGCATTTTGTATATTTTCACATATTTAAAATTCTATTTTGTAGGTTATGTTCACGAGAATGCGAAATATTTCCTGTTATGTCTATTACTTTTTATGTAAGTACCTTTTGAGATTTTATTTCCCAGGTTATGTTTATAAAAATACAAAAATAATGTAATTGCCAAAAAATCTCAATAAATTTGTATAATACCTTTTACGAACGTACACAATAATCTTCAAAATAAGTCATTCATTCCTTTGGTAAACCAAACATAATCCAAAATTCACTCGTGAATCACCAGAATCATATATCAACTAAATGAACAATCCAACAACAAATTCGACTAAAAAAATAGATAAAACACGAAATAGTTTGTCGTATCACGATCTTTTCAACACAGTATTTGCCTTTTAGTGCGGAGCAATAATCCGGTAACAAGAGTAAGAGCGACAGTAGACACTCGAGCTTCGAGCAATTGGGGAGTGGGGATACCGCTATAAGAAGATAAATCACCAAGGAACAGACAGTTTACGGTTGAATCGTCAGGCAGACAGTTTTACGTGTTCAACGAATCTTCACACACATTCGAGCACACTGAAAAACATTTCTACAAGGTATGTACCTGTCAATCAGATCAACGTTGAATCGTAGATCATGCATAGAATGTATATATCTTTTTATCAAATTCTATATTTCATATTCATAGTACCAAATTTTTGTAATCATGTAAAGATGTAACACTACTAAATAGTACGAAGATTATTCGCACATAAACTTATTTTCCATTAACGCGATTTTTCATTGTTTTCATAGTGTACAATTTTTGTAGTCATACGAAAATATATAATATAAATATTAAATGACACGACATTTAATACACTTCAATTCAATTAGTTAATATGTAAATGCTACAATAAATAAAACAGTGTGCAAAAATATTTTATAGCCACTGTTATATCATCCGTCGAAACACGGTACGCTGCAATAATTCAGATAAACATTTTTCTGGGTTATCAAATACGGATGTTCATATTGTATAATGCAGCGATTAGTTTAAACACATTACTTACAGAACAGCATGATAAAATATTCAAACATGTCTTTTAATTGTTTTAAACAAGATCTCGTTTATACTATTACCGACCGTCACCGACCCATAGGTCATGTTGGCGTCACATGACGAAACAACGTTAGTACGAAACAACCTTTAATATTTACCTCTGGTATTGCGTTCTGTACCGATAGTTTTCGCGAATGCACAATTTTCTATCTACACTTTCAACGCGGACGCTTACATATAGTCACTTTCATTGGGTCATTCTTTAAAACAGAATAACTTTCTTTAAATTGGACCGAAGTCTTGAGTCCTTGAGGCGTTAAAAAAATGAGTTTACTAGATAACGTGCAAAAAAACAATTTTGTCACTGTTTGCAACTTTTTTATTTGACCCTGTAATGAGGATTTAAATAATATGTTTTATAGAGTTATGTTAGTTATATTTGTATACGTGTTCAAAATGTCATCGAAAACGGTTAACGTTGTTACGACCTACAAACGGTTGAAATTGGTGAAAAATCGCAGTTTCTCGCGACTTTTGGCCTATAATAGATTATAATAAGTCTTGATACATTTTTCGATACCTGTCGCTTGTTTCTGCGTCAATCGATTTCTATATAAAATTGTATATGACTGAGATAAGTCTACAAAACCTATTGTTTAAATTTTCACTACAGACTCAGATAAGAAAGTTGTAAATGGTAACTTTTACTATTTTTATATGTCGTCGAATAAACTATTTCTTCTAACTTGTCAAAAAATCTCAAGTCGTTCCGTTCAATCTTAAAAATTTTTCTATTTTAAAGAGTACGTAAGTAACAACTGTTGGTTAATTTTCATTTCGCAAGAATCAAATCCATCGCATTCAGTAACGAGTAGAATGTTATTACGGGTCTTTCGTAGCTCATGAACAATTTGCATGTAAAAGCGTATATTAATCGAAATAAAAAGAAGAAACATAGGTCACCGATGACTACCGTGGCAGGCAACCTGTTAACGAGCTAAACAAGCGCTATTGTACCATTATTTTGCAATCACTCTGTATATCGAACACAAGCTACTGAAATCGTGGAGAACACGAACGTGGGGTTAGCTGTATCTAGCGGAAATCTATATGGCAGAAACACACTCAAGGGTTCTGTTTGTTCAAGGATAACATGTTTACCACACTCGGAAGCATTCTCATAAGCGATCCTGTGGACGCGTGTTGCAGCGAATTGCTTGTTCGTCACGGCATTCCTGTCACCACTAAATACAAGCTATCAAAGGAGGAACTAATAAAAGAACTTCAGGTATACACAATTTTTTATTAATCGAAACTTTCCTCCTTTCTCTTGTTTTCTCTACATAAAGACGATGAAATTGTCACGATCTATCTACATACATACTTATAGCATTAGCACCTTTAGCATACCATTTAGCACCTGGTGTAATTCGATTAAAAGGTTAATATCTTTAACACAGGCTTACGAATATAGTCTAACACTCGTAGCCACGTCTTATGAATGTATTACGTGTATTATATGAGACATTAAAAATTTTCTTAGCACTGTTACGCAGAACTAATTTTCATCCGTCCTTCGATTATATTATTGTTTTTTCGTAAATACTTGTGCATGATAATGTACATTTCTATCTTGCTTCGAATGGAGAAACCGGTTCACACCATTTCGATTTAGTCTTAGCGACGATTAGGCTCAACTGCACTTTCCCCCTAAGCGACGTAGACAGTCGACTGCGCACGTTGTAATATGGCGATTCCTGTATAGAGATTTCTCGTGGCGCAGGTTGTAACAAGATGCGTAAACTAGTATTGATTCTTCCCTAATTAAAATGTTCTGTCTAGTATGCCCTCGTTTTTCAACGTACACAAAATGCAAGAAATATGGTAAATATCAATATCTCAGCCACCTCACCGATTTCGATGATTATCGAATTTAACAACTCTTTTTTTTTTTATACACGAAACCACCGCTCGGTCTTAGTCTCCGAGATATTAATAAATAAACGACCGGATAAAATGACGCTTAATCCAAACCTGATTCTTATGCAAACGTGTCGGCTATGTTTGCGACTGTGTCGCAGATAGACATATTATTAACACATTTTCTTGTTAGATTTGAATTAAATACATATATCACGTTGTGCTGTAACGGGTGTATAATTAATTATAGGTAGAATTTTTACTGTATTGGTACGGGCAGTTTTTCGCAAATATCTCGGGAACTAAGGCCAAAGGGCGGTTTCATGTGAAGAATACAGTTGTTCAAAATGTAAGTTTCCACAAGATATTGAAAAATTATTGAAATCAGACGCTATTGCTGTGTCGAACTCTTGATGGAATCTTCTTACATGAACTACATTTTGAAGGGCAGCAGAATGTAAACAGAGATTACTCAGTTCATAGTTGACGTATAATTAATCTGGTGGAAGTAGTACCGTGTTAAATTCTCGTCGCAATTAGATGCAGCTTATGAATTCCTCATTCCTTCGTCGATAGATTTATACAGGGTAATTCTCTTCGTAGTTAACTCAGAGAAGTGGTCGACGACCACACTCTTTAGATAACCGATGTTATAAACACGATTGTTTATACGTGTAATTTGTCATCAAAGAGAGATATGGTTGCTGTACCACGACGGATGTATGTAAACAAGAGTGTGATTTGCAACATGACTAACAAAATTGAATCACCTAGCAATAGCAAGAGTTACTACGAATGTTCGTACATTTATGCGAAATTTAATAATAGCTTAACAGAGTTTAATAATAGCTTACATTATTGATAATAGCAATAGTGTTGGAATGTAATTAGACATTTTCGGAAATATATATATTTCAACGTTATTACCAGATAAAACTAAAGATACAAACTACTATAGAATTTCATTTATTCGAACTCGTCGGGGAGCAAACATTCATATTCACAGCTACGTAAAATTGGAGTTCACATTCAAATAACTGAATTTAATCGCCGAGAGTTGATATAACCCAGATATATCCATCGCTCTTCCAGAAGAACAATTTTCGCAAGTAATTACTTTTTTCGTGCAGCAAGCTTGTGACTGTTTTCTTAAAAATTGCGTAACAGTATGTGTAATGGAAAAGAAGTCGTGTTAATCGCTAATTATGATACAGCGAATTTAAACCCCAAATGAAAGAACAGTAAAGTTATTTTATCTGAGTTAATCAAGCCATAAATAGTTTGCAAAGTTTCGTTTTAATAGACTGATCATGAGTTCCATGAAACGCGTTTTCATGAAACTCGAACGACGATATTGTCGAATTATCGCAAATGTATTTCAGCGTGTGTAAACCGCTTTATTCCCGTTCTCGCGTCCCTCTTTCTTTTCTTTGATCTCGATCAATTGCCGCGTGCATCGAAGTCGGTGCAACCGGCTAGATCCAGTTCGGTCGGTAAACGCGAATACCGGTTTAGCTATACGGGTCGTTGTACTTATCTGTCTCGGCCGAGTCCTCTCTCCTATTGTGCGCTCGCAGACGCGCAATTTCCGTGGTTGCTCTCGACAGGCGATTGTCAGTGGCGAATCCCCAAGAGCAACAAAATATAAAAATGTCACGTTCTGCACAACTTGCTAACTAACTTGCTAACTAGTCTAATTACATGACGCGAATTTGATTATTTAAGTTATAGTATCGGACAGAGATATTAAAATGTAAATTACAAGCAAATCTTAATCACGTAGAATAAGGTTGAAAACATACTTGTGCACTTTTAAAAATCCCTAGAAAGGCTCCTGGATTCACCACTGCCTTATCATTAGCAGGACAAGCGTGAAGTAAAGAGTGCATTTACAGTGGTTCGCGAAAGTATTCGAACACTTGTGACAGATTTTTTTTATCTATACATCACGTGCATTATTTTTTGAAATTTCGTTAGCGCTGCAACGAGACACGACTGTCGTGATTATAATAGCAAAGGGGCATAGCCGAATACGCGTAATACGCAAATTTCGATGAAATTAAGGAAGTTTTAAAATGCCAATTTTGTTATCAAAATTATTAAATGATGACATTTACGTTTTTACAGTCGAAGACTATCATGTTTATCAATCGATAAGTTTTGTCAGATTTTTCAAAATAGCACGTCATAACTAAAAGAATTAAAAATTCCTATCTTTTACCTCTCCACGCACGTAACAGTAACCTATGTACATATATTCTATAATTGATATAACGTGTATATCGTACGAGTATTATATGCAATTCTAAATAGTTCTATTTTTATTAAATAAGTGAATTTTAAACTATCTTACGTTTCGTTAATCTTCTTCGCTGTCAGATTTTATAATGCGTGCCATGTATGAAACGCGCGATAAACAATAGGTTATCGCAGCGATATGTAAGCAAGGAAAATGTCCTTTTATTCCCGAGTAACCAATTGAGTTTGATATGTACTCTGTATAGAACTCGTAAATTTTACTATGAATATATCGGGATTTAACTTGAAATTTTACTATATCGTTACGTTTCTTTAAATAACGATTTAAAAATCATTCTTACTGGATCCTACCAAATATTTCAAGCAGCGTCATACTTGGCAGAAATAATGGATTCAGAAAGCAATATTAACTCGCGTTATTTGAAGAAACAAGATAATAATACATGGCTGTACGAGAATAAGAAAAAATACTTTCGTGCGAATGTGCAAACGGCAGTAGCACTACATATTGGGTGTTACTCACGTATCGCTGCGATAATTCGTTATTCATCGCATGCAACATACGCGCAAGGCACACGTTATAAGGCCTGCTGAGATACTCAGCGAACTCAGCTTCAACGCTCAGTTAATATTAATTGAGCAAATCTTGTGATCGACAGCGGTGAAGATTAGTATGATTAGACGAAGATTAGTAAAAGGTAGGACAGTTTCAAACCCATTCGTTTAATAAAAATAAAACTACTTAGAATTGCATGCGATGATAATACTCGGACGATGTGCACGTTATATCAGTTATATAAATCTGTACATAGGTCACCGTTACATGCGCGGAAAAGTAAAAAAACAGTAATTTTTATTTTCTTCTTTTTTTTTAGCTACGACGCACCATTTCGAAAAATCTGAAAAAATTATCAGTTAATAAACATGATAGGCAGTTAAAACATAAATGTCGTAATTTAATAATGCGAATAAAGGGTTTTCAGAGACACAAGACCTTGAAAAATTGCCAGATATTTACAGATAAGTAGCGCCATCCTTATGGCAAAAGAAATCATATTTAGGTCAATAACTATCCTAACGATAGGACTAAAATCTTGTCGAAATGATTTCCATAGAAAGCTCTTGTCATCGACGTATCGTAAGTGTAATTTGATTTACGGACGCTTTCATCGTGCTTATTTCGCTGTGCCCTTTGAAAGCATTCCAAAAACGTATTCAGAAGTTACAAAACGTTTATTGCAAACATACACTTAGCGAACAATTGGCAATCTTAAACGTACAAATAGCGCCAAACATGGTCTCGCTCTATATTGTGGCTCGTTAATACAGCGACAAGAATGAACCGTTCAAGTATTTGGACGATGTTTGTGAAATGTATGCTTCCAATACATTTCTTGTAACTTCTATCGTATACATTTTCAGATCCGTTCCAGATTTGACCAACAGAATCGCGGTAGCCGTGTCCCGTTACAGTACTAATGGGATTTCAAAATATTTTACATAATAATATAATACGTAAAAAATGTATAAATGTATACGAATATTTTCGCCAGTCGCTGTGAGTAACGTACTATTCACATAATTATACGTACATGCGTATGAAACAGAATCACGAAGGACTGATCGTTCGATCGGAGACAAAGGTGGTCAACGACGTGTTTGCTAGTTGTCCAAAGCTTCGCGTCGTCGGCCGGGCTGGTACTGGCGTCGACAACATCGATCTTCAAGCTGCCACGAGAAAGGGAGTGATCGTGTTAAAGTATGTCTGCTTTCTCTTTTTTCTTTTTTTAACTTCGTTAACTCTCACGATAATTGAACGACGAGAACAACTATTTCAACCACGGACGTTAGATTTTGCATAATAATCCAGGCAAATTAACCACAAAGAGGATCGCATTATGCTAAAAATGTTACATACCTGAAATTTTATTGCGCGAATTTGTTAAAATAATGTTCAGAACAAATCGTACGTGCTTGCCACTCGAGATTTCCTGCACGAATTTTGTACATGATCTTCCGAGTTATCGAAGACAGTTTCTTTTGTACATAACGACGAACGTGATAATCGAACTACAGAAAGCTTCGAACAAGGCTTGTAGATATTAGAAATGTCTATCAGATGAAACGTCGTACATTAAGGTTGGGGTTAGGTTGGAATCTAGGGCCCATCGACGCGATGGGGAATAATAAATATCGTAACATGTATTAGGAATAGTAAATATCACTTAACACTGTAAATAACACTTTGCAAAAATTGATAAATATTTGACGACGAAATTTGGCATATTTTTTAAGAATGACATAAGCTAGATTTTCGCCAACTCTCAACTCCGTATATTCAATTTTACACGAGTAATTGTCGATTGACGAAAACGTTTCGTTTCATATATATTTCTTATATCTACGATGTTATCTCTTTTATTTGAAACTTTTTATCATCTCATTATTACGTTCGTTGAAATATGAAAAAGAACCTGTTTTCAGCGATTTTGGAGATCCAGATAGCCAAGCCTGTGCAAATACCAAGAGGTAAACATATGTGTTGAACATGACTTCAGCAAATTCGTGCAATAAAATCTCAGGTTATATTATGTTGCGTCCAAGGTTGATTTGTCTGAAAATATTGGATATTACAAATGAATGTTATTATAAATATTATAAATCGCTCGGTCAACGATGCGTTAAATAGAATGCTTATCTTTTTCAGTACTCCCGGTGGAAACAGCATCAGCGCTTGCGAGTTGACGTGCGCGTTAATCTCTAGTCTGGCACGTAACGTTCCTCAGGCGGTTCAATCGTTGAAAGAAGGACGATGGGACAGAAAATTGTATTCCGGCTTCGAGTTATCCGGAAAAACGCTTGCGGTGCTCGGGATGGGTCGAATCGGTCGCGAAGTGACTCGGAGGATGCAAACGTTTGGTATGCGTGTGATCGCCTTCGACCCCCTACTCACACGCGAAGTCGCAAACCAGATTGGTGTTGAGAAGCTCTCTTTGGATGAAATATGGCCCATAGCTGATTACATCACCGTACATACGCCGCTTATTCCTCAGACGAAAAGTACTTTGAAATTTTTCTCGGTTATTTTCATTATAGTATTGGAACAAGTATTTGGAAGAAATAACTCGTTTCAGATCTGATCAACGCTACGACCTTGGCAAAATGTAAAAAGGGAATACGTATTGTAAACGTGGCTCGCGGTGGTATTGTGGACGAAGAAGCGTTGCTGAATGCGTTAAAGTCAGATCATTGCGCTGGAGCAGCTTTGGACGTGTTTATCGAAGAACCACCGAAGAACCCCGTCACTCTTGAATTAATCGCACATCCCAAGGTCATCGCTACTCCTCATTTAGGTAATAACCTTTTTCAATGATGCTTTTTAAATAACTGTCATCTTCTATCTTTACCTGTAACTTCGTTGTAACTCAATGTTGACTTACAGGAGCAAGTACCGAGGAAGCTCAACAGCGAGTGGCTGAAGAGATAGCCCAGCAGTTTCTAGCATTATCCGGCAAATCGACAGAATATGCAGTTACCGGAATCGTAAATGCACCGATGTTGCACGCTGCCATGTCAGGCGAGAACGTATCGTGGATCGAACTGTCGAAAAAGCTGGGCCAACTGATTGGTCGATTCTTGAAAGGAAAACTGAATATAATTGTACATAGTCAAACGGTTGGTAATATCAGCATGCGAGAAAAAGCATTCGTCCACACAGCCGTTCTCGTTGGAATTTTATCAGGGCAAACGAAGAACGGTTTGAACTTGATAAATGCACCTATATTAGCCGAGGACATAGGCATTGATGTTAAAGAAAGCCACGAAGAGTCAACTGATGGGGAAGCGGTCGTTGTTCAAGCTGAAGGTCATCAGATCAAAGGTAAGACGGAAATAAAATACTTTTAATCAATGTATTATCAATCTTGACATTCTCGGTATGTTTATTTCGATGATTTTGGTCCATTTCTCCCTCAATTTTATCCAGGAACGGTCCGTGACAACGAACCATTATTGCTCTCGCTGGATGATGCACAATTCGGCAATGGAATCGCTCTAGGGAACTACGTCTCCTTGTATCAAACCAACAACGTCCAAGATCTGGCGAAAATTGTGAACGCTTTCTCTACGAAAGGCATCAACGTTTGCAACTTGAACGTCAACGGAAGTTGGATGGTGATTCAAACCGATCAAGAAGTTTCCGTACATGTTGACAGCATCAAATCCTTCTGAAGCCCATGTTGTTCAATTAAGAGAAAAAAGTGCAGTATTTTGAAACTCGGTATGACTCAGTTTCACGCAAATCGAGTTACATTTTTGTTACATCAATATGTAGATTAATTATATCTATGCAGATATAAAGGTAATATAACGTTCGACTCTGTTCGCATACCTATTACTATTTATTGCTCCAATCGAAAATGTAGGAATAAAAAACACAAATGTGTTGTGTTTCTGGTAAATACACCTGTACTATGATCACATGTAATTAAACATCTTTATAAATCTTACATACGTACACATGTATTGAAAACTAAAAATATACAAAAATATATATATGTATATATATATTTGTGCGTGCGTGCGTGCATGTGTGTATGTGTATACGTTATATGTATACGTACAAGTATTTATATTTTTATATTACTAGTACTTGTTAATAAAATATTACATGTATCACAAAATCATCAGCATTTACAACAATCTCCGCGCGCATTATTTCTCATGCAATAAACACAATACATCCACACACACATGTGCCAAGAAGGCATGAGAAATGTACATACCTTAGACAATTGACAATTCTACACCAGTAAACTAAAAAATAATTTACGTATCCGTTTGCTAACTAAGCCAACTAAACACTTTATTCAATAATTTATTGAATTTTCATTGCATTTGAAATATACTAAAATATCATCGTAGAAAATGTAAATTTATATTCTTTCGTAGCTATCTAGACGACAACAGTTAAAAGTAAAGGTGATTCCATCCTATAAATATAATATTAAATTGGTCACATGGATAAACAAATAGAGAAAAACTTGAATCGTGTCTTAAGTAACTCACTTTAACGAGTGAGGGAAGGCTTTGCCAGAATCTATGATTGGGCATCATTTCCCAACCTGTTGCACCCCTCAAGAACTTCAAAGTTAGTGCTCCACCGATAAAGTATATTCCAGAAATTACAGAGAGATAAATGAGTAATGTAGAACCAATAGAAAGGCCCTTAGAGTGCATCAATGTTTTACAAGCATAAATAGACGTTAAGATTAGATCCTGAAACAAAAACACAAGAGTTTAAGAGAATCAAGAGAAACACGTGTCTATTCCTTTTAAAATATTTGAAACTTACGTATTTTTTAGCAAGTTCATCGAGGGATTCTACGTACAAGCTTGTTTTGCATGAACTACAACACGATAGGTATATTTTTGTTGTATAATTCTCATGATGCAACATGAAAACAGGTGGTTTTGAATTGTCCGTCTCTAAAATTATCTTTGTTTCCTCTGCTTTACCCAGCACAAAAGTATTGTTGTGGTACGTGGCACACAGCTGGAATTATGATAGTAGTGAAGTAGTACAATGAAATTTTGCAATGTTTTGTATAATACGTTCATAAATTGAATACTTTCTAAAAATGTTCAAATATTATCGTAAATCGTTGTACGTTGAATGACATCGATAATAGAATTAAAGCAAACGAGAAAATTTCATAGCATATCAATTAAACATTCCCTTACAGAAGCACCATCTCCTTTGGAACATTCGCTCGTTGCATTGTTCGGCAGTGGCTTATTTGTACAAGGATGGAAGAAAAAAGTGTAATTGTCTTTGGTTACACTTATAGGCCTAAAAGAAAAAGTTTCTTTTTGGACAAAAATTAACGAACAAGATATGAAGAGGTTAGGGTACTCGATCCACCGACCTTGAATTAACCAGCGGCATCAAACTGTACCCTTGCCAGTTTGAAAACATGCACGAGCAACCCGTTAATTGTCTACATTCTGAAGAAGTTTGCTTGCAAAAAGTTATTAAAAGTAATCCAAACACAAGCAAAATCTCATTTTTCTTGATCATCTTTGACAAGGCTGATCTACGCGTAACTGCACCGCTATTAGTCAAAACATTGCCACATTCGGTGTCATTATCACTAACCTCTTCATTTTATCCAATAATACAAAACGTATTTTAAACAAAATAAATGATTCCATGTATCATCCGATCGATTAATCTAGGAACAATTTTAATAAAGGCACGATGAAAACACTATAGGTAGTTCTAAAATTATCTTTTCTCTTGGTGACATCTTCGTAATTAGCAATTATTTCCGCGCGATAACAACGATGATAATCATTTCGTTACAGGATTTCAAGGTCATCAATATTTTTTTAAATAGAACCCTATATCTATTTTCCAATATATTTGTATATAGTGAAGAAACAAATTCAACGACCTTAATAGCCGTTTCCATCATTTAATTTTGAAATATTTGCGTCTAGAGCCCTAAGTGTATATATACGTTCTAAATTGTAGCTATATGTATGTAATATTTAATAATGTTCAATCGACAGGTGGTAAAATTAAAAAAGAAATATAACAGGGAATTAATTGAAATTAGCTTTATTTCTCTGATTCTGAAGGACAGATTAGTAGGGATATCGTCGGACGAAATCCTATCAAAAAGTGGACACTGAGAATAAGGACCTCTCGTGGTCAACGCCTGCATTATGAGCACATCTCGTCTCCAGTGCTCTTGATGGGTGAAACATGCATAGGTTAGGTAAGAGGGGAAATGTGTAATCGTGCAATCCTGACAAGGTAGGGTGCACTGTGCGACGAAGAAAGATATATAAATTAGATCTACTTTTTCGCTGCTTCTTTTGCAATCGCATATCATCCTAATTAGATCTTGAACTTTGTTCCTACATTCCATTTAAACATCGAAAGAGATAAATAAAGGTTTGCAAACTCTGTTCAGTAGCTACTTATTAAATAATTTCAGTAATTTCTGTGGCGTAAAATACATTTATTTTTTATTAATATTATTCAAAAAAGATTATAGTACTCTTAGATTTAATTTATTATATTACAGACAGGTTAAACTAATATTTCTTCTGTGTGTTAAAGGATTGCTTTTGGTACAACAACAGGAATCCTCAACCTTTCCGGGAATTTCAAAAGGATTCAGTTACGTCTTATAGTATTTTATTCTTTTAATACTTACCAATACTTACCAATACTTACCAATTTTCTCGAACTCTTTCGTCATTTTTGATAATCTATTCCTTAAACTAATGAGAGTTGGAAAGTATTTAAGGATATGGATAATGGGAGGGTTTTAAATGATTAAGATTAAACACTTTGTTCATTTGTTAAATAAGGTCGTTTTATTCAATCGAATGTGCAAGTTTACAATAATCGTACATCTTTACATACAGTTCATAATGTTCTGTATAATAATTTGTGTAACTGAATAATTTTATTCATAATGTTTTATCGTCATGTTTCATCGAGGGAAAGTGTTAATTCTTCGTCTTTCAGCCGTTTCTTTTTGACGTGTAAGGACTCAAATTAAAGCTTAATTAAATTGCAAGTTATATCGTAGGTAATTATAGATATCTCGGGGCAGGGTTACGAATAAATAACTGGTATGTTCACATGTAGGACAACCTTTATTATTTAATACAGTACTAATTATAACATAATACTACGCATTATTACAATATTAGTATTATTATACTGGTTGTAATCTGAGATTTTTTCTTAATGGTGTTTTTTGCGGCGTGGGTGCGTGCGTGCCGTTGCGTGCATGCGTGTACGCGCGCGCACTTGTGTGTACGTATCTATATATGATAGTTTTCATACAAATAAACAAATAAATACATACTTATGTATTAACTATATATATATACATATACATATACATATTTATTCGTTTATTCGTAATAACCCTACACTTAGTGCATTACATGTACACGTATGTATGTGTATATATGTATACATATATGATATTTATTATACCCTTGTATTATTACGCGGTACATGAATTCATATCTTATCTCTTATAATCTTATAAATCTAATTCGAATACATATAGTGTATATAGATATATATATAGATATATATTTATATATCATCAGGATGGTATAAATAATATTGTATTTCATAAAAGCACTTTTTGTTGCTTATAATATTATTGTTTTTTTTTTCTTCTTTAATTATCGCATCGCTTTTTCCCCCACATATTTCCCCTAACGCTCTTTCTTTCTTTCGCTTCGTTTCTTTTTTTCTTCTACTACACGCGACATCCGTAAAGGAATTTTCCGGTTTTTTTTTACATTCTTAAAAGAGTTGTTACGTCTTTCTTTCTTTCGGCTTTCTTACTAGCTTCGGAAGGAAAACTTAAGACACATTACGAACTACAGATATCGAGAGTCTTCTTTTTTTTTCTTACATCTTCTTCCTCTTCCTCTTCTTTTTCATTAAATACTAAACAATCGTTTTCGCATTGCAGTATGATCGCTCTTTTCTCATCAATTTTTTTCGAATATCGGTCGATATCACGCAAACCCCGTTCTCGCCCCTGTCCCCACCCTCGCCCGAGATGTCGGTGAGAAATTCCTTTCGTGCAGTTCGCTAGTTCTAGCCGTTGATTTCTTTTTTGCTTTTTAATTTTTTTGTTATTTTATTTTTCGTTCATTCGCTCGCACGCACACACACACAGACACACACACGTTACAGGCAGACGTGTGTGCGCGCGAGTCCAGCGCTATGCAAGTGTGGTACTTTGGAAGACTATCATATAACTCACAATGTTCTCCTAATCCATGACCATTTATTCTATTGCATTTTTAGAAACGACCGCATGCGTCATAGGGAAAGTTTGTTGCAATCGGGCTGTGAATATTTATGGAAATTTGTATTTCTATAAGTAGAACAAAAGGAATCTTGATGAAAGGAACTGTAGGCGGAAAATTGTTTCTATTGTGTTATTGTTACACCATAGTGTAATTGGTATCGTAACGATAATGTATCCTGCAGAGACAAGCAAGTTAAGTGACTATAAGTGTGTCTGTTCGATGCTGGGATGTTTGAAATATGCGTTTCTCAACCACATTTTGACAGATTCTCTGAATTTTATGAATTGTCAACCGACCAACTTACTTCCCATACGGACGCATAAAAATTCGCAGTCTAATTGCAACGTTTAGTACGATAGAGGTGACAAAAGGAGGAAATGCGATAACGTTGTGAAGAGCTATAGCGGAAAAAAGGAGAAGTGGTGAAGATAAAGAAGCGATAAGAAGATATAAAATGGACAAAATACATTTGCACAATAGAAGAAGTGATCAAAGAGGTTAGAAGAAAATTGTTTGCTACGTATGACATCCTTCCAGGACACTACACCGGCATAGTAACGAGTACAGAGTGTCCTACAAGGTATGGCATATGCGGCAAATGAAAGATAGGAAATACGGTTTAATCGAAACAAGAAATACGAGCTTATCGACGCCCTTACCTAACCTCTACTATTATTAGTTTACTTTATTTGCTTGCCCTTCTTTTTATCGAATCGGTTTTTAATTTGCAAAAGTTTTGCTCCATGTTCGAGTGGCCCGGGAGAATTACACGCGTTTTCCAATAAGTTTCGCTTCTTTCGTTTTCGTTTTATTTTACTTTTTTTTCATTATCTTTTTTCTAGCAATTAATTGTACCGCCGTTAAAAAATATCTAATATTTGTCTCTTAATGTTTTATAAACTTTAAACCAGAGAATGCTCGTGTCACTTTAGAGTTAGTTTATAGAAATTACGTTCGCATTTTTTTATATCCTTTGGATAGATATTAAACACTTTTTTTTTGTTCTCTCAAATACATCATACCTTATGAAACACATTTATGCTTTCGCCCTTACCCGCTTCAATAAATATCTCCGTATGTGTTACCCCCTCGCAATCGTCCTCCTCGATCGTTATTTTTTTTTTTATTTATTTTTCTTTTTTGTTTGGCTGGTCCACTAACATTCCTAGAAAAAATACTCTCTGCAGTCCTCTATGTTTATAAGCTAAGATTTTTTTTTGTTCCTCTATTTTCTGTTTTTGGTTTCCCGTCGTTCTTCTACTTCGTTTTCCTTCGTTCCTTCGTCAAAACTGTCCATTCACTTATCCCTCGTTTTTGCTTCATCTTTCTCCAATTTTTAATACTTTTAAGAACACCTTCTGCCCGTTCTCCGTCTTACGGACATATGAAACCTCGTATTAGGTTAGTGCAAGCTACTTGCAACCACTTCAAACAAAGAACGTAACGCGATTACCGTGCCTGAATTTTAATCGCTGCCGTGCGATCGAATCACGTTGATCGTTCGTATTTCCGCGATTTACACACGCGATACTGTGTATGTATATTGACGGTGATTATACATCGATACGGTGATTATACATCGATACGGTGATTATACATCGTAATTGAGATACACGCGGTGAAACGTTAACTAACCTCGTGCACGATTTGTCGTTCGACTAGTTTGCAAGAAAGCGAAGGGAGAAAAGCTTACAACTGATGGTTAGTTTGATTATAATAAGATTACAAATTATCTAGTATCACAAACATCGTTATAGATCGCGAAAATGCCCGTGGATAAACGAATCGAGCCGATTGGAAGGAAACAATCCAATTCGTAAAATTAACTCCTGTTTATACAGGCCGTTCCAGAACCTGCGAGCTTCACTAGTGGAACACCCTGTATGTATGTTTATACAATATAAACGCGTAGCTTTTTCGTATCTCGAGAGAGGAAGAAGAGAAGGAAGAAACATGAAATACAATATTTCTTCTATCGAGACGTTTTTATCTTGGAATCACACTCGCAGCTTACCTTTCGCGACGATTAATTACAGTTCCATTGCTTGAACGTTTAGATAGATCATTGTACAGTAGAACTTTATTTATCTCAATGAGATTTTAATTAATGCGACTCATTAACTGGACTTTGGCTGCTTGAATGCATTTAGTCGAACGTGAGCTCCAGTTATGCGAACGGAAAACAAGTAGTTGGTGAGCTCTTGGTATTACGTCAGCTCCAATTATACATATAAACTGCTGCTTGTCCCCCAAGTGCGAATAAATAGAGTTCTACTGTACATCGATTTGATGAGTGGGGGATCAGTGTTATAAATATGTTAAAGAATATGGAATAATCAGAAATCGTTCGATCAACTTTAGAGGAATTGTATCCTATAATAATCGTAAATCGTGGATAAAATAATATTTATTTGTTACTTGTTACTTCAATGAAACTCTCCTTTTCTTAATGAAATGTACATTGCCGTCAAAATGTCAAAACCGTATTTGGACATCTGGTTATCTTGAACAAGATGTATTTTAATGATAATGAATTACCATATACATATGTATTTAAAGTTTATACTCGCGAAATTTACGTTTTACAAATTTATATGGAATTCTACAGCGTAACATCTGATCTCTGCTGTTAATATTTTCGTTTATCGCTGTACGCAGAAACAGCATATGTTACACGAATGTAACAATTTTCAAAGAGAATCGTACGAATTAAGAGAAACTTGACACCAATTAGCGAGCAAGTCCCAATAAAATTGTGATAATTAAATAATTTAAGCGGAAATTATGTTTAATTGTATTCCTGTGATTATTCACGAACCTTGAACCTTTCAACCATCTATTAATACACGAACAATACGAAAGAGAGAATTTTAGAAAAAAGTACTTATCTTACTTAAAATTCGAGTAAGCGTTTAAAATATGTTAGAAAGAACTATAGAACTGTCTTTGATATTTTTTTAATAATTTCTGACTTTAGAATAATATTTTAAGCAGAAGAGCAACAAAAGAAATAAAGATAACCTGTCGCCGTAATAGCCTTCAATCAAATCTTCTTCTTACTTTTCAAACTCATTAGGATTCGTTGAAATATAAAAGTCGGGCAGTTAAACGAATGATTATTTTTACTCTATTTACCTCTAGTCACGATCGGTATAATTGATATTAAAGCGGTGATTGGAATCCTTAGACTTTAGAGTTCCGAACAAGCGAATGAAATGAAATTTCAAACAAGTATCAAGTACCCTGTACAATCGTTAGTCGTTAGTTACGTATAGATATTTAACGTTATCTCCAATGATACTGAAAGTCTTTTTTGATTCGTTAGCTTTCGAAAATGAATATATTCGGTAAAATCACGAAACAAACATCAAGGATCTTCGAATTCGAAAAAACAACTCGTAGAATATACAGAATGAAACTGTAATTGTAATAGTTATCAGGGAAAAAGATTGCTCCCCTTATCGAGAGCTACGAAATTTAACAAGGGACACGATTCTACTAATCGAACTGTGGTTTTCACCTCTTCATCCGAGAAATGCTGTCAAGCAGGAAAGTCTAAAAAAATATTTATATTCGCAGTTTATTATTAATCTGCTCTCAGTCAGTCTCAAATTTTGGAGATGAATTATTACCTCCACGACTATGGAAAAATATAATTGTAAATTCAATGATAAATTCTTATTGTAAAAGATGTTATTTCATAGCTAGACTGCGGATTTTTCTGCGTTTATAGGAAATTTGAAAGTGTAATATTGCACAGAATAAACGTGATATGAAAAAATATGTAAAATATGCAAAGTATAGTACTTTCTATGATACTTGGTAGGTAAAATAATCTGCTACCGAGATTCTAATTTTTTAATTGTATTCCCAAAATTGTGAATTTACATAAAAATCCGCGATCTACTTATAGCTTTTTAATTGCTACATAGTTCGATAACGGCACATAGGTAGAAAAAATAAAAAAGACAAATTTTTTATCAACACCTTCGATACGTTAACTGTATGCTTCGTAGTAAGAGCGTCTTTTTAGTTAAAAAAATAATGCATTCAGTCGATATTACGGCACTTCCGATGATTTTTCTATTATATTCTAGTTTGATCTCGCGTGTGATTGTATTTAGAAATCGATAGTTCAACTGAAGTACAGTTTTCGTTGAAACAAATTTTACACTCTTCCAAGAAGACGAGAATTTATTCGTTGGAAATAAGTATCATGGTAATTGTACTATTATCATAGCAAACGTATAATATTACTATATTAAAATTGAGTACATACACAGCTGTTTATAAATGTTAAAACATTTACGGAATATCAGATAAATCTTGAAAGTTATTATTAATAAATTATTGATTTTTCAATTAATTAATTATGTAACTAATACTATTATGTTATTAATCGATGAAACAACAAATGTATTTCTTTCAAGTAAAACTAATCTTGAACTTTACAAAATTACATGTCTCCTGTTATTATTATTGCTTGTGCATTTCGAGATACCTAACCTCCTAAAATGAACTATTTACGCTAGTTTGATGTCTTTTCGAAATTCCAAGATATCACACGATTTACGTCGATCGTAAATAAAAGTCACGACAAGTAGAAAAAACGTTTGCCGTTTTCTTCTTTTGATTATTATTGTTCCCTGCTATATTGGCACTTGATATATAGTCACAATAAAGAGTGTAAAATCACAGAAGGAAACAAATCGCGGGACAATGCGTTGTGACGAAGATCGTAAGGACGGTTCAACAGTTTGGGAAGAATTGAAATTTATGATGGATTAAGTCGAATCGTGTCCCTTGCTACACTTTTAATATCTTACTTTGTATTGAAACACGCAGAGCAAATATACGTTTCTTTGATATTTTTCCCTCGATGTTGGCAAAGCAAAATCTTCCTTGTTACTTTACGTTCTGATTGTTGCTCAAATGACGCCAAGTTACAATGAATGCTACCCATTTGGAAAAAATATTTAAATAGTATCGATTCTTTATGATTTTTCTAAAGTAAGGCCTAACGGTGTAGGTACAGTGGTCACAGACGCGCACACACTTTCAAATACCGTTTCACAAGCGATACTTCTCCTCGTTTTCTCCTTTTTTTAAAATCGTTAACCGATTACCCTCGAGTATTTCTGCATCGAATAATATTTTAAGTTACCTTCAAGTCACCGACGATCATTTCACAATATTTTCGATAATTTCGACGATGTTTTTCATCGATATCGAATTTTTTCGGCACTCTATCTAATCACGCGTTTAAATCATCGATGACATTTTCCACCAATACATTCGTTTCTTTATGTAAGAAGTGATGAAAACGATAAAATATTATACTATACACTTATACTGTCATGCCTCGTTTAAGTTATACTAAAGTTACTAACCTTATATCGTGACTTTATATTGTTAGTACAATATATATATATTGATTTCTTAGAGAATTATTATTATATATAGTAAAGAATTATTATTATAGGTATATACTATAATAAAGCTACTTGAATTGAAGCAGCTTTATCAGTGCACTTATTATTTACTTAACTTGAAATATTCTTTTCAAATTTATGTGCTTATACTCATTAGTCAAACAATGGTTAAATATTATTTTTGCAACTTTTCATTCTTAGACCTTCAGATCCTCCTTTAGATTTTGATGTTCTCCTAACATAGGACTGAATTATTCTGAGGACACTTTTGAAATATATGTGACATATTTGAAAATAATGCCACATTAGAAAAATGAATCAAACAAAATTAATATAAATTAAGAAAAATCGAAATAAAACGGCAATGATGATAATGACAAATCTATATTCATAAATATGAATTAAATGTCGATGATTTTAACGTATGGGTGCATACGTAAGGTTAACTCGCTTAAACTGTCGATGAAATGATTGTCTGTAATCTAAAGGTAACTTAAATAATATACGCACATAATTGATCGCGTTGTATCGGTGAAAACGCATCTTTTTAGGCTTCGATTTCTAATTCGTCATTCGTGGAGTTGCTTGAAACGTAGCAAGGCTACAACAAAGCTTCGTACCATTTCATCTCTCTCTCTCTCTCGATTCCATTTTAGAATTGTCTTTAATCGATAAATCACATCTCTCGTCTCCTCGATTCGACAGTTTCTCTTAAGAGTATTTCTCTAAATAGAAATCTCTCGTGATCTCTTAAAACTAATCTGCCTGTTTAAATCTTATTCGCCTTATTTTAAATTTACCACGATTTTATACATATTTTTTGTCAATTTTTCGTTTTTTTTCAACGTAAGTAAATACTCTTGATTTACCATTTACGACATCCCACGATTACAATCTACGGTTCGTTATACTATAACCTATGTTTCACAACTTCCAAGCACGGTAAATTTCGATTTACGAACGTAATATTTTTTTTCTCAAGAACATCTTTTTGGTGTCCCACCGAATGAAAGCCTTCATTTACTTTGTTTTCAAGAACGAGCAAGACTAGAATCTCTTATTAATATCACTGTCCGTGTCTAACTAAAA
Organism: Bombus waltoni; assembly: GCA_014737395.1. NCBI lineage: Eukaryota > Metazoa > Arthropoda > Insecta > Hymenoptera > Apidae > Bombus > Bombus waltoni. The sequence continues at coordinate 1,070,900 of JACXII010000060.1, read as the reverse complement.
AAAAAGAACAAAATTTAAAATTAATCAAAGAAAAGGAGGAATAATTATTAAATCTCATGTCAAGTTTCTTGATTATATGTACCTTGTTTATTTCTTTTTTACCCATTATCGAAAAATTTTTAAGAAATACTCCTCAGGGATTTTCCATCAAACGTTGACAATGACGTTATGTCCTACTTTGGAAAAATTTTTGTTTTAATAAAAAGGATGTAAATAATAAAAATAGTTCGTAATTGTACCCGTTTTTATCGTTCCTAGGCCGTTTTTATACCGGTAATTGAAACATAAGCTGATTTGCATTGATGGAATAAATTTTTGAACCCTAGAAAATAATACTATAAAAAAAATTAAAAATATCCCAATGATTAAACAGATACCATGTCGATTCGCGAAATTTATTTGGATCGCAAATAAATGAGAGAAATGAAATGTGAAGATAAAAAGATTATTATACACGTACATATGTGATGATAAACTTTAAAAAATTTACACACTGGTAACTAAGTAGCTTTTAATAGTCGCTAGTATCGATTGATATATCGTTTATCGCTAAATCTAGGGATATCCATTTCTTTTATGTTGCACCATTATATGAATGCATAATATTACTACACTTTCCATTCGTACTCGTGTATATTATCTCTGCGATTAAGTACACCGACTAAAATACTTTGTTGAAATACTTTTAACGGGAATATAGTTCGATGAAAAGAGAAATATATGCGTAGAGGACACAGGTATAGTTACATTTGCCTACTATACTTCACGTGGCCTGTTTTTCTCCATTTCCTATTGCGCCTTTTTTGAGCAAATAATATCATGTTACAAATTATTCTCGATATTTCCTTTCTTCTCTAAATCATCAAGGAAACGATGAATATTTTCAAGGAACGAAATGAAAGAAGAATAAAAGAGAATATTCGGAGAGACGATGATATGGAACACTCTTAAATACATATAATACTTCGGAAATCTCGGAAATAAGGTAATTATTGTAAGCGTTCGATTCTATTTTGAACGTCATGGCGACGGTAAGTCTTCTCTTATTTCACTTTCCCCGATCTTTCCAAACAAATAGATACAAGACTCGCTTATAAATACGGAGTCGTTAGATTATCACCAAATAGTTGCACATTATTACACACCGGTTTAGTCTTACACGCGTTCATCTCGACTTTTTCTAATGAAAAAGGACAATCAATGTTTTCTCTGCATCTGCGTAGTCACCAGTGCAGATATGTATGTCGATAAAAATGCGCATTCGTAACGTAACCAGCAAACGTACAGAAAGTCATTCACATTCGTGATAAATATTCGTTTAATTTAATAAAGACTTTTAATCGATTAAGTTTGAGATTTGCCGATTTATTTTCACTGTGATATTTCTCTGTCATTACAGGACAAGAAACAATATAGAAAGCATGCTGAAAACAAGGTTATAAAATGTATCTTTATAAAATTGATTGTCATACAAATATCGCAAGCGATATTGCCAAACTTGTGTCACGTTGCTCATTGTGAGTTTGTCGGTAAAACACAGGTAAACTTTCAGAGTCTAGCACAAAACACAAAAATAGTAAGTGATATCTGTTAGTAAAATTTTGTATTATCTGTTTCAGTAATGAAATTATTTGCCACTTTCAAAGTAAATTATTAAGAGGCTTTAACGAAAGATGCGTATATCGGAAATATGTAGTAGAAATCTCGATAGCCAAATAAAAATTTTACGGGACGGTTCACAGTTACATACTGTCTTGTTTCGACATCACACATTAGCGCTTCGAAATGTTACGCTGATCACGTTATGTTCTTGCCAGTTTGAAAAAAGCGAAATTCTTACTACTTTCCTATTCGGTTCGTTACAAAAAATGTCATCATCTCGGAATAAATTGCGTATATGCATGTTCGTAGGGGGTACCTTTTTATGAACAAATTTTAACAAATTGCTAGAACACTAAGCTCAAAGTACATCGTTGAAATAATGTTCTCTACACGATAGCACCACCTGTTCACCCGCTCATCGTAATTTATGTACATACATACAGTGGCTACAAGAAGTATTTACACGTACTTATTTTTAGCCGAAAATTATTTGATTGAATGCGAAACGAAGCATTTTTTTTATTAGATTCTACATTTTAGATCCATATTTTGATAATCATATGCAATTATTATTAAATGGTACGAAATTTATCATAGTTGGGTATAATTAATTGGTATATAAATGCAATGTAATAAATAGAACGGTGTACAAATATTCTTTGCGGTCACTGTATGCATCTTTTGACTAACAAAAACTATTTGTTTATTAATATATCCATTAGGCATAAGAAAATAGATATTTTATAAAAAAAGTGAGTTTGAAATTGTCGTTCAAAATTTCCAAATGGAAAAAGATACTAGCGATAAACGTAAATTATCGTATAGTTCGAAAATACCAAAAATTAAATTAATTCTTCATCGTTAACCTTTAGTAGCAGTGGTAACTGATAATTAACCGTATTATTGCTTTATAACAGTATGTACGTAATACATTAAAGCACGTTAATTCTACATATAAGGTATGAAGAAAAAGCGGATATGTTAGAATTTTGTATGATTTGCTATAAATATCGATATTACTTTTACAGAAATATAAATAAATTATCACAAAAAATATATACAAAAAATTCTTTTGAGCCGCTTCAAAAATTAGAATTACATTCGTACCAATTTTAATGCAATTATATACAAAAGATTATTCTATTATATTTTACAATAAAATTTTAACGACAAACTGTCATCAATATTTTAATACTTTAATACTGTTCCATTTACAGTCAAAAATAGCATGAATTCTGAAATTTCACTATGTGCTATAAAACTCTTCTTTCTAAATAAACATGGTAACAAAATGATACAATAAAAAAGCTCAATCGTTGAACAATTTTTACTTTTTCTTGGCTCACTGAATTGTAATCGTTCTGTTGTAAATTACATATTGGATTAGTTTAACGAAAAAAAAGGAGAAGAAAGGATACAGGACTCACAACGTAACATAATTTTGTTCGAACAAAAATAAATATACACGCCGTTTTAATAGTTTGTTGACAAAAAGAATAGATCAAACAATAAATTCAACACGCAAAGTAATACGATAGAAATAAATAAACCTGGGTCATTTACTTACGTTTTCTTAATAGACAACTAAATGATAGAGAGAGTTCCGTATAATGCTGTTTAGTAGAATTGTTTAAAATAATTCGCGGCTACCTAGTAAAAAATGATTAAACTTTCAGACTGAAAAATGGTCCGGGTCTGCAACTGAAAAAGAATTGCGAAAACGAAGAGTGCTGGAAAGAAAATGATAAATTATTGCAAGCCGGTCGAATTCGTTAAGGGTAATTGAAAAAAAAAAAGGAAAATGTTCAATTTCATTTTAAATAACTTTATTTCTATTTATCATTATAGCTATTAAAAAAAGACGAGAGAACACCCATGATCATTTTAATCACTCGTAATTTGAATTCTCACTCAACGGTTACATAATTAAGTAATTACGAAAGCAACCCAGAGATTTTTTTTTTCGAAATAAAGAAGAAAAAAGTAAACATCTTAATATAAACATATATTAAATTCATACAATTAATTAATATACATATGCATTTCATATATATATATATTTTTTTTATATATATAACATATATATTAATTAATACAATTAAATTCTACAGCTTCAGATTAAAAATAAATAATAAATGAAAAAGAAAGAAACATGTTAATTTATCTCCAGACTTTTTATAGACGCGTGATATTTTTTTAATACCTCTAGAATGAATTAACTAATCCATTAATTAATTAATTAATTAATTAATTAATTCGCTTATCGGTACGATTCTACAATTAATCAATTAATACCTTCGCAGTGATTATCTAAAAATCCTGAAAAAAGCGTACATAATTGGGTTACACATCTTTTTCATTCAGTTAAAAAGAGTCTGTATTTTTAAAGGAAAAAAAAATATAATATTCGATAATGCAGGGTGATCAAAAAATAATGGTGCAAGAGACGATTTTAAGAAACCTTTGAGTAGAAAATAAGACGATTTTCGAAACTTTCCCCGACGCTCGATAAACGTATATATAGGATAGGTACTAAACAATACTATAAAAAAGTCGTCATTAATCCTTAAAAAACGAGGTTCGATTTTAGGCGAAATTATTCGCACATTCCACGGTCATTATCGTCTAAAGTCAACCGTTATCCTCACAGCATAGAGTGTCAACATCAAATTTCATTCAAATAAGTTACTTTACCCTCAAAAATCATCAAACACGCGAAACAATAGAATAAATAATAAATGAAACGCCACAATAATAATAATAATAATAATAATAATATAAGGTAATATCTACTATATAATATATAATTATTCGGAATAAAATTTAAAAGAAGCGAAATAAAAAGCTAAAAAAAAATATTCGGTTCGGCGTACTGCGAGTAGCAACGAAGAGAATTATTTTTTATCATAGCATGTGTAATAATTAAATATTTCGCGTCACATCTCGTTAATATTTGGTACAAGTACTTTCACACTGTTATACCTCTATAATATAAATGATTATTCAATTATTCGATAGTCCTTAATAAAGCATTTGTTATATATATACACACAATTGTTACTACTTATTATAGTACGGTATGTTCGTTCGCTAGCAATGCCTAACGGTTTATTTGCCGAAGAGCAAAAAATGTACGAAAAAAATATGAAAAGAAACCGGGATACTCAAAAGAGAGAATCATATTATTTTCAACTCAAAAATTTTTCTCAGGTTTTGCAGCCACAGTACACGTACAATCTCCAGTTGTAATTACCCGTGCGAAACGTCATGGTCCGCCGGCGGTAAAGAAAATGACGATTAAGAATAACATTCCATTATATCTAGGAAGGCCGCAGTTTTCTCTTGTACTACAATCTTTAAAACACCCTGTATATAGGAAAGTTTATTCTAAGTAACATTATATGTATACATGTGTACATGTCACGTACGCGTATGAACACATAAGTACGTATGCATACATGCATACCCACGTGGCTGTGCACGTATTTACACATGTACACACCTGGACGAACGTATATATATATGTACGCATACATATATGGGTGTACGTATACATATTCACATACGATCGCGCGCGTACACATATGTGCACATTATTCGTATATACGTGTAGACGTATATAGGGTGTGCAATAAAGCTGAAAGTGCGATATGTAAGATTCCCGGATTCAAATTGCGCAAATTTCATTCGAACTAAAAATTCTGTTATTTTTTCCAAATAAATCGTATTATCGGTGAATCGCTGAATCGCGGACGCACGTGCACGTGCACGTTCTTTTTTTGTTTCATTCAACTTTGATTGTTGTATTATTCAATTCAATTCAAGATCGATTTTTACTTGGAAACAATTTGTCCGTAAATATCATCCGTATGTTTTCGAACCAAAAATGGAATTCGTTAGTTAGTACAATAGTACAACGGCCTCTTGTACCTTCCCAAACACCCTGTATAAGAACACGCGCAGCATAAAGAATTTGAAGAATACTCTTAAGACCATAAGGAGGGCAACAAAGAAACAAAACATATGTTCATTTGAATCGTTTCAATAACCAGACTAACCTATGCTTTAAGGTTTTAAGGACCACCGTATTACATAGAGGGTGCTTAATATAGGAGGCGCTATAGTGTACAGAACTGTTTTGTTAGACATAAAACAGGCAATTATTTACGTTTACTCTTTTCACGTGTATATTTATTACTTTCTCCCCCAGACACGACCGACTATCATATTTTTTCTTTTTATCACTTATCCCTATTATTTTTAACTTTTTTTTTGTCATTTTTCTTTTTTGAGAAAATCGATGTTAACTAAGTGCAGAGATAACGTTTCTCTTCTTCACCGCTTGTTCTTTTTTACTTTTTACGATTCACTTTGAAACCGGGACGATCTTAGAAGCAAAGTGGGATCAATTTCTCAAAATCATCTTATTTTTAGCAGAGGAATTGTAACTGCGCTCTTGTACTATCATTTATGTGACACCCTGTACATGTTAAATCGTTTTTTTTTTCTTTTTTTTTTTTTGTTTTTTCATCGTTTACCAAGCATATTTAAATACGTACACACGATACGAGAGCGTATCTTCCACAAGAAAAATTATCGTCCTTCATCACAATCAACACACATACAGAGACGCAGGTAGAAAATGGGATTAGGTTCGTTCAGCGTGCATGCGCGTGCGCGCGAACCTTTTCTCGAGTAGAAAAAGTCGAGGCTTTTGAAAATTCACTTCTCCACACTAACCCGGCGCGTTTATTTAAATTCTAATTTTTTATAGTAATGATTCATACCCTAAAACAGCTATATATTCAATATTTATTATCACAACAAATATCTTTCCGTTAGTTTGAGAAAGCTTTTCGCCCTTTGATTAGATTTGTGTGTCGTGTTCATGTGTGTATATGTTTATATGTATGTGTGTTTCTATGTGTGTGGGCGTGTGTGCGTGCTATATGGATGTAATGTATGTACTTAAACACGCGACATTCAATTATCCTATACATTTTCCACTTTGAATTCTTTCTGGCCTTTTTTCTCTTTCTGGCAAGAAACGAAGGACACACCATTTTCTAGATTATGTGGAACTATTAACTCGTATTGTGAATTTTCACGCGCCCAAAGCACTTTTGTGACACTGTTCGATTAAAATCGAGTAGAAAACCAATCTTCTTTTTCGATGTTCATCAGACTCTGATATGTGTAACACGACGCTTCTTTGAAAAAATGATGTCCAAAAAAATTAATTCGAAAATTTAAAAAAATATCCCTAGCGAAGTTTCGTAACAAATGATGACTTTATTCGTTGACCGTCAACGTTCAACAATCGTTGTAAGAAAAAAAAGTCAAATATAAAAAGACTAAGAATCGACGTATACATGTCACGTACTCTTCGTCATGAAGTCGATCAAAAGGTATTCTTAAATTAGAATAAAACGAACGAACAAACAAACAAACAAACAATTCGAGGAACATCACCGATCTTGAAACGCTGTTCACAGACTTTAACGCGCTATCGTAGTATTTCGTTATGAGTAATTTCTAGTGAAAAACTGAAAACAAAGAAACAGAGAAAAGAAGGAAATATAATATTTTTAAAAAGCTTGCGCCCGCATAAACGTATTAGGTTCGCATTGTAATGTTATTGACGCTAATAACTTGGACGTAAAGAAAAGTTACTAGACGAAGAAAAAGGTACCAGAGAAAATTCATTGGTGAAAAATTCTTGAACAACATTTAAGTAGAAGGTAAACACAAAACTCCGCAGAACCATGTTCAACGTCATTGTCATCGTAAACGTCATTCGTCACTGTAATCGTTATTATACTCCATAATCTCCTACCCCCTCCTACACATACAATATTCGTCCGATCATTTGGAAATCTTACACTAAGCTTCACCATCAGAGTCGTTAGAATACTACGCTACTTGTGAATATATCTCTCAATACCGTTAGACAATGAAAATCGCAAAATTGTAATAACTAACATTTTATATCTATTATTTCGTACCGTTTCTTCTTCTCATCTCTAATTTTATATTATTGTTATTAGCATTATATCGCATCTTAATGAACATTATGATCATTATTACTGTTAATACCTAATATTTATTTCATTAATTATTAATTCATTATTGTTAGTTTATTATTAATCTATCTAAAATTAATTAATTTTTCATTATTGTTAGGAATAGAGGTTACTCGCGAATTAGTCCACTTTGTTGCATTAATCAGTAGTCATTTTTTTACAATAATTAATCACCTTATTAATTAGTACTCTTTTCAAAATGCTTTCTTATAATATATATATTTATATATATATAATATATATATATATTATCATAATATAATATATAACTGTGTATGCGTGCGTGTGTGTGCGTGTGTGTGTGTGTGTGTGTATGTGTGTGTGTGTGTGTATTTCTGTGGACGCGTAGGGTTATATTATCCACGAATATGCATACACATACACGTGTACGCAGCATGTAGTGTGTATACGTGTAGACAAACAATGTATACATAAATGTCTGCTCACTTTTTTTTTATCATTGATAAATCCTAAACTATTAATAAGTATGTATGTGTGTATGTGCGTGTGTCTTATATGTGTACTGCGCGCGCGCTCGTACGTGCGTGCCTGCGTGTGTCCAGTATTTACTATATTTACTATCCTTCCTCCCTAAGAACCTGTTGTTCACATGTTAATAGTTAAAAATGACGAGTTTAAACTTTACTCCTCGAACCTTGATTTTCACTTCGTTTTTTTTTTTCTTTTCATTTAGAACCCCTTTCGGGATGCTGTTCTCTTTCGAAGCGTGTGCACAAGGGGTACTTTTCCTTAATCTAACAAATAACATGACACTAACTTTCTGTAATATCTTTAGAACCTTCCATGTTTGCTAATTACGAAATCAGTGCATGGCACTTTCATCTTCATTGAATGGTCCTAGGTTGCAAAACGCGCATTGCAGCCATTTTCTTATTTTCTTATTTTTTCTCGCTCATTCATGTTTTACAACAGAGAAATTACTTCGTCTTCGACTTTTTTTTCTAATATCTTATGAAATCAGCGTTTTTCGTATATTTCTTCAATGTATATTTATATTATACGTATATAATTAATTTAAAAAAATCGTATCTTACAAACACGTATTAAATTAACATCATAACTAGATTAGACAATAAATGTGCGTAAAAGCTTCATTTAAAATTTCACATGCTTACATTCATAATAAGTGAAAATATCATCTATAGATTGTACATTAAATCTGAATTATTTGGCCCTGATCACTTCGTATGTACAAACATTTCAGTTTCCGTATGTTCAAAATTTAATTGGTCACGATCAACTAATAAATAATATTCACGGAAAAAGAATGGGAATCGTACTTATTTATAATTCTTGGATATGTTAACCGCCGAATAACGGCCAGATGCATATCGTTAATTACTATTAGGTATTTAGACTTAGTTATAATTTCGATTATGTCTTCCCAAGAAACCTTTACGAAAGCTTCCGGAATTTTTTAAGTTCATTTCGATTTGGAAAACACTCGAAAAATACTTTCGTTCTTTCAATTACTTTTCTGACTCAATTAGTTTAGGTTAAGTTTCAGTTCGAAAATTGTGCGAAATATTTCGAAAAATTTTGCTTACTCTTTCCGAATTTATTTACATTCACGATCATTAATTTCGTATTTAGGCAACAAAAAAGAAAGAATCGAATACTTACGTCATTTATCTCGGAACGATTTTGAAATTTTCAAATTTATTCAAATACTTTTCAATTTTTCAAAATCTACTACAACATAATCATAAAATTTAATATTCCGATCTTCCCAGTTTAGCATATTTTAAGTCAAGTATTTGCCTGACATTATAAGTAAAACGCTTTTCCTCATCTTTTTACATTTTTTTTTTCCTTTCTTTGCTATTCGTAATATTTTGGATTTTCGAATAGAATTTTGAAGAATCGTTTTAATCAGACTTGTCAATACGAACGTTTCAAATCACTACATTTATATATACAACTCTAAGTAATAACCACGACCATCAACGAAATCTTTGGGGAAGATTTATAAAAGGTTAGTTTTCGGTATTCTCGCGTTTTCGATATATCTTACTCATTTTTTTATTACTCAGCTAGGTACATAAGACGTAAAAGAAAAAAGAAAGATATTAACGTTTACTTTAATGTTTAACATTTGAGATAAAAATAATGGTCGGCTTAAATTTTCGGACATATATTAGAATCGATTTTCTAAGCACATTTCGTTTATATTTCTTGCAGAAATACAAGGAACTGTAGGATTTTCTTGAAGGAAGGGAGGGGGGAGGAAATGAAGAAGAGTAATTAAAATTTGAACACACGCATTCGCGACCTTTAAATAATACTGTATCACAATTAAAACAAATCAGACTATAGGGATATAATTATTACTAATAGATTGCAACGCAATGAGCATAGGTATGCGAAAGTTTAATCATTTAAAAAATTAATTAAAAGGAAAGGTTTTATAACGGTGTTTAATAATATCATTTATCTCTGTTAATATTGCATTACACCTAATATTCTTTATATATTATAACAAAATTGTCGGACATAAAACTATTTATGTATAACTGTTTATTTCAGTTTCACCGGCATTGTCGGCTATTCGCCATATTGCGCCACTTTCCTGTATAACTATATAAAATATTTCTAAAACTTTGTTTACTATTAAATTTAGTGACTTGAGAAATCAAATTTACAATTATAAGAATAACATTCATAGTAATACATTATTAAAACGTTATGCGTTAAAAATACAAAGAAATATATAAATTAACTATTTCAATTGTATCTCGATTGTTCTTTTCCTAAAATAAATTCAAGTATTCGTATCAATCTTTTCTCCGTAAAGACACATTCGTTAACAAGTTTTGAGTTGTCAAGAGCCTTTCGTTTTGACTAAATTTATTCAGTTTATCATAGTTATTGTGGTTAGAACTTTTTCTTATCCACGTCACATGTTTATTTTTCTTTTCCGTCCTCTGGTTATTATCAAATTAATAAATGGCACATGCCCCAAATGCACACGCGTGTGTATTTAAGAAAAAGAGGGGAAAACGATTCATCCCGAAAGAGAAGAGTATGCGCATATGTGTACATTTTCCTACTGGCGCGTGTGTACGCATGCGCTCGAAATACGTAAACTGACCACCGAGAAACCTCAACTAATACACGCACCAATTAATTGTAACACGTATATACACTTGCATACACGGACGTAAAATATACTAGATACCCCTGTGACACCTGTGTGTACATCGATAGTATAGCACGCATGCGTACCGATACGTCGAATGCACGAAATAAAAACGCGGTATAACACGCATGCGCGTAAGCGTATTAGAAATTCGTATCATCGTATTCGCACTACCAAAAGTGGTACATATGCGCACAAGTATGCATACGCCTGTTATTGGCTGTATTCCTTTAAAACTTTTCCTCTCGGTTCTTTTTTTCTCCTTTTTTCCTTTCCTTTTTCTAAACGTTCATTCGATTTGTCTCGGACTAAATATAAATGCCTAACCTTTTAGACTTAACATTTGATATACCGCATGCTTCGCTAGACACAGCCAAGAATTTGAAATGTTTAAATAGACGTAAAAAGGGTAATAATGTCGTCGCTAATAACACCCTAAAGAAAGTTACATAAGTCAAAAACAATTACAATTTGGCGTTAATCGAACCGATTTGTTGCCACGGTTTTATATTAGTTAAAAATATAATTTCACGAATTACACGGTTCTAAAGATAAATAATTAATCTTACGCAGAAAACGAATACTTTCTCACGAAAATTATGAAACTTCTTTCATTTTTTAAATTTCGAATTCGTTTTTTCATTTGTTGTTTAAATTTAATCTAAATCATTAGTATTAAATCGAATGGTATTTAATATCAATATCACATTAGAGTTTTAACAAGAAAAATAAATATGGACGAGATTGCGTCGCGATCTCGTGCGGTTTCAAAAGAACACAGACAATAAGTGCAATAAAGTACATACGCGTTTGTGTAATGAACAGAAAATTAAGCAGAGAAGGTGTAGGACGTTAACGAGAAAAATAAAAGGAGAACAACAAATTAAAAACAATTAGATCTACAGACGAAAAACAGTGAAAACAAGGAGATAAGAAGGGAAAAAGAATACGTAGTTTCAGCGCATGCGCACAAGAGATTGTAGTGTTATATAGCTGATTGGTCTTAAATATAGCATGCTAACTCTAGTACTTCGAAATATGCCTTTTTATAAAATAATAATTAACGACACTGAGGTAAGTGGCTATTAGATTAAGCTTACTTGTTATTTATTTTCATTCACCTATTCACACATTTTTCCGGTGATATGTATCAGAAATCAATTCGTTAAATTCGTTAAATATAACAAAACTAATCTTTTCTTTCTTCATTGTTTGAAACGTTTACAAGTAAATCACAAGATTTTTAGTTTTACAGATATATTCTGCGTCATTGAAACGTATCTTATTTGTTCGAAAAGTACTTAAAAGGCAAAGCATGTTAAATATTTACAAGCCCCGAAAGAAATAATACCAGCGTTTTCATTCGATCAAATCATCAAAACATTTTATGAAAATAGACCATCATCAGTAATCGAATAATTGAAATGTTTTTTTTCTCTCAGATATCAAATGTAAAAAGTATTATAATATGACTATATGTATCATTAAGGCAATAGAAGATTCTAGTTAACGTAATAAATTTTTCAATCTTTTAAATTAACAATACGACGAACAAAACGCGACAGAGACAACAAATTAATAATACTAATTTATAATGCTTTGCTTGTAGGACAACTGGTTAACAACAGAATCGAAGAAAGCTACAGAAAATCCATCTATATTTTTCAAGTAAACCTATCCGAGGAGATTGCAATAAAAAGACCGTTTAGGAAAGTGTCCAGGTGTTTATAGTATAGAACTATAGAGTTGTGTGTGTGTGTGTGTGTGTGTGTGTGTGTTTGTTTGTTTGTATCGTATGCATATAATACATATATAATTAACCCCCAGTGTCGTAAAAATCCCACACGTGTACCAGTATTATTTTATTTTAATTTAGTTTATCAAACGATTGCAAGCATTTGTCGATCATGCTTGAAGTGTGCTGCCGCCTATCTTCAAGATAAAGGACAATGAATTGTTTCTTATGCTTTATCTCAAATGAAAAGGAGATATTATCGTTGGAAGTACCAGCGCTCGACAAATTTAGTTCCCGTCTTGTAATCTAAATTTACGTTCTATTTTGGAACAGCAAAAAAGGTACACTCATAATGTTCGAACGCCCTCAGACCTCTATTATTCGTAATATTATCAATAATGTTATCTATTATTCGTTACCATTAATGTTATCACTAGCAATTCTTACATGACTGCTGCTTTCCTAAAACATTACACTACTGTTGCCGCCATGATAATCCTTGTTAATTAGCAAGTATTACCACTGCCGCTTGTTAATATCACTACCACTAATATAAATTGCAATTACTTTAATACTCTAATATTTCATTACTATCGTCGTTATTATCGTCTTCTTGATCATCACTCTATCATTATTGTTTTTACGGATTATTGATTAATGAATATCATAATCAGCAACAATTATGTTTTTGTTTATATTACATAAATCATTATCATTATCATTAACCCCTTACTATTATATCGTGATTAACTTTTTATTACGTTCACGGTATCCTGACTACTGCGACAGGCGTTTCTCTACTATTAATATCGTGTACCACCACCACCCATTAGGTATGTTTTACCGTTACTGCTACCGTTAACTGTGCAACGACAGTAACAGCGTCATGATAATAAGTAATGATAATGTTTAATAAGTGTAACAAAAAGATTGGTGACAATACAATGGCAATGTTAATAATAATAATAATAGCAGAAATTAACAGCACCAACAGTTATCCTAGTATTCTTTAATATTAATCATCAGTAATAGTAGTTGTGTGTAACACTAACAATAGTTACGACCATAATAATAGTAACAATAATGGTAATGATGCGTTACTATACTATACTGAACAATAGAGATAAGAATTGTACTACTGCGATAGAAAGCAGTAGAAAGTGGTAATAGTAGAAGCTCAAAACAGCGATAGTAACCGGCGTTAGTAATAGCAGAACGTAAGAGCAGCTAAATATAACGAGGAGTAAGATTTGCATCGATAGTAGTAGCCACAGCTGTAATAGAAATCAAACGAAATTAATGGCAGCAATAGCAGCAACGATAATCGCAAAAATGTTGATAATCAACACAGCGATAATATGATTGCAAAGATGTCAATTGTAGTAGTAGCAAAAGCAGTAATAATAATAGTGGTAACATTATCATTACTCTATTATCACATTACGTAATATTGCCGCTATTACTATCATTGTTCGCGCCACTACTATTGTTGCAACTGCTATAACTACGATTATCATTCCTTTCATTTGCAACCTCGTTGAAATTACCACTTACTTCTTTTAATACTGCTATTAGAACTATTGTTGCCGCTGATACTATTACCACTTCGATTGCTATATTTGTTACACGATTATTAGCGTTATTTTTATTTTTTTTTTTTAATTTTTTAACCATCATTAATTATTATCATCATAGCTATTGTTGTTGCTGTTATTAAGTGTTATAAATATTATTTACCACTTAGCATTACTATTATGTTACTACTATTAATTCCACTACTATTGCTGCTACTGCTACTACTACCACTAACTGTACCTACTTAGTTCTACGGCTACTTCTACTATTATTATTATTTATTATTGTTGTTATAATTCAGCGATTCCACCGTGGAATCTGAGTTATCTGGATAGAAGCTTAGTGTCAACTAATTTCGATGGATCGTAGAGGCAGCTTTTTCCAAGCATTAAGATATAAAATTTGTGAATTATACGTGTACTATTGAATCACCTGAAATCACACACGCGGTATTCAGTTAAGCATATAGGTGAAATCTGAGTCGCGAAACTGAACTTAAGTCTTCGGATAGAATTGCCATAAATAGAAAGAGTCAACTAACGAAAATGCACTTTCACCCTTCTAGTATGTAAAAAAAAAGAAAGAAACTCTTTAGATCCATTGTTAACTACCTTCGTTGGAATAAGATAATAACAATTTCGTCTTTTTACTTTCTTCTCCTTTTTTTTTTAAGACGATCGCCCGACATAATATGTTTCAAGCTGCAGGATCAACCATTCGTCAACTTGTTTAAAAAATTGTCTAATAATTTACTTAATACGCGAATACTCTTACATTACCGGTGGATGTTAACGTAATAGAGAAACATCGATAAGCGTATTCGAAAATATTACAAAATGAACATAAACGATATATTTCGATAAATTTACACCCATTTTAGTTGCATCGAAGTTAAATATGGTACATAGATATTAGCGAAGATTTTCGTAAAAAACGAGGACATTTTCTACTAATTGTAAACCAAATACTGTCCATCTCACTTAAAAACAAAGCTACATTAAACCGAAAATTCGATTGAAAGAAGAAAATAGGAAAACGAACTAAAATTTCATCGTTCGTGATCGAATATTATGAACGTTAGCCTACCATAATGCCTAACCTCGACTCGTAAAACGTTCCCTTTTTATTCCTAACGTCAGTAGTTAAATACAAACATTTCCTAACATCGATCCTCTTTGGTTTACCAAACTTACTACTCGAGATTTGTTTGTATGTATTTTAAGTAGTTCTCTACCTACTTACACACTTTATCGATAAACAGTGTGCAAATAAATTCATCAAGTCTTATAATTTTTTGAATAATCATAGAATTCTAATAACGTATCCATTTCTCGAATTTTTGATTTTTTTTCTTCTTTTTTTCCTTTTTTAATGAATGGAACCCTTCAACATTTCAGGTTGTCCCAAAACTAAATTTATTAGGACCCTTTTGATCCCTTCATTTGTTTCATTATTACACGAGAAACCTAACCTTCTGATTTAGGAAATCGATCTACGGATAGTTTGATTACTTATCATAGTTTTTAATGACTCGAATTCATTAACCTTTGAAGAATACTCGTTATGTATATATATATACACACACACACACACACACACACATCATACACACGCATGTATGTATGTATGTATGTATATGTATATGTATGTATATATATATATATATATATATCAGTAGAGCTTAGAACACACAGAATGACTTAAATATCTGTAACACGCAAAATGCTAAAAAGTCATGAGAAATAATCGAATCCTGAAAGATCAAGAAAATCTCACATTAATTATTTGAAATGCATCGGCACTTGAGAGAGATTGACCTTTAAACCTTTATGTATGTACACACGTTATGCGCATGTTCACGGCAAGACCTATGGATCCGCTTTTAACAGCAGACTCGAGAGAAAAAAAAGAGAAAAGAACTTCTTCTTTAGTCTCGCGGCTGAACAAAACCGAGAAGATCTGAGGGCGTTGGATATATATTTCAAAGATATATCAGAATGTTGGAAAGAAAATATTGTGCAATGAATACTAAACACTCTTTTTCCCATCTGTATGGTTATATCAGTCCATTCAGGTACCTTTGACGTTGAAAACATACACATACACACACGCGCGCTCGCTCGCTCGCTCAATCGCGCGCGCGCGCGCGCAATCACATTCGCTTGCACACGTAGGCATGCACGCATAAACTTTACATGACACGCGCGTGCGCGCGCACGCAACGGAGGGGCAGAGGGAATGAACTCATTTTTACCCCTTCTTATAACCGAACCTCCTCCCAATGGTCCAATCAGAACTTCAAAACATTATATTCACCAACGTCTGTTTTTGTTCTATCGAATTTTCGAGATTCACTTCTTATTTAGGTGTGAGATACATAGTGACGAAGTAAGGTATCGGTCGTGCTCGACCACGAACGACGAAGAATATTCAAACGGGCAAAACGAATACCCGGTCAAGTCATTTCCAAATTTAAATGCAATCTTTGTATCATATATGTACATACTGCAAAATTAACCCTACATTTACATCTTTCTGTTATTGTATATATAATTATTTGTAACGTTGAAGAACAGAAAAAGATATGTAATTAAGAGGAAAGTTAAAAGTGTAACAAACAAACAAATAAACAGAAAATTGTTACGACGCTCGTTCTATCCTTCCTTTTTCAGAATCAACATCTTTCTGCAGTTCGTTCAAGCAGATATCTAGTATAGTAAGACTCATTAATTGCACAGTGTTGTCGACACAGTTCAGCAAGTTAAGATTTAACGAGAGCGGAGGAAGCGCTCGCCATTGTAATTGTAAGACAATCAAACGTTACATACAAATGCGAAGTTAGGATCAGTGTCTACATAAAAGTTCCAATTCCCTCGCGTTTTGGACAATCTTTTATGAAATGAGTAAAATTTAAATCATTCTCATCCATTTCATTCAATCATTCGTAATTTATTTACAAATCATTCGCGAATCCTTCTTTAACATAGTCGCAAAGCCAAAATTGTCAAACTATATACACAATCATCTGGCCCGCGATAAATTTCCTTTCGAAACTTGTTCGGTTTCGATTTATATTTTAATTAATCTCAATTAACAAAACCAACAGAAAATTGAATCTACAAAAACGAAATCCTACCACTTATCAAATGCGGGAGAAGAACAAATAAGAATTGAAGTTTCCATAGTTTCCATTCTATCATAATAAAAGAAACGTTCAATAGATATTTAACATTTTTATCATAAAAATAAGTCATGTCCAGGAACTGTACTAACATTGTACTGTAATACTCAAACGATATTTGACTCCGGTTATTTTCTAGATGATAATTTTACTACTACGATATTGTCTACAAACTTTCAGCTTTTGGAGGGAATCTGAAGGGTCTAACAATGAATTTAATTACGAAATATAGAGCGATATAAAAATAAAGACGATATATAAATATGGTGCACGTACTGTGTGGTGCTGGAAAGTTGGCGTGTTCTCTGATGCTTTCAAAGCTTTTAGATTCTTGGCGGCATTAGTAGTATTTTAGGTTGTTTGATCAAGTCTATTCTACGCCAATGTTTTGAAGTTTGTCACGTTGCATACGTGTTAAATATATGTCACTTGAATAGATATTAAATAAGACATTAGTCAATAAAGAAAATTCGTGTAGCTTGCCTTTGTGACTGCACGTCATGACTAATCCAATCGCATTGCATCGCGCATTTCTTCTGCGCATCAACGTTCTAGCAGTACGCAATATAAGCACGCGATAATCTCGAATCCATAAATAACAATTTTTCTGAGAATGTCCACACTAGCCATATCCTAAATTAAATTATTTTATTTTCTTGTTTGCAAATATTATTAGCATGATAGAGAGCATTATTATTTAACTCAACATAATTTGATCAAGGCCGATAAAAAGAATACGAATTTTTAAAGTTTCATTTTTTATGCAACGACAACGATATCTAATTATCAATTCATTCAAAATGTAAAAGAACTTTAAATATTTTTAGTATAAGTATTTGAAAAATATATATGATAGATCTAACCCATGTATAGAGCAATTAATGAGTCTCTATTATACAATATAAAGTACGACGTACACTTATAATAATAGATTAATATTGTTGCAATTTTTCTACGCCTTTTAGTTGATGTCGTTAAATGTTATTTAGCACTTAAAATATCTTCTACTTTATATATGTAATAATTGGAAAGAACTAATATTACACAATATGCTACTAGACTAAAAATCACGCATAAATACTACCGTATCGTTTGCTGAATTTAAACTGAAATAGATAGAAGAATAATATTCTGTGTCAGAAAAAAGTAGTGAAAAATTGTAGTAAGATTATCATTGAAAAATTATCTCGGATTGCCAAATTACCAACTATAGATTCTATAGATAGAACTATAGATAGATGGTAAAAGAGAAACTTAAAATTTGTTAAATAGAAATTTTACGTCACTGTATAATAGGAAATACCATTCACTCGAAAATTCGAAGTCGTTTTGAAAACTTTAATTAGGATTTAAGCTTCTTTAAATGCTTTTCTTTTCTGTTTCTTAATGTTAACCAATGGGAAGTGGCATATTCTTCTCCTCAGTATCGTTCATTTTGCAGAAGGGAGTGAGAAAGAGAAGAGAGAAAGACAAAGACACACACAGATAGGCAGACAACAGACAAAGATAGCTAGAGAAAAAACATCGAATTACCATATTCGTTATAACTCTATAATTAGTAAATGGTAAAGAGACACGCTGGACATTGGCACGACGGGTGGCATTTAGATTTAATATATGTAGAATAAAATTTACGTTATTGCGATAACATTTGGTATCGTTTTTGTTGTCGTCGCAAGAACTCGGACCCCGATTTATCATCCCATTAAAAGTTTGTGGGCGTTTTTCGATAGAGAATCGATTTTTAGCTAAAATAACGATCTTCGAATATCTCATAGAAGATCACGAAATCTGCCAACACAGTTCTTAGTTAGTGAAGCTATCGATTTAAATTTTTTATAATTATAGTTTTGTTACAACATTATCCATATAATCTCGACTTGCTTATTGGAATAACAACATACAAATAAAAGCAAATTACTAATCGTATTATACTATCGTTAATTTTGTGGCAACAATAACCAAATTTCCTATATTGATAATTGTTGCCATGTGAAGGAAAAGTTCGCTAAAAATTCGATTCTATATCACCGTTGCTAATGGAAGAGGTATGTATAGCCCAAAGCATCGACGTGGATCCTCGCTTATTAGTTTCTTTAAGAGGTAACGTTCCTCCTCCTTTTTTTTTCTCTTTTTTTATATTTTTTCTTTTCATTCATATCTTATTCATTCTTTCTGTTTTTTTTTTTGTTTTGATTAGATTGGTACAGTCTACGTTTGATACGCATGGCAGTCTCGATTAGAGGAAACTGTTCAGAGCAAAAAAGTGGAACACTCGTGAGACCATTGATCATAATTTACTTTCTTACACGCGCATCCTTAAGAAAGTGTTGGCGACGCCATTATCTAGAGTTAGCCAATGTATCATTTTTTCAAAGCTAATGGCTGCGATGTATGCGCGTACCCTTTTAACTTTCCTACTGTTTTCTGTGCTCCGATCCTCAAAATATGTAACAGGAGCTAGAATTTATACTATTTTTCATAAAATTACCTACACAACGATGTTTTAATATACGATATATTGGTACACACCGCTCGAACGTTACAAATTATTTTAATCAAAATAAAATTGTAACGCATGCAGATGTTAAGAAAAATGAAATACAAATTATTGCTATAATCAAATATGAAAGTAGCATAATTTATATTCATAAAAATTTTCTTCTGTATGTATTATATAATATTTGTGTTCATTATGCCCTGAAAACGAAGGACGCGTACACAATATTAAAAATATTAAAACATCGAAGAATGTAGCATAACAAAGATCAACTTAAATACCTTCAACATACTAATATATATTGTTCTGAATAAACAGGATATTCGATTGAAACGTTAATAAGAACACGACCTGAATGGGAAGAATACTAATTCAGTAATTGAAAGATCATGAGAAACGTGCCTATTAGACATGGGTGCGCACTATGTATACACATACGCGCATATTGTATCAGATGAAATTAATATTATTCTACGATATCAAAATACCAAAATACCAAAATGAACTGCGACAGAAGCAATATCATAACGTCAATACTAATTTAGTATTACGTCGTACGTACGTAATGTATAGTACGCGCGATATAATAACTGCATTGTCTCGTGCCTATTATTAAATATATTCGGCACTACACCAAACAATTAATAAAGCACGGCGCACGCCAAAAGCCTTGAAATTCATGATATACCCTCCCTTGACCCCATTATCCCCGAATCCCAAATTGAAAAATCTTCTGTTGAAAAAATCAAATCAGATCCTTGTTGCTGCCGAAATTATACGCGGCACTGATTTAAGTAACTTCATCGCGAGAACCGGCCCATCTGACAATGCGGAATATAATTGACGTATCGTGAAGTAGAAGGCTTGGTCGTCGCACGAGTGATACCGCTCCTCCGTGCGGCACTCTACATCGACTCACCTCCCAGAAGGTCTCCGGGTAAGTACGAGTTCAGAGAACTGGGCGTAGCACGTTGCTGATCGTTGCTGTCGATGCCAGCGTTGCTCCAAAGAGAATTGCTGCTCGGTGGAGCACCCCATAATTGGCTGGAACTACCGCCCCATGTGTCTGGTGGTGGACCAGTTTTGTTCGATGGTCGCAAGCCCCAACCTGCTCCTGTAGTAGCTCCAGCTTGTTGTTGGCCTCCATGACTAAGTTGTTGCAACAAGCTGTGCACCTCGGTATCGGCTGGAGATTCTGCGAAAATTGTTGTGTTGCCCAGGACGCAATTGTTCAGAGCACCTTGTGCCTGTAAACATCATCAAACATTTCTCTTATTAATTTCTACTTTTAATAATTTCACAGTAGTAGATTTCTGTGATTTTTTAATCGTTGTTTTATATAATATTTAAATGATAAAAATTCTACATTACACTCGTGTATATAATATATATGTATATATGTAAACAAATAAGATTTATACAATAGGATTTATCAAGTAAATCTACTAATTACTTGGAAAGAGTGCATATTCATTTACTAAAGACTGCAAATGAAAATGAACATGAAAATTGTGCACAAAAATTTGTAAATATATTCAGAATTTCAAAATCACGTAAAAAGTTACATAAGGACACATTTATACGATTTTCAATGTGCAAACTTTCTGGAGCACCTAACATTAATATGATTCCAGTGCGTAAAAATTAAAAATTTTTATTCTATAGATATATACGATGAATCATATATACAAATAAAAATATAGTAGGCAATACTCAACTCAATTAATTATTGGGTGGTTTAATTTTTTGCGGTCTAAATCATATTACACTGTATTTTTTAGATCCGAATCAACAGAATCAACTATACTTTAAGATTATTCATATATAAAAAATAAATTTTACAATAAGTGAGAATCTAATATATTTAAATACTTTTAGTTAAAGTCACAGATGCTGAAATGTAAAGGATATAAGACCGCTAAAGGTTAATGCAATTAATGCAGTAACAAAAATATGTAAAAGACACTAAACCTTAATAGCCTCATCTCTTGATGAATATTTGGTTAAAGCAATTCCATGATTAAGGTATAATCGGAAGTCTTGAACAGGACCGTGTTGCATGCAGAGGGTTTTCAAAGTAGAACCATCGATTTGAGGCGTCAGATTCTTAAGTAGTAACCAGGTAGAAACCCAGGCAGCGTTTGTGCTCGATTGAAAGCCCCATGAACTGGATCTGCTGACGGTGCCAAAACCTGCCCAGCCATTGCTCGTATTCCCCGTAGTTTTGCTGCTCAAGCCTGGTGGAGGGCCACGAACCTTACTCATTGGTGCTCCCCAGAGCTCTGAGGTAACCGCAGTCGGCGGTGGAGCAGATTCACCCCAAGTGTTCTTCGAGCTGTAAATTATATTTTGTATAATTAAGATAGTTGAAGAAAAACATTATGTAGTTAATTAACGAATCATATTAAATTAAAATCATATTAAATTATAATAAATAAAATAGTAAAAATAAAGAATATCTACGGTAGATATAGTATTAAAATTTTAAAGCAATATATACCTAGTAAATGCATTTGGAGTAGTAGCAGGTGGATTGAACGTCCAAGTAGAATTACTTAAACTTGGTATTGATGTATCAGGATTGGTAGGTTGTTGTGGTGGCGGCGAAGTCTTACTACTTGAAGAAAAAATGGCATCTGGATCTTTGATCGTTGCTAAAGAAAGCGGTGAACGAACGATAGAGCCTGGAGTAATGCTTGGATCATCCTCGATGCTCTTCATCTGGGTACCCTAAAATGAAATTAAATATAGGTGGACCCGAATAAACGTCATACGTAAAAATTTTTCATTTTTCTGTTACTCATACAAAATCTGAATTACTAAATATAATTAACAGAAAAGAGTAATTCAAATATCCTAAGTCAATTTTTATTAAAATAATGAATACAATTTAAAAAAAAATGAAAAATTATTTTATTAAATTTTATTGGAATACTAATACATATTATCTAATCCGTATTCTTTACGAAAAATTAAAAAAACCCTTTATTCTTTTACTATTTTTAAGAGGGCATTTCTTATTTTGGAATTTGATTACCAGCGCGTGATCTCTTTAACCCCTTTCGACGTCAGGCACTGCGAGACAAAAATTTCGTCATACAACCAAATTTCATGACAGCAATTCTACGATTAACAGACAAATAACAACTTTATTTTCTATTAACGTAAATGAAACAATACCTTAATAATGTTTCATTATTTCAACTTTTACAACATAAAATCTGAAGAAGATCTGAATAAGTAATTTTTATCATTGTGTGTAAACTGCATTCTATTCTTTTCATGTTATCTACATAAATATATTTTAAATACAATTACTTCAAAAGAATCAAATGTTTCAATAGTATCTTAAACTTGCGTCATAAACAATCCAAAATATGCATACTGAAAATAGTTTTCTCCACATAGGAAGTACGATATTGGAAATGGATTACCTTCCACGGCTTGCCAGGTTCAAATTCAGGTACAAGATCGGTGAAAGCAGCAGCACCAGCAGCTGCACCAGTTGGCTGCCAATCCTTTCCATCAGTGGAATCCGAGTTACCTGGGTCTGGCCATCCACTCTCTCCAAGTCTGGTGGACCATGTACCATCTCCTTGACCCAACAAAGGATTCATGTTAGGACTACTGTGTGATCGTGTTAAACCAGCCGGTGTAGCTGCTGGCTTACTGGTTGTTCCTGGTGCTCTGGAGAACTCGTTCGAAACTAACTCTCCATCCTTGTCCAAAGAAGGTAACTTCCACTGATTCAGTCTTGACTGTTGCTGACTCTATAATAAAAAGTTGATTTTCACATCATAAATCTAATTATTACTCTCATTGTTTTTTTCTAATACAACAAAAATGATTTAATTTTTCGCGAAAAGAAATTAAAAACATTGTACATAAATTTTTCTATGAAGTATACATAACTTCTTACATAATTAAAAATTTACTTACAACAGGAGGTTCCTTATTCATTGTCAAATCTGTGAAACTATTTTGCAAAGCTGACATAGGATCATGTACTGAGCTCTTATAATATTCTGAGCTTTGAGATGGTGGCACAGGATGTTGCTGTTGTTGTTGCTGCTGCTGCTGTTGCTGCTGCTGTTGTTGCTTCATGTAAGTAGCTTGTTGCACGGCAATTTGGTTTTGAAGGTTCGCTATTTGCTGTTTTGTTTTTGTAATTTGTACACTGATCTGAAGAACAGATTGACCATTGCCCTTCATTGTACTTTGCACAGAATGCTGTTGATGAAGCTGTTGTAGGACTTTGATTTGTTGTAATAGTTGATTCAAAAGTATTAGAGTTTGAGGTGCAAGTGGTTGATTTAAAATTTGATGGTTTAAGTAACCTTCCTGGACGGCTAGCTGAATCTGTTGTACTAACATACGTAGTTGTTGAGTACTGGGTTGATTCTGAGGAGCTCTGGAAGCCTAGAATTAAAAAAAAAAGAATAACTATTTGCTAAAAGTACAAAAAATCTTAACAGACAAATTTTAAATAATTATATGAATATCTATCAGTTAGTAATACTAACATTTACCTGATTGAAAGGTGGTTGAGGTGCATTACTACTAGGTTGTTGTTGTTGTAATGGAACAGCAGTTTGTTGCTGTTGCTGTTGTAATTTCAATAAACTTGCACTAGCAACCGATCCTCCAACACTACCAGTTGCATTTCCACTTGGCACTCCAGCACCCTATAATTAACAATTAGTACACACAAACTGTCACTTCGTATCCAATATTACAGCTAATTCTAAATTTCATTATATAAATATCACATAAAATATAAACATACTGATAGTAATATCTATAAACACATATATTTATATACACGTTACTTAACATTTAATACATTAAAAATAATATTAAGAGGTGAAAATTTATTAAAATTTGGAAAGTGAGTTATATGACCATATCATAAAATAGACCAGTATGTAAGAATATGCAGATCAAAAGTATTTTATGATTGCGAGAAAATTTATAATTAATGCAAATTTAAATGTGCAAGGCATTACGTTTATTGTGGCATATAAAAACACGTTAATATTTAAAGGATAAAATAAGTACGATTGATCGTACTTTATTACGATCAAAATAAAAAGAAGGAGTAAACTAGGATTTAAATAATATGAACTGCTTCGGTTCAGAAAATTATCAAATAACTGTAATAGTTTTTACCGGGGGAAAAGACATTTGCTGTGCGACATGATTAAATCTAGGATATGCTGGCGCAGTTGTAGCTTGATTTGTCGGATCATAAGTGGAGTGTGCGTCATGTCTTCTCCATTGGTCTAAAGGCCGCACTTGACTTAGAAGTTCCAAAGCTTCCTCTCTATTCATTTCACGAGTTCTCAATGCTAGTTCAACATCCTCTTTCTATAAACAAAAAACAATCATTAAGTGCATTAATTAAAAGAAGGCATTTGCTTAATCAAAATATAAACACAAGAAATAAATTTGTCAAATACATTAAATTAAACCAACAACAATGACTATATCGACAAGTATCGTATCACAATAAACATATACAAAATTGTTAGATTTTTATACAATAATAAAATTATTATATCAATAATTATTATTGACAATATTGGAATGGAGATCCTATATTTCTAGTGATTTAGTGTTGTGAATTACATTTTGAAACATATTTTATTTAATCAATTTAAATAATTTATACGTACTTTGTATCCCATATCACAAAGATATCTAAATTCCCTGCTATTCCATATAACTTCCTTTGTAAGAGTTGGTTTTGTAGGATGACCCCAGCTAGGAGTAGGATCCATATCAGTATCAGCCCAGCTTCCAGTGGGTCCCATTGGTTTAGGTTTGTGCGCACTGGGTCCACCCCAAGTGCCAGGATTTAATTGAGCTTCATTCCAGGTACTTGGTGTTTTTGGATCATCCCATGAACCTGTATCATGTGGTCCTTCAGCCCAACTACCATTTCGTCCGCCAGGAGCACCAGGATGTCCCCACATTGGTCCACTAACATCTGGTTTCATTCCAGGTTGACCTGGCATTCTATTCTGTGGCATGCCCGGAGGACATTGCATTCCTGCAAATTCTTACAGTTCGCAAAAAATGTTCCTAACCGCAAATAAAATTCAAAGAGCATGAACAATATATGTATAAAAAGAAACAAACAAACCTCCTCTCCCTATATTTGGCGTTGGAAGATCCTTCCAATGAGAAACTTTACTACCAGGTATGGTCCTCTGATTAACTGCAGGATTTCCCCATAAACTTGTACCATCGTCATAGTTTGGAACGTTTCTTCTTTGTGTTGGTGGTGAAGGTTCTTCCCAACCTGATGGTTTCCCTGGCATAATATCCTTTGGTGGTGGCGCAGCCCACTGATTTATATTGGAAGGATTTAACATCTTTGTTGGAGGGCCTGAAGGATGTTGATGACCCATTTGGTGGTGTGGAGGACCTGGTGGTTGACCCCACATTGCATCCGCATTGGCACCGTTTAACCTTCCAGAAATCCCGCGAGGATCCCCACGCATGTCTGCCATCCTAGGATCACGAGCCATTGGATCCATCACACGTATGTGTTCTCGAGGATCCAAAGACATTCTGTGGTCACGGGGATCTCGCATCTCTCTAGGATCAACAGAACGGAGATCTCTAGGATCTCGATGATCAATCCTTGGGTCACCCCAGTTGGATCCTATAAAATACGTTATTCATACTTTATTTTAAAGTGAGATCTTCAATAATATGAAAAGTTTTAATTAAAAGACTTTTATTTTCAATTAACTTTCTGAATACTGAAGAAAATCTTAATATAATATAGTCTTAAAAAATTGACCATATAATAAAACACACGAACAACCAGAATTTAAAATACAATACTTTTTTACTACTGTACAAATTGCAATCAAATAATAATATTTTTTGTAATCATATTTCGGTTTAGAAATTGTAATGTACAAAACAGGAAATGGAGGAAAAAGGAAAGTATTTCAATGTGATAACAATTACCTCCCCACATACCAGTTTGGTTACTGGTACCAGTCGTCCACTGGCCAGCTGCAGAATTTGGTTGGGAAGATGTGGGGGCACCAGTCCACATATTAGATGAATCTGCAGCTTCATCATCTTCACCCCAAGTTCCACCAATGTTTGTTGCTGGTGTATGACCCCAGGGTGTTTTAGCTTGCTGCTGTGGTGGAGGTTGGCCACCATTTCTGAGATTAGCTTCCCATAAATCTGTGCCATTGTTTACTGGTGTCTTCCACATTGGAACTCCATCTTTTGACATACTAGGTTCTGGAGATGTTGGGACATCCCAATTTGTGTCCTGGTTTACATTCTGCTATAACATAAATGCAAAATTCAATGTTAGTATGCTACAGTACTCAAATATAAAATATAAGTGTGCAAAGCTATCAAAGTCAGATTCATGCCTACACTAATACCTTATATGATAGCAGAGATACTTACACAACCCCAACCATCTTGACTAAAAAGTGCTTCCCTTACTGTATTTAACTGTTCTAATTGTTGCTTTGTTGAAGGATTATTGTTTGCAGATGTATTACTACTGTTAACAGATCCCTGAGCCTGATTGTTTGACTGATTATTATTGTTACTGGAGTTCGTCTGTTGCTGTTGTTGCTGCTGTTGTTGGGCTGAAGTATTATTATTTTGAACAGAAGAGTTCTGACTTGGTCCTCCAGGATTATTAGATTTTCCCTGTGACCACTGGTTGCTGTTTTGACCACCCTGACTTGTGCCACTTGATTGAGAAGTGGGTGGACCTGATTGTTGATTTGATTGTTGATTTGGATTGCTCACCTTATTCACGTTACCTAAGAAATAATTATACATCCAAACATATTCTGCTATGAAAGTCATTCCATATATTCAGTTTAATATTTAAACACAAATTTAAAATTACTTAAGAAAAGAACTTCACAAAACAAATACGAATGCTTACCTGGGACATTTTGTCCACCTGGAGGTCCCTGATTTTGATTTGAATTTGGATTTCCAGCAACGGACCTGTTTACACTGTTTCCAGTCCAATTACCAGGTGCTCCACTACTTCCGGAAGGATTCCCAGAGTTTCCTCCCCAACCTGACTGATTGTTGTTGTTGTTATTTGTAGTACTAGTTTGTGTAGAGCCCCAATTTGTAGTTCCACCGCTATTCAATGAACTTTCACCTCCGCCAGCCAATCTCAAAATGCCAGGAATTCCCCACCTTTTCTTATACCCCAAATTGAATTCATCAAGATCGCAAATCTGTCCAAAGAGGAGCGTTAACACGCGCTTAAGATCGGTTCTGTGAACTTGTAAGATGTCTTTCGAAACTCCAACGGACGCTGCTATGAGATTCCTTGCACAATGAATAAGATAAGTTCGACTCACGCCATTTGCGTTGTCGATTTCCTTTCTACCCGAAAAACTAGAAATTGGATAATTTCTAGAGGATATTTCTTTCACTGGAGTAGAAACAGTTAAATTTCCATTTGAAGTTCGTTTATCCTTTGAACCAGGAGCAGCAGCTTTATATTTTTTAAACTGATTGCAATTATGTAAGTTTACTGCAGTGGCGTCGGTCTTCATTGCTTCATTAGAATTCTCACTGTCAATGAACTGGGCAGTTTGATACGTCGAACTGGTCAGACTGAATTGCTTAGGATTTATCAGACTTTCTGTGAAAATGTTCTCAACATTAAATCCGATAGCTTGGAGTACTTTGAATAACGTCTCTTTAGATTGGTACAAATCACAGAGATTTTCTGAAGAAAATTTTCCATCGATCACACCAGTGAAAGCTTGATGCTTTAGCTTCGTTCGTTTAAGTAAACTAGAGCACGATAAACTAATAGAAACATCTCTTTCTATCAACTCGTGCGAATTTTGGCAATCATAGTTTTTCTCAAAACCGCAAAAACAAAATACTCCTGTCTGAGTATAATGTTCATCGTTGAAATAGACAGCAGTTTGAGATCTGATCCTTTTTAGTTCGTTATCGTTTTTCGCATTTTCACTAATGCTTCGGCATTGTATTTGTTCGTTAAAATTACCGAAACATTTCGAAGGATTACTCTCTTTTTCTTCTCCTTCTGGAAGAGAATCATTGTGATATTCCGTTAAACAGTTTGATAAACTGTCATAAAATTTGTGAGGAGTGTGCATTTGGTCGGGCCATAATATCTCGAAGTAGTTCGGCCGAGATCCAGGTACACCGATTATTCGGGATGCAGATTGGCGTGTAAGCGTCATCGTAGGCTTGCAGGTAGTCATAGTAGGAATGTAGAGAGCGAACTCGTCTTGGTTCTCCCCCTTAACCCTAAACCTATCCCCTATAGTAGACTTAGAAAGAGACTTAACAAACTCAGGGCCAAGACGCGTATACGACCCTGAGTACCTATAGCTCGCGAAATAAGTGCCCGAAGGCTCGTTAGACTTAACATTATCCTGAAATGAAAGAGCACCAACAGTAATTGTTGCCACGTCACTAATACCATTAATTACCCAGGACAACATCTCCACCGTCTTTTCTTTTAAGTTCAAAATTAATATTTTTGAGGTTCTTAGTCTCATTGCAATCGCACCACCGTCCATTTCAACGCGGAGGAAATAATGGTTACTGGTTGAGCTGAGCAATATCACAGACTTGTAGTTATCGTTATTATTACTTAGGAGGCTAGAATTAGACTTAATATTATTGTATTTGCCCGGATGAAGGCAGGATCCTAGTAAGGAGTAATTGTCAAGAGAGTCGAGAGAAAAGTGGCCTGACGAGGGGTGATCAGACTTGGGTATCCTAACTAGGCTAGGTACCCCTTCATCGATTGCGCACTTATCTCCTGTTAATCTTAGATTTACGCTTATACTTAGTACCCTAATGTTTAGTACGCTAAAGCTAGTTAGAAGATGATTTTTTGTTGGGTGTTTTGTGGTTGACGACGCCACTGACTGGCAGGTCGAGCTTCGACTGGTCAAGATGAACTTGCCTGAAACACAAAATAATATTACTTTAATAACTAGCTCTTTAATATAATGAAAATGTTAGATTCAAAAAATTTCTTAAATATTATAGTAACTACCAAAATATTCTATAATCAAATAGTTATTCATAGTATTACAAATATCGAGTAATATATATGTAAACATCAGGTAGCTCAGTAGCTGGATACTGATTTAAAACTTTTAACAAAATATATATTAAATATATATAGGGTGTTTTGTTTACGTGGAAAGGTAGAATATCTCGCGAGGGATTAAAGTTACCAAAAAAGATGTTTTAATAAAAGTTGTTTGGTTCAAAGGGCAATATCATACGATGCAAATTATTTTTTTGCAGATCGAGTAGTAGAGGAGATTTTAAGGTCGACTTCATTTTTTAAAATGGAACTATATATTTTTTCCATTTAGGATTCATCTTGGGATTTGCTATAAAAAAGTATTAACCTATTTATGTCGAAAAACTATTTGTTTAGCAGGTATTTTAGCTCTACTTTGTCAAATTTAACACATGAAAGACAAAGGCAACGTAAACACAAGAGTACCGCTTTGCATCATCCCTTATCTTTCATATGTTAAATTTGACAAATTAGAGGTAAAACATCTGCTAAACTAATAGTATTTCGACATAAATAAGTTGATACTTCTTTATACAAAATGCCGCGATGAACCGATTAATGCATTAAAACATACATGACTCTATTTTAAAAAGTGAAGTTGATCTTAAAATCTCCTCTAATATCTATCTACAAAAAAATAATTTGTACTATATGATGTCCGCCTTCGAACCCAACAACTTTTGTTAAAACATTTTAATGATAATCTTAACCCGTCATGACTCATGACATATTCTACCGTTTCCAATTAAACGAAATTGCCTATATTAAACTTATTATCACATGTTGCTATAGCCTAATAAATATTCCTTTTTAATATTAAAATATATTTATTTTTTATATGTATGTATTATTTTAATGTTAAATGAAAACAGCTAATTTTTTCGAAGAAACGGATGATTTAATGCTAAATCTCGAGAAAAATGATTAAACAATTATAAGACAAACTGTTGGTCCCGCTAAAGTTCCGATCTGTACCAAAATGGCTTCTTGTAACACTAGCGCCGCCTACTTCGCATTAGAAAGGCTTTAAGCAAGTGACATTAAATTATTAAAGCAAAATGTTGTAGTAATTGCGCAAAAAATTTCATACTACTGATTACTTTTCTCATACTATTGATTCTGTATGACTTTATTGATAACGTTTTAATGATATGTAGACATTAAAATACACTCTACCGTGAAACAATCTCAATTTCTTATCGACGTACTTATGACAATTATCTTATAGACTTTTATACCTATCATTGAAAATTTAAAGACAGAAAGAATTATGATTTCTATTATATATTTCAAAATCATTTATTTATAATTTTAATGTAATCTTTCAAATTCCTCTAAATAGTTTTTTTCTTTCTCATTATCTTTGCTACCTCATATATCATATCTTGTATGATCCATGGAAACGATATAGTGAGATTGTAAAATAAAATGTTAAGCGATGACACCACCTAATCTAGCCCCACCTAGTGCCTATTTCACAAATAGACGCACCCATAGTTTTTTTAATCAATTTCTATCAATTCAGTGATGTGTCGAGGATTTCCGAATACAAATTAGAATAAATTATAGCCTTTTCTTCTTTTAAAATAAAGATAAATTTTTTTAAATATAGTAAAAAAAAAAAGAACAGTAATTCTGAGAACTGAAGCCAGGCTCTAAGTCCCAGGTTCTCAACCCGTGAGTCGCAAAAGGTACCGGATCGGCTAAAATTCGGAGTAAAATTTAATATTAATATTAATTTAGTTCAAGAATAAAAAATAAATTTAGCTTTCTGGATAGTTTATACAACCAGAAAGTATGAGGCATAATACGAAATAGAAAGTGTTCGTAGACGTTTACATTTATTAAACGAGGAGGACAATGCAGAATACTAATAGATTGATTGCATCATCGTACTCAAACTACATCGTAAAAAGAAATATCTACTCATACATTACTTATAATTTAAAACAGTTTGTTTAGCTATAAATTATTTCAAACCCTGTAATCTGCATTATTTATTGCTGTATATTTAATTATTCATATTCGTAACTGCTTAGAATTATTAAAAAAATGTTTCCATATGCAAAGTTTTAAAATTACATTTATTAATACATTTAGATCGAATTGGAAACTTTCGCATTGTAAAATTGCTAAACAAAGCACGAAGTTCATTGTGTAAATAGAATGAGTGTAATATTGTTTTAAAATTATGGAAAAATTAATTAAATCTGTATTCAAACTACAACTAATTAATTATAAATTAACATATAACTGATAAAGAGATTTAAATATTGGCATTATTGGATTGTTATCATTGGATTCGAATTTCGACTTTCATTATTAAAATAATTCTATCCTCCCAAAACTGTTCTAGCTTTTGACCTGGGATCACAGACGTTATTCAAATACATTTGGTAAACAGCATAATATGCACTTTCTTAGGCTATACCATTTGCTTAAGAGCGACCTCTCAGGTAGTAATTGCTTACCTGATAATTGTTCCTTACTTAGAACAGTTTTAGGAGAATAGAATCATTCTGACAACGGTAACGAAACGTTGAATCCTTAAATCCTTCTTTTAGTTATGTATTAATTTGTAGTTTTAATATCGATTTAGTTTATTTTATTGTATTTTTTTTCTTGTTCTCTTACCTTTTATTTCGTGCCTATGCATGTGTATATGAACATCATACTATGTAATAGTTACTTTTTAGTGACTTGTGTATATTCTCTGCATACTTATATCTATTTTAAATTATGTGGGCAAATTCATGGACTGAAATAACATTAATCCTTCCCGTTTGAAAATTTCATAGCATGGTGGGCTTTGATATTTTCTTATGGATTTGTGAATAGGTAGATTTAATGCTTAATCTGCGATTTTTCTTAGAAAATGCAGGATTGCTCACAACATAGAGAATGTCAATCTTCTTTTCTACAATTTGTATGAGTTGCTAGGCATGTATTGTTATGTTTGTATTACTAGTATAAAATAGAAAATATATTATTGTAAGAAAGAAGATTCTTTCCATAAAAAATAAGAAATCGCACTTTTTAAATGGCATCATTTATTTGTTTGTTTTCATCCGTATATTTAACCAAGAAATTTGATTATATACTGACATTTACTGCTGCATAAAATAATGATATATGAAAATGTATTTTACAATATACATATATACTACTGAATAAGATTACCCTATGTAGTTGCATATATTTCGTTTCCATTTTATAAGTTTAATTATTTTATTTTCATTTATGTATTAAAATGAAATTCTTATATGTCATAATATTTAATGTATGCGTATATATAAGTTATTATAAAAATATATATTTACCAGTTTGGTTCGACAGGACGGTTAAAAAGTCATTGGCGGCGGTATTTTCGCGATGGCTATTAGGTTTGGCCATCATGTTGTTTATGAACTCGATATCACAGTACCTATCATTCTCTGATTCTCTTCCCTCCCCAACCCTTATCGGACTGCTTTTCCCTAATACTACTACATCCCCCTGAAATCAAAAGTAATATTATCATAAAAATGCTTGTTTCTGTTAATCAGTCTAAAATTCTATGCACTAAAATTTTTATGAATCATATACTTAAATTAACAAGAATTGTTCATAAGAATATACATAAAACTTATTTTACTTTCTAAATATAGAGTTAAAAATACTTTTATGCAATTACAGATATTTTAATTTATTTTTTATTAAGAATTAAAGCATTAAAAAGAATTAAAACATCATTTTTATTTCTGCTGACAATATAGTATTATTTTTTTTCCTTCGTCCATTCCACTGACCTTTGATTTTTCTTTTCACATTATGTATCACTTTTTGTTATAAACTAAATTGATTTAATCAGTATATAAAGGTTAAAAAGCAATAAAGGAAAAGGCACTAATGAAAGCTTCTTTTATTTATAGCAATTACAGAATATATGTTTATGTATGTAAGGAATGTATGTTAAAACTACTTGGGAATTTCACATTTTTCAAAAGTAAAATATCCAATGAAAATGTAATATAGACAACTAATATAACGAGATTCTAAAAACTTTTTCAAAATCACTTTACATAATTTGTGAAATATAAACATAATTCTAACAATGTAAGAATATTAGTATGATAAGAGTAAAATTATTTAAAATTCTGTAAAAACCAATTCCATTTCTTTGTGGATATTGAAATAAATATATACTACTACTACTACTCTACTACTACTACTACTTTTTATACTTTTATAACCATGCAAGACAATGAACATGATAACGCGGTTATGTGACATTGAAACAACCTTCAACAGTGAGATTTATCTCTAAAACAGTATTCACATATATAACGTTAATATAGCTTAAATAATGTCTGAAGAGGATTTATAATTATGATATATGTAGATAACAAATTGTGAATAATTGAATTTCAATGTGACGTAAAAATTTATTGTGTTCACGATGCAGCTAAACAACACTCTATACGTAATATTTGCTGTATAATAAGGTTATGTATACATATAATTTCAATTCGTAATATTTTTAATATTACAACAACGAAAATGATAAAACTATTATTAACTTTAGAATGTTCACAACGAAATCACAGGAGCTGCTTCCTACGAACGTTTCTTATAAGTTATTATAAATGTTAACATTACGCGACATGATTATGCGCAGATTCCGCACAATATTTTAATGACGAAAAAGGTTTCAATTGTAGACGCAAACTGTACATAAAAAAGTTTTGCAAGTGAAACATAGTAAAAAATAATATTTTAACAAAAATACTGTATTTCAATATATGTACTGATTATTCTAAAATATGTATCCAGTTTTAAATGCAAATACGACGTAACTTGGAACATGTTAAAAAATCGAATTGCAAATCGTCCTATGTTTATTGTTCATTGCGAAAAATGATCTTCAAATAATGTACGTTGATTTTTATAAAATTCTGCAAATGGGAACTGAATCTAAAATAATAAATAAATATTCTTTTTACTGACAGGCATATTTATGTTTAAGAGGTGAATATTAATTTTTAATTTAAAATGGGAAAGGAATTATTTCAGATTTTTTTATATTATGTACACATAATGTTTAAATTTGTGTTTTTATGTTTTTTAAATTTGATTGTATAGTGTAGATTTATTAAACTTTGTCATTCATTTATGTACTTGTATAAAGATTTAAAAATAGCATATATTTCATATATTACATATTTTTTAATATTTTGATTGAAATATATGTATACTTTTTTAAATCTTTTTTGCTATACATACAAGTTATTATGTGATAAAAAGAAAAAACACATCAAAAGTTCACTTTACAATATATTTCAAAACTAGTCTTAAAAAATATTAACAAATTAAAACAGAGCTATTAAAAACTACAGAATTTATACTTACCATGGAATTTTGTACGAAGGCATTTGTTTCTGTAGAAATCTCATGTGAACTAGAATTGTGTGGAAACATTGGGCTCAGTTCTTCTTTGGCAGGCAATGCATAGAAACCAAGATCTAAGGAATAATTTTTATGAATTTATTATTACTTATTATGAATCATAATATTAATGTTCAAATTAGAGAAAATTTTCAGTTATTAATTTTATTAAACCAATAATTTGTTTCTTATTTCACATTGTAATAGTAATGGGTCTTGGAAACTACACGAGAAATTCAATTGTCTACAATTTAACATTATTGATGAATAATAGGTATTACTTTATTATAATATAATGCAAAACAAAAAATATATTGTGAGTATTGAATATTGAATATTGAATAAAAAGATGTGACAATAACAGTGTGAATGTATCAGACTCCTTTAATTAATTTATTAAAATATGAATGTTACAAACTAAAGCACAAACCTTGTAGACTATCACTATCAATGTGCTCCTAGCTCCATGCCAGTGGAGATCTGTAATAACATAACATTATTTTGCTTTAAACAAATATAATTACTTTAAACAAATATAAATCTTTGAGCCCTAGTAAAAATTGTTTCTAATATAGGTTTATTTTTTAATTCTCTGCACGAATAAATATAATTTTCTAAACTATTATATGCATAACTATATAGTCCATGTTTTTAACTGCATCAAATACAATTTAATATAACTGTTAATGTTTACTATGAATGAAGTAGATAAAATAGTTAAGATTGCACTTCCCTATTTCTTGTTAATACAAATTTTTTTTATTGCCTTATTACGCTATGAAACCATTAGTAGCAATTATTAATTTTTTCAATGTTCACTCCAAGAGACAATAATACATACACATATTCATGTAATATAGATACCTATACCTGACTATAACTCTATAATTGTTAGATATACATTATTGACAGTAAACTAGAAGCTTTGTAAAAATATTAATGTTTCTAGTTTATGACTACATTGCATTCATAATTTCTTTCATTATGATAAATCCAAATATTTTCGAAGTACTATAAATTCATCAATGAGCAAAAAAAATACTGCAAACTAATTTAACTACTGAAACGTCGTAAATACACGTTGAACATTAAAACGAAAATCGTCGTTTCGATCGATATTCTCCGTTTCACCAATAGACACATCATGAGTTTTGTAACTTTTTCTCAAAATAGAAAAAGTACACAGGAGGCGAAATTTCATATAAGCCCTGGATACACTATCAAAATGCATAACTTACCAAATCTGTGCGTAATATAAGGTTAGATAACAAGTAGACGTACAAAATGAAGACGTAATTTGTACATTTCACGAATAATTACTACAGGCATATGTTATATATGTATCTGCAAATACACACTCAAAATACAAAATATTCTACGCATTAAACATGAAGAAAAATGTTGTTAACTTGTCTGAAACTCGCACACATCTATGTAAAATAGTAGTACATTTATAGATATTCCTAGCAATATAGGCACCATGTATTGTTCACAAGCACGTATAGATTCACGTAACATGTACGTGCATGTATACATGCATATATATATATATATATATATATATATATATATATATATATATATATATATATATATATATATATAATATACATAGATACGCTATATGTGCATGTGTATGCGCGCGCGCGCGCACACGCCCCTATATGTGTAGTATATACAACAATTACATGTTCTTACATGCATATACGTAAAACTATACATATGGATGCATATGCATATGTATATCAATGTATATAATCATCCGTATGCATACATATATGCGCGTGCCGTATATTTATCATTATACGCACCACTTATACGTAATACCGTAATACCATAAATATATTCACACGTATATGATTTGTGTATGTGTATTGATAAAAGAACGTAAAATGTAAAATGTGAAGGATGAAGAACACAGGAGAGAAATTAGCTAGCCTTTGCTAAGATATCACAGGGAATTGAGTATCGTAATATTAAATAGGATGTTCGAGAATAAATGAAATTCAAGAACTTACTTTTTAGATTCGGTGCCCGAAGAAGATTTCAGTCTAGTGGAAGATATTTCGTTGGCGCACGAAACGGGCAGAGCGAGTACCGCTCCGCTGGTGGGCTATTCCCGCGAGTGGCGCTACTCCCCCGGATTTGGAGAGCTCGGTGTTGCTGATGCGCGCACCGAGACCCGATTCATAGTTGTACGTATGAAAAGACCCTTTCACATTTCAGAATGAACAGTAAACAGATTACTCGATATAAATAATATTCGATGCTATATAGTTAGTTTCAATAGGATATAAAATAAACAGTTCAACTACAATTTATAGCTGAGTTTATGGCCAAATACACTATATATTACAAAAATATATGTATTACAAAACAGAGACTATATCTAAATTTTGAAATATTCTTTTGTTATTCATTGTAACATTTTAATAATGTAAATAATAATATGTGAATGTAATATAAGTAATGAATGGGTTCATAAATAGTTATAATAAAAAATTTGAAATAGTCATATTTCATTGATGTAACTTTTATATATATATAATTTTATGAGAAAAGAAATAATTTTGAAACTTAAAGAAATTTTTATGATACAATTAAAATGATTCTTGTTTGATGGAATAAAAGTTAATGAAAGATATTAAAATATGCAAAATAATAAAAATGATATACGTATAAAAATGTAATACATCAATAATGAGTAGAGAAGCTTCGATTAGATAAGGATAACTCATACATATTAACATATATTTCTTCCATTATTTTCTGATAAAAAGAAAAATTATATTGAAACCTATAAAGATAAATCCCATTTTCTAACATGTTTTATTTTCTTAGATAATTATACCTATATAAGCAATGCAAATTTTATTTTTTGTTAAAATACATAAACAAAGTTAAAAATATCAAATTAATAGCATTCGATATTTGCAAAGTATATTTTTAATAAAATATTCAAATAGAAAAGAAGAAAAATACACTTATGCTACCTTATACCTATACCTTTTTCATCATCTTTTAATAAAATCATTTATAATAAGATTAGGTAATAAATTTTCAATCGTTATTTCGCATAAGATTACAAAATCATGTAGAAATTTGATTAAAGAAGAAAGATACCAAGATAAGATTATAGAATTTTTATTACGTAATTAAGAACATTGACATTAGTTACGTTACATAAAATATAACGTTGCAGAAATTTCATACTTTATGCATTGAATTTCGTTAAAATTTGTGCGCGAATGACTAAATGTGATTTGCGCGCGAGTATATAATTAAATATAAGTTAAATGTTTTGGAATACTTTAATTTTAGTATGATATAATTAAGTACTTTTAAGAAATATATATGTTTATTTTTTTATATTTATTATTTTGTGAGGATGTAACTAATATTTATACGCGAATCATTTATATTATACTAGATTAATGCTCTAAGAAGTTCATTTTAAATATTACGATCATTTTTTCTTTAAATTTCTACTGTAATAGACTTATTAAAATTGTAACTCATTACAGAATATAAAATACTATAAATGAACATATATCTTGTTTCCAATAAAATGTAAAATGCTTTCTATAAAATCATAAATTATTGAAGAAGCAAACTGTTTTGTTTATAGAGTAAAAAGCAACATTTTTTCTCAAGGCCGTACCTTTTAAAATCTCAAATTTATTCTCACACGCTTTTAATATTTTTAAATTATATCATTATTACCTGGCCTTGAAAAAATGAATATATCCTGTTATAAAAAAGATACACATTTGCACAATTATATCACTTTTATGTCATCTCGTATTACAAATTTCGGTAACCTTGAAACTCAAAGGCATGACTTTGAGAGCAAAATTTTATATATTAGAAAGTTCGTTTTTTCCAATCAAAATGATTTTATTTTTTATATTTTATGTATCATGAGAATGAACAAATACTTTAACCATTGATGTTAAAGGAAATATCCTACATGTAATGCAGTTGCACAGTTATGCAAAGTTACATGGCGCTATCATCTAAAAATTGTAACAATTTTATGATCTATATAGGACCGTTCACTTTAATTTTATGTAGAACATTACTGTAAATTATGAAATAATTATAGGGAATAATAGAAATTCATCGTACTACCATATGCCTATATGTAAGATTTGGAAATTATCGACCCGTTAAAGGTGATACTCTACCTACGTAGATATATGTACACGTACAATCTTTACCTACAGAGTGTACTAATATCTATGCGTGTACAACGCGTGCTATTCTCTTGAGCGCACGTCTGCCCTTTTACTGCGACAACTTTCTCACTATTATAATTTACTATTACAGTTGTATTTATCTGCATTCATACACTTATTATATTTATCCACTCCTTACCTCCTCATGCCTCTTGAAAACAAAAGTATAATAACTCTTCTTACTCACGCACATATATATGCACACGTATATGCATACGATGAAATGTTATTTATGCTTATTTCTAATATTTATAGAATAGATATATTTTTTAATTTTTTAAACGTACTTTATAGTCTTTGTTATATTATGAACTACGTAATATGATATTAATTATTTCCAAAATAACAAAATTAATTTTAAATTAAATATCTATGAAATGTTTGATATACACTTATAAATATATACTTTGAAATGTTTCATATACATTTATAACTGCGTTGAATATATGTACAGTATACACGTGGATGAAGTACGAATTAATTAAAAATTTTGTTATTAATTTTTATTATTTATTGATCGTTTTTTGACATAAAGTATCTTTTTACTTGAATATTTTTTTATCATAATGCTAGTATATAATATGTACTTAGATTGCATACACGTGAGCAAATTTGTAACGTAACAATTGCTTACTTCCGGTAGTATGGCTGTCATTTGAAATCAGAGAACGCAAGAGTAGAAAGTGGAGGAAGTGTTCTTTTCGATTCGCTTCTTTTTCATTCTATAGTAAAAAGCAGCGTTATAACCATTATGAAATAAAACAAAATTTTCTTACTTTTTAATTGATAGTAATGTAATAAAAGTAGAATAAAATAAAACGAATTTATGACTGTATAGAAAATAAGAAAAAGAAATTTAATGAACTAATTTTAATATAAAATTAAATGAATTACATTGTCCATTTTTATGCCATTGCTTTTACAAAATTTTTTGGGGAATTTACTTATATTTTAATACAAACAGACACTAATTTTATGAAAGGTTATGAAACTTGCATTGCATGACTATAAGATGTTAAATATTCCCATTCTAGTCATCTTAACTTCATTATCAATATAAATAATGTTTGGTTTAAATATAAACATTGTGGGTATATTAATTTAGCTTGAAGCTTCTAAAACTGTTTTCCAATATTATAAAAGAAAAATTACTGCTCATAAGAAATAGAAATAAAAATTTTTGAAATAGACTTTTTATCAAACTTTTACTATTTGCCAGTACTGTTTAATAATTCAATGAAATATGTACGATGTAATTTAATTTGTAGGAAACAATTCTGGAAATCTTGTATTTAAAAATAATTACTATGGCAAAACTTGTGTTTATGAGAAGTTTCTATGTTTCAATGCCTGGTGTTAAATAATTAAGTAATAAATTTTATCAAGATTGCATAAGGAAAATTACTTCAAAATTTATCCAACTATATTATGTTATAAATTTTGAGACTTAAATTTGATATTTAACTTTTTCTTCTCCCTTGTATCATTCCCGTACAAAATGCAATATATTTTGTAGAACAATCATTTTATTTCACATAATAAAAAGTTATGTTAACATTTACATAGAAAGCTTTGTATCTTAAAATAAACAATACTTGTAAGTATGATGTTTACAATACAATTATAATTCTAAGAATAAAAGGAAAAAGAAGATTGTAAGAATTTTTGTAGTTATATTTGTATTAACTTGTAATATTTTACAAATACATTCAATACTATACACTAAAGATAATAAGTTATAGATATATTTTTTTTATCTTATCTATAAGTCTAAATAAATGGTAAATGTTCTTTATTATGTGTATTATATACAAGAAGACTTTTTAGCACAATCATTAAATGCACTTATTTATCAAATAATTTTTGGACTTATTCAATGTATATGATACAAGAGATAATCAAGAAAGGCAAACGATTAAATTCAAATTGTATATTCTATCATAAAATTAGTACAGTTACATACTATTAATATATTTAATATAGCTATAAATATGATTTTTTAATAAGAAGAATGATTAAACAATTTACAACATTTTTCATATCAATTTTTAATTAAAAATATATTAAATATATTAAAAACAAGTAATTAGTTGTCTAAAAATTTGTTCCACAATTTTCATTCATTTGTGTATAAAGAATCACTTATATTTTGGAGTATAATGAAAATATGTGCCAACCTGATTTAATCAACTTTAAAATACAAATTTTTTAAATATTATGGATCAATTCAGCAAATTTGCCTTTTTATATAAAACACTTCCTCCTTAGTTGTACTAGCATATATATATAGTACAAAGTATAGAAATACTAAAATATATATAACGGACAACCAAATTTTCAATGATATTTTTGTGCAAAATGTTTTAAGCTTTAATATTTTATATTTAAATAAACAGATCAATGGAGATATACAATCATATGATAAAAACACAGAAATATATTAATACTATATTCTAACAATAACATTCTAATAAGCACTGACTATTTACAATTTATATTTTGGTAACTTCATATAAATATACATTGCAACTTCATAAATATGTTATCTTTTTCTAATAATAGAAGGTTAAAATTCGTTTATTCTTTTAACAATAAGAAAATGTATCTGTCAACTGTTTCGTAATATTTATATTTGTAAATAAAGTATTAACGACTTTAATTTGGTGAAAAATAAAATGTGTTTCTCTCTTTTCCTCGACTTTATTAAAAATACTACTTCGAAATAAAAAAATTGTACGTCTGAAGTATTATAAGGTTATATACATATACTATATATAATAATAATAAAATGTAACTTACCAGAGTATATATCAATCATAGAAAGTTCTTAAAATTAGATTGATCACAACACTTTCTTTACACGCTTTCAAAAACACATTTCGTTGTGAGTACAATAATAGTTATTTACCGAAAATACATCTCCATCGCTAGGCACGGAGTCTTGAAAACTGTGCTGTTTTGTGAGCCACGTCATACAATACAGATTGAAGCTTCCAACGAATATTTTCTTTTAGATAAGAACGACATCTTGCAAAGAAGAAGCAACAATAATATACTTGGCGGATAATTTAAATAAAATTTGCATTAACTACGCAAAATGTAATATCAATTATTTTTAAATACTCTTCAAATGCAATTAGATCCCCATTTTTTCCACGCGTTAATTTTCCAGCTTTTCAGCCTTGCTGTGATATCATGCTATTGAAGAAATCTCAGCAGACTTCTCTATATGTTTCTTTACTCTTGTTGTATTTTCACCATTTTCTCTCATATTGAATAATAGAACTAAGAAAATGTTTTAAATAGTAAAATCAAAATATATAGTAAAATAACTTACTAAACACGTAGAACGCATTATTTTAGATCTTTAAAACATTCTTTTTGTATTTCAAAACACACCTTGTTAAAAAAGTTTCGTAATAAAATTAACAATTTTTGTAACTAAAAAAGATCATGTAATTAAAATAAAACGCTTATAAAACATATACACATTTTCGTTTTTGTTATTCTTTTATTTTTAATATTATTATTCGGTTTATATATTTCTAACATATCAGTTTTTAAAAGAAAAATTAGTTCGTTTTAATCATTTTAATTACAATAAATATAATAATTATAATAATATACTTATGTCTGTGTAAACGTATAACCATAAAAATATACACATAAAAACAAGTTATATAAAGAATTAAATTCAAATACGAAAAATTCTGAAATGTAACTTAATTTGTTTCTTCACTAATTTTCTTCGCTATCTGCAACTTCAGCTGTACTTATAAATACATTTCTAGCATGTAAGAAATTCAAATGCGTTCTTTTCATTTCATTCTGTATAGTGTGTCCTATTCGTTTAGAATGTTATTATACGCGACTTTTTGCAACATTTTGAGCGAAATCGGCAACACAATATCACGTGTTCCCTTTATTAAATGTAAAAAAGGAAGGAAATAGTAAAAATATTATTAGAACGTCGATACAATGACTAGATTATAACTTTGATCTAACTATGTATACATTTAGCCATGGATACGATTTACATAGATTTGTACATTGTCTACAATTTTATTTCCGCGTTATTTTTTTAAATTGATTTTTTTCTTTACACTACTTTTTATTACTTTGTTTATCTGAATATTCACACTTTCTCTTACTACATTATTGTTATTATTTTTTCCGTTACATTTCATTTGCAATTGTTATTGTTTATTACTGGCATTCGCACATCCTTTTCCTTTTGTTTATTAGTAAATTCGTTTTAGTTTTTTTAACATCAACATCAAATAATTTTAAACTTCTCCATGTATGTTCTTGAAGTTTTTAATAGTATACTGAATAATTATTTCTAAAACAATACTACATATTTAAATCTCATTTCACTTGTAAAAGAATGGATAAATTTGTCTTCTAACCTAAATAATTAGTAAAATTATTGAATTATTATAATTTACAAATAAAGTTCTATTTAACATAAAGCATGTTAAAAATTTTTTCTTTATTTAAATTTAATTCCTCTTCTAATGATTTTTGTTTAGTGTTTTCAAGCACAAAGACTTCATTGCAAATTTAAGTACTCCTCAAACTATTTCATAATTTTGTTACTTATTTCCTTGTACAACAACTCCAATGATATAGTTAAAAATAACTCATCAGAATGTGAGCAGAATTTATTAGTTAAGGCTCGGATTCTGGCCAATATCCCATTGAACTTCAATTCTGGGCCATTTTGTTTGAAGTACTGTTAACATAGGATTACTTTCCATAATACCCTTGATAGTGCACTCCAGTAACACGGCTTGACCTTTATGATATTTTACTTTATTTTCTGGATTGCTGTGTTGGAGACTATTGTGATGGTACAATGGAAATGTATCTGGACAAGTTCGTGGTTCTTC
This sequence comes from Bombus waltoni, assembly GCA_014737395.1. Taxonomy (NCBI): domain Eukaryota; kingdom Metazoa; phylum Arthropoda; class Insecta; order Hymenoptera; family Apidae; genus Bombus; species Bombus waltoni. The sequence continues at coordinate 1,026,411 of JACXII010000060.1, read as the reverse complement.
AGGAAAGAATTCGTCCATGAAGTTAGTACGTAGAATAATTCCCAAATTTTCAGTATCCAATTTTTTCTTCACTACGTTGACACTATAATAAAAACATATATGTTATAACACAATTTGATATATGTATAATGTAAAATATATATATCGTACTTACTAATCTGTGTCTGTAACCAGTCCAAGTTCAGCTAGAACATCTTGTAATAAATTGGCAGAGATAAAATCATTTCCTTCTGGATCAAATTTTCTAAAAACTCTTTTCGCTTGGTCTGCAGGTGTTTCAGGGCTCACAAGTCTTTTTTCAGTAGAAAATAGCACAGTCAAATGAGTTTCTGAACCCAATACCCAAATAGGATATGATGGAGATTTTAAGAAAGTTCCAACTTCACAGTAACATAAATATTCAAGAAGTGCAAGGAATCCTATAGGATTTTGTTTATCTATCCCACGCAACTCTGAAAATTGTAAATTACTCCAATATTAATAATATAGACAGTTTATAATGTTAAATAGCACATTAGATGAGTAAGATACTTCATGCTTCTGTCACATAACATATTATTTGTTAGCAAATAAATGTTAATTTATAAACAACTTTGACAACATTTTGAAGTTAGTAACAGCAAAAAGAGTATTTTAAGTAGACATTCAGTATTTTATCGCAATTAACGTGTATTAGTTAAGTGATACTCCTTGTTAAACAATATAAATTATTTATTAAATATATTACAATGGCATAAAATATAAGAACAGCTTACTCAGTCCTCCAACATCTTGATCATGATCCCATACATGGCTAACTGCTCTTCCTGTGAGCATCAAATTTATAAGACTCTGATTCCCATAACCATATGTTGAATCAATCATTGATTCTAGGGGATCTGACATTTCTGAACGAATTTCAGTGACACCCTTTGTAACAATTACACTATAAAGAAGTAATAGGATACCATATCTATCTTTTAACATCTCTAACCTTTCTAAAAAAAATTCCTCCACATGTTCAGAAGTATTTGTTGTAAATAACCTAAAATAAAATATTCATTGTTATAATAAAAACCAGATTTTTAATCTAAATACAATAAAAATGAGTTTTAACGTGTTTTTAATTGAATTACTTTAAATTCAATAATAACATATCATAGCACATTCGTGGGAATGATTTCCTGAAAAATGTACTTTATTCAGTTGTGCTGTTTTTGTGAGCCAATATTTATGTAAGTATATCTCAATTTATTTTTGAAATTATTCTTAAAACTAAATAGGTCATTATTATAATTCATAACAAATTTCTTTACCTCAATTGAGAATGGAAAAGGTCAGAATCTATGGCTCTGCATTCTTCATTCATATCCATCAGTAATATCTTTTTATTTGTTTCTCGATTTTCGTTATTTGCCATGTTTATTTCTTCTTCACGATTTTCAATTTCTGGTACTTTTTCCACCCATTTAGCCTTTCTTCCATTATCTTCATTCGAAAATTTACAATCCATAAATACAATACAAAATTTTGGAACTTTCTCCCCAGCTGCTTGCTTTAAAATTTCTATAGAAGCTCGTACAAGGAGTTGATAACATGTATCCAAATTGATATTTTTCCATGTTGAAACATCAGTCTCAGAGATTAATTCTTTTAAAATAAAAGCTTGGACAGGAGCTATTACTGCACAAGGGCCACCTTCTGTTTGTATCAATGCTGTTGGCTCATCAGGGCTGAAGTAAAATCCTGAAGCAATGGAAAGTGTATATTAAACTATGTAATATATTATATACAATCAATTAAGGACATTAATTAAATTTATTTTTTTTGGTGATAATAATTATAATTAATTTAATGTAAATAACCCAACCTTTATTATTAAACCTTTTATTACGAAAAACAAAAATTATTAGGAATATAAAATTACCTTGAGCCCATCGTTTAAAAACATCTTTTTTAACAGTATTACCCCAGAGTAATGTTTTGATGGAATGTACAAATTCGTCATCGCAGTGAACAACATTTTCAGCCATTATCCACGTTGTTATTTATTTTATTTTTTTAAATTATTAGAACATTAAGCAACGTTATACAAACACAAATTATTTGGACGTAATCATAATATTCTTTTGTATCTCTGCTAAGTCGAATTATTTTGTTGCAATTTCTAATGATTACAATTGTATCGTATAACCTATATCATGAAAGAAACAATCACCCAGTACTTCGCCATTTTAGACATTACATAGTTAAAAAATACACGAGACATGTGAAACCTACTTTTCGTATTTATTAATAAAATCTTATTTTCATGATAAATTTTCTTTCCTCAACTGTTAATATATCATGAATATATAACATACATATTGAGCATTTCAATTAATCAACTATATACTAGCAGAAAATTATAAAACATAAACCTTTTGCTGAAGAATACGAAATAAATATATTACATTTTACATCTGAAAATGTAAAAAAATGTATTTTTAGTTTCTTTGTTTAATATAGACAGATATTTTAATTATTGCGAAATTTCATGTATTATTCTACATACAAAGTAGTCCAGCTAAATAGAATCTTGTATTGTTGTATAAAAAAATTCTCAGGATTCGGTGTAATACTAACGTACTGAAAGAAAAATAAAAATTAAAGAAACTATTTTTCCTAAATTAAGTAATATGTATTATACTGAAAGAATAATAAACGAACTAACAGTCAAACTCAAACTCAAATTTCTTAGTTACAAGATCAAAGTTATAAGACCATTTTCAAGGTCGCTTTTTTACGAAGTGTCATCACCATAAGAAATATTAAAAAAATTTATGTATACAATATTATTTTTAAAGTTCATTTTATAAATATGTTTCCAGCGCCATTGTGTACGTAATGTGAATTACAAATTTCAAATCTTTCAGCTCTGCAGTGAACAGTTTAAATAGTATAGTTGTATGAAGGTTCGATATACCTAACAGATATAAGTAGGTTAGCTTCCGCATTAAACTATGTTGTGTCCTACAATTTATTTTGACATTTTTAGAGTAAAAGAATGCGAATAGAATAATATAAAATAAACGTAAAAGTTAAAATTGAAAAAACATGTATATAAAGAAGTATCACTAAAGGTTATGTGCATAAAAATTAAAATCATTTAGTACAATCTGTATTTAAAAGGAAATAGTACTATCAAACATATATATATATATATATATATATATATATATATATATAAATTTTCCAATATATTCTACATTTCTCTATATATAATTTTCTAAATTTATTCAATAAGTATAAAATATGTTTACTAATAAGGTTAGATTTATTCTAAGACAAAGCGCTTCGTGTAAATATATTAACAAAACGTATAACCTTTTAATAATTGGTAACATTAATAATTCTGAAAAATGTTCAGTTCGAAACAATTTTACATGCTTTTCGCGCGAAAGTGAGAAAATCAAGAAAAATTATCGACTTTTATATATCATCCCTTATTTTGTCACCAGTCTTATTGCCTGGAAGAGGTAAGAATAAATCCTTTAAATTTTCTTTTATAGCAACAATTTAAAAAAAAATAGAATTCAATAATGCAAATTGGTTCAAGTAAATTGCAAATAACATACCTTACAAATTTTTTATTAAATTTTATTTCAGGATAAGGCAAGAATATTTGTCCACGGTCAATGCGGCTGAAATGATCTCCGACGAAGAATCAAATGACGAAGATAAAAACGAACAATTGGATGAAATACAAGAAGATAAAAAGAAAAGAAAGAAAAAGGAGAAAATTGGGTTTCGTGACCGAAAGGTCAGTAATTATATAATAATTTATGTTCGTCCAACTAAATAGTTTATTATTAAACCGAAATTGTTTAAGAAATAGATATTTAATGTATAGTTAAAATTTCAAAATGTTTGCATATTAAAAATTTTCAAAATTGTTAATTATACGAAAAGTTTTATATACATATAGTATAGTATGGTATAGTATAAAATATATTTTGATAGAATGTTATAAATACAATGGACTTCTGTATAACGCGACGGATACGTTCTCGTTATAGAGATACGCGTTATACGAGGGGCAACCGTACTATCAAATGTATTATATATGTAATTAAATTAGATTATAGATATTTAAACAAGATTATAATATTTAATAGAAAATTCAATTATTTCGATCATGACAAAAACTTTCGTATATTCAAAGTCTATATTTGCTTTTTTACATCATTTTAATTATCACAATTTTTCCATCCAAGATTATTTATTAGAATATCATATACGTTTGAAATTCCTTTGTTGGCTGCAATAACAGAATGATAAAGATACATGTATTATTTAAAAAAATATCGATGACTTTAAAAACTCAAGGAGAAGGTGGCCTTGAGGAAAAGAAAAATACGAATAAAGAGAACAGCAGTTGGGAACTTTTACAATTTTATTGTTAAAGTAATATTTACTTAATTAATATAAAACCAATAATTATTTAGTTATAAATATTTGTTATGTATTATCGTTTCCAAATAACGTATACTTGCAGATTATAGAGTATGAAAATCGCTTGAGAGCGTATTCGACGCCTGACAAAATTTTTCGTTACTTCGCGACCGTAAAAGTATCGAGTTTAGAAGGTAGCGAAGTTTATATGACTCCAGATGACTTCATCAGATCAATTACTCCTGGCATGAGACAACCAGATGGTATTATAATTTTATTTCTGGTTTATTTTCCACAATAATTTCTTTTTACATCTTTTCATTACTTTTATTGTAACTTATCTATATTTATTTTCATTTTATCCTATTAAAGTTTGTCTTTTATGTTGAATGAATCTAACACAGACTTTAATTTTTATACTCTTACTAGTACCAAATCAGATTTAATTAGCCATTTCTTTATTTACTAACATTTTCATAATAAGCTAATAATTTTAATTTTCCAAAACTGGAAATTGCTTTTAAAAAAGCAAATTTGAAGCTAGTCGGTACGGATTTTTGTCAATAACAGAAATACAGTGAATTGCTGCCAAAAGTATTATACGATATATTATACGATACGATAAAGTATATACGATTGCGAACGTAGCATATTTAAAGTTGGCACACTATTAGTGTCAAAGAGTTAATATTATACAGAGTTTCCAGTAATCATGATAGAATTGACAAGGGGGCGATTCTATGTGAAAAGATAAGTTGAGAATATAGAATAAAAATGTTTCATATGATTTTTTGTTTTTGAGAAAATCGGGTTTGAAAATTTGCCAAGTATGTATAAGTATACATGGATAATTTCGAAGTAAACAGAGAATGAAAATGAGGCTGTTCTACGCATGAAGATAAGTCGAAAATGTAGAATACAATTTTTTCATCGGATGTTTCATTTCTGAAAAAATTAACTTTGAAAATTTACCAAGTGATTTTATGCGATAAATAATAAATACCATCGATAATTTTTATTATGTAAGACACATAATATAAATTAAAATAGAGTAGCTCAAAAGTAAATAATATAATCCAAATTCTTTTTGAATTATCTGTGACCTTCTTAATTAAAGATTAGTAAAATGTTACTAATGTTATATTGAACTGAATTTTACACGATCTCACTGAAATTTATTATTGATTAAATTATACTTCAAGCTGAATGTTATAATCTTTATAATATTATCTCATTATATTCCTGTTAAATATATGAAAAATTATTTCTTACACAGATAATAGAGTATGAAAATCGTATAAGACACTATTCTACTCCTGACAAAGTATTTCGTTATTTTGCTACTCTGCAAGTGGTGAACAACGACATCCATGAAATCTTCATGACACCTGATGACTTTTTAAGATCAATAACGCCTGGTATCAAACAGCCGGATGGTAATTTTCCAACAAAATCGAATAATTTTGTATATATATATAAATGTCCGTAGAACGATAGAAGAAATCAATCCTCAATTTAGTTGGTAGATACATTTTCTATTCAATAAATAGTCTTCCCATTTACTCTGTTATGATGCTTTCTGCAGACTATTCCAAAGTACATACTATTAAATGATGTGAAATTTGATATACTTGGACCTTATTAATTAATATGTAAATGCTACAATAAATACAATAACGTACAAGTGTTTTTTTGTAGTCACTATATATAGGCATATTTATGTATTAAATGCATGCAACATTATATCTTTCTATGTAATTTATATTGTATTAAATGACTTTTCTATCTATAGACCCCATTTTTCATTCTAATGTGTTTTAATGATATGTTTATTTGCAGGACTTGGGTTGGACAAATATAAACGTTACGATCCTAAGGTAAGATCAAATTCAGTTTTTCAGTAAAAAAGGTTCGTTAAAGAAAAGTTAATGTTAGTTCCTATTATTTTGAATATTTAGTAAATCCTTTCGTTTACTTATTCATTTTTATTTAATTTTTTTTCAAGTGAGATAACTTCCATACTTACAATTGCTTATTGTGGTACAATATTTATTATTCTGATAATTCTACGTTTTTTCCATTAAATTGTAAATTGTAAATGATAGTTGATACTTAATATACATATAATAAAATAAAATGTATTTAATATTATAGTTACAAGTATATATATATTTTTATAGAATATTCACACAAAGTTAGAACTGGCTTTAGATGAAGATAGCATCTTTTACAAACTTGGAAGTGCTGGTTTAATTAGTTTCTCTGATTATATATTCTTGCTCACAGTATTATCCAGTAAGTTATCGCTATTAATTTTATATTTTTACTTGAACATCAATTAATCAAATATTTTATATCAAGAAATGTTTCTGTAGCTTCTAGAAGACATTTCGAAATCGCCTTCAGAATGTTTGATTTCAATGGTGATGGTGACGTTGATTCTGAGGAATTTGGAAAAGTCGCTACTTTAATTCGACAACAAACCAGTATCGGAAATCGACATCGCGATCATGTTACCACTGGTAATATGTTCAAGGTACTAAAGATTATTATTGTCTTGAATACCTGTAATATTAGTGACATGTCTTCCCTGAAAATGATTTTAATAATTATACAAAACGAACAAAGTAATATAAAAACTCACAAGGAAAGTTACAGAATCCAGTAATACAAACTTATTTATATAGGATGTTCCAGTAATTATAGTACAATTTGCAATAAAATAATCCTATGTGAAAAAAGAGATCGGAGACGATACTATTTATTTCAATTGTAATTTTCTATCACATAATACATCTACAATTTTCAGGGTGTTAATTCTGCATTGACCACATACTTCTTCGGCCAAAACATGAAAGGAAAGTTGACCATCGAAAAATTTTTAGAGTTTCAGCAGCAGTTGCAAACAGAAATACTTAGTTTAGAGGTCAGTTTTACAATACCTCATTATGCATTATTTTATTTTGAAAAAACATAAATTGTTATAGTTTGAACGAAGAAATCCTGATGAAAACGGTCGAATAACTGAAGTAGATTTCACAGAATTGTTGCTTGCATATGCTGGATATCCTGACAAAAAAAAAGCGAAGATTAGGAAAACTGTAAAAAAGCGGTATATATATACATGAAAATTTGTAATTAGTGTGAATATAATTTCTACATAAAAAATGAAATATTTCAATAATGTATTTTATTTTTCCAGCTTTAAAGATAATCCAAAAGGAATAGACAAAGACGAATATTTGAAATTTTTTCATTTTTTAAATAATATCAATGATGTGGATACAGCACTGACATTTTATCATATTGCTGGAGCATCAATTGACCCAGGTCTTTCATAATATTAAAAAATAGTATTTTTGTCATAAACTAAATCTATTTTTTCTATTTTTTAAATTACATCTCTTTAACTTTATATCTTTTACAGCTACCCTAAAACATGTGGCAAAAACAGTGGCTCATATTGATCTGAGTGACCATGTAATACAAGTGGTTTACATTATTTTTGATGAAAACAGTTAGTTGATTATAATATCTATAATATTAAATAATTTAATGTTTGATATTTTGCATACTGTAACTAAAATTTTATAAATAATATAAGTCTCTATATTTTAACATACAACAAATTCAGCTTTATATTGTTAGACATATTATGTAAAAGTTTCTATTTAGTAAGAAGTAGTGTATGTTATGATATTTTTACGTATATACTAACATTCTCCCTAATATAAGGTACAAAACGTTCTGTACATTATAAGATTGATTAATTTTAAAGTAATAACATTTTTTTTTGTTAATTTCTAGTGGACGGCCAATTGAGTAACAAAGAATTTGTTGCTGTAATGAAAAATAGGGTTCTAAGAGGATTAGAGAAGTCAAAAGATACTGGTTTTGTCAAGCTAATTGAATCAATGGTAAAATGTTTAAAAATCAGTTATAATATGCATTTTGATAATTAAAACAATAGTAAAAAGCTTCTGGCTTTTTTGTGACATAAATTTAATATGGAATTAATTATTGATTCATCTCATTCAGAATCGTTATTTATTCAGTAAGAAATAAACATAATGTATGAGAAACTCTGTTACATACATACTTCTTTTAATATCTCCCATAATATCTTTTTTATATGTCTAATATGTTAGACAAATATATTATTTTATGATAAACTAAAATGTTTTGTTTAATTAGTTGCATACATTAACTCATTAGGTCAGTCATTAAAAACAATTCTACAGTATTGAGAGTTTTATTTCTTGCACCTTTCACAGCACAGTAGTTTATAATCCCGAACGAGTTAAATCATCCTTCCACCCCTGTTTTCATCTCGTTGATTTATTATTTGTCCGAATCTACGAAAATTGTTTGAATACTTGTTTTCTTCTTTTGGCAGCATTGGTGGTAGGAGAAACGGAATTTAGAAATCTCCTGTTTTCCTAGACTTATCTCGAATTAACTAAATGAGATATATTCATCCATATACATACAATATACGTATATCCAATGATAAGTATCATTACATAATGTATCGATCTCTGTACTTTCTGCAAAGATACTCACGCTGATACCATTTCATAGAACATGAGTTACATTTTATGAATGGAGTTGATAGAGGGAGATTGAAATTACATCTATTGTTATGCCACTTCGAATAATTAAAGTTAAAATAACTAAACTAATGTTTTTTTTTTTAATTACGAGCTAGAAAGCAAACAAACTTGATCTACATATGTCCTCAATGCATCTTGTTATAAAAAGATCACGCGAAATTATGCCCTCATTGAAACCATTCAACTTCTACGTGAAACATTTTTCACTAAAATCATTACTTACGCTGTAATCGAAGCGACCCCAGTTATTTACTCCATACTATATATATAACGAGGAATTACTTTCATTTCAAAATTACAATAAAAATTTATTTAGTTACATAAAACTAAATAAAGTGTTCAAATTAATTACATAATATCTAATTTTGTTATTATTGTAATAATTTATAACATTAATAAAAGTTTTGTAATAGTTGAATTGTTGCCTTATGGTTCTTAAATCTCGAATTTCTTATAATCTTCCACTATTTAAAAAAGGCCTTTGCACTTAGGATAGATGAAATATAGGTTGCAAAAATTTCATTGCATAGTCATTTTATGATTTATACTGGTATATCTTATCTAAAGTAATCGCTTTTGTGTATGATCTTAATATGCTCAAAACCTCTACTTTTCTAAAGGAATAAACAAATATTAACATGATATATAAAAATTGAAGCAATATCAAATATTTAGGGATGATTCACAACTTGCCTTTATATGTAATATGAAATTCCATTTCATTTTCATCTAATATGATGTATTCATTTTGTTCTAAAATCACGTTCTATGAGTTACGTATATTCACATAAAATTTGTTTGTACATTTCTACAATTCGTAAAAAAAATTATTCCCTTGTAAACAATATGTCATTAACTTTGTTAATTCGAGATTAGCCTATACATATACATATATACACGTACACCATACACGCATGTATACATACGTACGTACATTCATTCACAGTACATCTCATTAAATATAAGTGCAACATTCTCTTATCAATAACATGAGAAAGAAATATGCTGACAATTGCTAAATCATTCAGTTGCATAACTAACATGTTACGTTATGTATCGTGACTTGCGATAATGATAATTGAATAGAGAAATGCTATTTTTCTTCAATTAAATATTCTGAAATGTAATGTTTCATCCGAATTTAAAATTCTCGTACATCATTTTTCTCTGAACATTAAATATGTTAATAAAATGATTATATAACTATCATTTTCACAGAAAATTTGTTTTAATTTATAATATTAATAAAACGTTAATAACTTAGGAGGATTTAATAAATTTATAATTATTTACGGATACAAAAAATTAATTCTTATTTGCAATTTTTTGTACGGAATAAATATGAATGTTATATAGTAATTAGAATAACAATTGTATCAACATCAATATGTTTTTTGTAAGATCAATAACAGAATAAATGTACTGCCATACAATATTTCGTGAGACATTTTGTACATAATATATTACTTCATAAAGGGTGGTATATTCCAAAGATGTAAAATTCTTGCATGAAAAATAAGATGACATTAAAAATATTTTTATGGTCATTATGGACATTACGTTTTTGTCGTAGTGATAATTGTAGTTCTGCATTACAAGAGGCAAACAATTTTTTTACATACATGTATATAATATGTAGACTAACAATTTAATTTTTCTATTTCAACCACTTCAATGATAAGAGTTAGTAAAGGAAAAAAGAAATTAGAATTATCGACACAAACTACCTTACTTGAAAATCAATCTTCGTTATAGAACTAAAATAATGTAAGTATACCACTACCATCATAAAATAGTAACAGAGTTGGATTTAAAGAATCAAGACTCATCTTATTTTGAGCGTATGAATTTCTTTTTTTGGATACACCATACCTTATGAAATGCTCTGCATGTATATTATATTGCTTTATATTACGTAGATGATAAGTCATAATTCGTAATTTATTGTAAAATTTCTGCCCAAAATATGACGGTATTTACAAAATCATTCCGACCAAAAGGGAAATATTTTGCTAGCTAATTATTATAAAGAAAATATTACATTTAAAACATATAAGTCGCACAAGACACGATTCATTAAAAAAAAACAAATTTCACAAAATATATAGGTTTTAATGCTAAATTAGAAAATTTGCGAAATTTGATATCTCACTGGAGTTAGGTAAATGTGTGAAGAAAAAATAACTAAGCGAAGAATTTAGAATTACAAAATTTGGAAGATTTTTAAAATATTGAAAAATCAAATAAATAAAAATTCTTAAGGACTAAAAAACCATGGAAAAACAAAATTTGTTTAAGTTCATTTAACTGATGAGCGCAAAAATACGAATAACAATAATTATTGTAATAATAATAAAATAATAATAATAATTACAATTGAATAATATTTAAATGCTTTAACATTTCTTAAAACAAGAATAACATTCATTCCTACAAACATATACGTACATATATGTATACATGTATATAATTACCAATATACATACATATATATGGACATATACACATAAATATGTGTATATATTATATATATGTATATACACGTGTATGTATATACATATATATATATGATTTTTTATAACTCTAAGTGTTTCATTCTAATTAACCAATCAAATAATCGTTTTTAAGAGGTTCGTATTTTTTGAACACAGTTCACGATTGCTAAACACTTTCACTGTAATCAACAATGACTTCTGCGTGTAAAGATTTGTTTGTTTCTTCTTCTGTATTCATTTAACCGCAAAATAAATTCCTCTATTATTATTTCACTTGAGTCTTAAGATGTTGCAAGAATTCGTAATAACTCAAAGAATTCTCAAAACGATCTTCAACTAATCGTTCAATAAAAAGCGTCCTGAAGTGACTGTCATCCCTGAAAATAAAAAATTACACATTTTAAATACATTCTATTGAGTTACATATTTTCAGACTAAAAATAAGAAACTTACCGAATAATTTGTATAGAAGCTGGATAGGGTTTCTCCTCTTGCAAACTAAATACAAAATTTCGTAACCTTTCGCTTTCTGCTGTCTCAATCTCTGGTAACTCATACTGAAAATAAAAATATTTTCCTTTTATTTCCTATATTAAATAATAGCATAATATTAAAAAAGAGATTTAATATATAAAAGCTAAGTTTTATCTAAACTAAACATTAAATTACTGATCAATTATGTAAGTATGAACTTACAAGTTCTTCCGGTATCGAGGGAAAAGCAGAGACTCCAAGAACATTACAACAAAACGAAGGATGAATATTTTTGCCGATTAAAATAAGTATTCGATCGCCAATGTCCATTAAGAAAGCACCCCGAGAATCAAGTTTTTCTGCAGAAAGATGCAGTCTAGGTGGTTGTGGGCATAATTTCCCATCGATATCTTTCACATTTCGATCTTCAAGCGCGTGAACAGGATACAGATCTGGATAAATCATTTGAATTAATTGAAACAGTGGTAGAGTTTTCAACTGGCACATTGCGAACACTCTGTCATCAAGTCTCGTGTTTGTTCCTGACCTGAAGGCAACCTAAAAAATTTTTACTTTCTAATTATAAAGAAATGAAAAAGAAAATATCACATGGTTATTATACATTATCGAAATTAATATTATAAGACATGAATTTCAAATTGTTTTGTATGACACATGAAAGATATTAATGAAAAATACTTTGCAGTAGCAAAATCATTAAGACTATATATGTGATGTATATAAAACATATACTTATGTTTTACTATGCAATGTGTACATCATATGAAAAATATGGTTCTTTAAATAATGCTTACACATTTGAGCAGAGCAATAATATGAAGAGGCAGTAATTTTAAGCTTGCTGGAGCAAGAAGTCCACCAGAGGCCACTGACTGAGACAATTTGTAGGCTGATAAAACATCTATGGCGACATTTATCAGAGCGTCCCTTGCATCAGATAAAGAGGATTGTTGAGATCTGTCTACAGCTATGAAAGCATAAATAATAAAAATATTATACAAAGCATATGTCAAAAAATTATGAGTACATGTATAATAGTATAAAAATATAAACAATTAAAGAGGTTATAACATTCTTGAAAGTATACTCATTTTTTGTATATATTTATATACTTTCTTGTCATAAAATGTAATAAAGCAAATTTCAATCAACAAATAATCAATTTTTTAATATCTGTGTTATTTGACGAAGTACTATAAATACGATTTAAAAATCTATATATTACCAAGAAAGAAATCTTACCCATTTTAGAAAGTAGGCCCACTATGCATTGTTGATCAGCGGAATGCAGGACATCTGATAAAGTAGATACTACCGGTAGGCACAATGTGTGTACCCTAATTCTTCTTTCACCTAAAATACATTTTTTAAATTTTATCATTTTTAGTTCTACCATAGGAGTGCTTTAATATATACAATTTCAGAATATTGAAATATTGTAAATAGAATATTGTAAATAATACAGGATCTCACAACATTGTAGTTCTTTTTACGTAAAATAGTCGAAATAAACAAAATAGTTTTTGTTACATGAAAATAATGATAAATAACATAAATACTATATGTGATATTCCTTAATATTTTCATAATCTTTTATCACAGAAGAACTTTTTAAATAATAACACAAAAATATATTTACCTTTACTTGAGGTATAAAGTAAAGCTGCTTGGAAACAGACGTTTTGCACATCTGAAAGATTCTCTTCTATAGAGATTTGCATTCCAAAACCAGCATCCGGATTGACATTAGGCAAACTAAGGAGGTCAGTTGACCTCACAAAGAAATTTCCATGGAAAGTATGAATGCTCAGTCCTCGTGTACATCGTATTCTCATCACTGCTTCAAAACCGATCTTTCTAGTAATATAACGTCTCAGTATTCTATCGAGAGTTTCCGCGTGTTGGGGTTTCGAGCCTCGGAATAGAGGAAGATGGTATATACAACCTCCAGAGAATTTGCACATACCCGCTATAAAATAAAATTATTTGTTTAACCTTTGTTGTTTCTATTTTTTTTAGTATAATTAACTTTAACCATTTTTTTTAGTTATACAGACGTTTAATAAATTTATTAAATACTTAAAATTTATGATAAGAGAAGAAAAGAATTTCTGTGCATAAATGATAGAAAATTTCGAACATATCTCCAATAGTTTTGCATTAATAATACATTGAAATATCACTAATTGATAAACAATACAGAGAATAAATTAATACGTACAAAGAGTAGCTAGGTCACAGTATTGACAGTTTAATAAGAATAGATCGACTGCAATTTGCTGGCCACTGCAATCTAGCGCCAACCTTTTATAAAAATCTGTAACTGGATTTAAATGCGGTACATCTTTACTCCCTCTACTATTTGGGTCCTCTCTTGCTTGCAATAATCCTGGACCTATATTTGGCAAACAAGTTTGGAAGACAGTCACGCGTCCACCAGTTGGTGACTAAAATAAGGAAAAATAAGATTTTGGTAATTGAACTAAAAAATTTCACTTATTTTTTATATATTCTTTGTATTTTACTTAGTAATAAATTCATTGTTATTGGTTTATCTTTAATATTAGATCTTATTATAAAGATTCTTTAAGATAATCTAACATACTCTTTTACAGAATCTGTTTAAATTAAATAATTCAAAATAATTAATTCTTCAAATGAATAAATATACTTTTCACGTACCATAAGTTTATACGCAGCTTGCAACGCCGCACCCAAAGCATTATTTGTATCATGAGTTCCTTGAAATTTTGTGGGCAATTGAGCCAATAAATCTCTTACTAATTCTTCTCGTTCTTTTAAATTGACAATTAGATTTTCCGGACATGGAAGAAACACATCTGCATAAAAATTTCTTACATTTAGACACATATGTTAGTAGTTAAATATAACAGATAAATATATACTTCAAACTCAATACGTAAAATAAGTTTAGAAAGTAAAATGAGTATGATTTTACCATCAATATCAAGCATGATCATTTCCTGAGGTTGTGATACATTGTCAGGTATACCAAAGAAGTGTATTGCAGAATCTACTGCTAAAAATCCAATTTGTGTTCTACTATCACCAGGCAGCCTTGATAATTCTTCTGAAATTACGTTGCACACTATGGTCAAGTAACCGCTTTCAACTGCCAGTCTCGAAACATCCAAAACAAATAGATACACAGCTGGCTGTGGTGGACGTAGCTTAAACATATGTATTGTTTTAATTATATACTTTTCCAAATTTCACATTATTTCCAACTTTTAATTTCAACTTTAATTTTAAGAATAATTCAATAATAATTATGCAATTTCTATCATTATGTAATATATATTAAAAGAAAAAAGTTTTGTTATATAAATCATTTTTATAAAAATATCATCAAACAAATATTTGAATACTTGAATGAATTATGTATTAATTTTTCAGATTTTTTACCATGTATTCACTAGGCGCAATAAACTCAATTGTACTAGTTTTTACTTCTGGTCTTCTTGATGGATCTCCGTATGATTTTGTTACGGGATCGAACTGAAATTCGTCTGGTACTATAAAAATAATATTCGTATAAATTTAGGAACACGTATAATTTAATATTTTAAGACAACAACAAATACTAAAATATAATAATTAAATAAAAATAACTTAAATTACAAAAATTTATGCTTACATTCGTTTACTCTGTAACAAAGATTACACTTCCATCTTTTTGAGTCATTGAAGTATACAAATGGATTAATATATGTTCTGCAAGCACGACATCTAACTATTGTACTGCATTGTATCACTGGTAAATGCTGGAAGTACAACAATGCTTTGTTACTAATAAATTTATGCACTATATGTTCAAATTAAACAAAAAAACATTTTATTTACATTTAAATCTTTAAAAGGATGTATTAAAACTCCTAGAGGCAACCTAGATTTCTGTAACAAAGTATTTGACTCGGGAATCTTCGTGAGTGTGCAGCGGAAAATGCTGAAAAAAGCACAAAATCGATAAAAGGTAAAATCAGAAACTTAATCATAATAAATTAATTAACTGCTCATTAACTGAATAATAAATTAAATAAATAACGATATTACAAATATTATTTATATTTAACAACTCAATCTGTCTAATAAATCATTGTAGAAAATACTTACTCAGGACTACAATTAACACTGTCCAAAAACTCTTGGTGAAGTTTAATTTTTGGTGGTTCTACTTTCTCTGTTGGGAGAACATTCCTACATTGCAAAAGATCAACAGTCTCCATTCCCTGAAACAAAAACAAGAATAATAAATAAAGGGAATATAATTATTGTTAAATTGCCTTAACATAACAGATAATAGTAATAGCTATCTTACAAACATTATTATATGATTAAAACGAATATCCATTATATATAATTATTGATAAAATGTAAAACTATTTAAACATCTTTTCTTGTATTACTTACCCAAAATTTATTGTAGCCATGTTGCGTGACAGTCATCATATTCATTTGACTATTTAAGTGATTCATTTGATCAGGATATGATTCTGTATATCGTTTATTCATTGGATCTGGTGGCATGCTACTCATTGGATTTGGTGGTTGATTTGGATACTAAAAGAAAAATAGACACAAGCCATACATTAATTATCGTTATAAATAATATACTTAAGAATAATAAATTTTGTTTAATGTCAATTATTAAATTATGAAAATGTACAAATCAAATCAGTACTTTCAGTCATTTAATAATTTTATTGTATGGTTATATTTAAAATCTGTCAATAAGACATACAAAATCTGTAGGATATAGAAGAAGACAATGAGGCACGTGTTACAAGTGTGTGTGAGGAGACAAAATTGGAAGAAGAGCTGAAAATGGTATTAGGAGCAATAAGACAGGAAATAGAAATACCAAAGAAGATAGAGAGGGTAAGAAAGAAAAAAGAAAGAGGAGAATGAAGGGTTTAAGTGCAATAGTAAGAAATACAAACCAAGGAGGGGCAGAAAGCAATAATGAACACTGGGGGAAAATGAATAATAAAAAGAACAGCATAAGGGAGAGAGAAAGGGCAAAGGAAAGAATTAAGGAAAACAATATAAATGTAGAAATCTTAGAATAGTCTATAGGTAGAATGAATGTATGGTGTATGAATGAAAGTATAGATGAAAAAGAATGAATAAAAAGTATAAAAATATAAGAGTTAATAGTACAAGATACCAGAAAGATATAAAGTCATAAGCCGATACTATGTATAATAAATAAATTAATAATAATAATAATAATTTATTATAATTATTCAAAAAGTCTATTATCACATGAGCCAAAATTAATGAAATGTAGAACAAGAATAGGAAGAATCATTTTTTATTAATTAAAAGGTTTGCATTCTTGCATTTTATACTTAATGTCTAATTTTTAATAATATACATATAAAATGTCAAAATTACTTAAAATCACTTTTATTTACTTACCCATACTTTATTGTAACCATGCTGTGGAGGAGGCATCACATTCATTTGACTATTTACATGATTCATTTGATCAGGATATGGTTCTGAATATCGTTTATTCATTGAATCAGGTGGCATACTCATTGGATTTGGTGACTGACTTGGATACTGAAAGAAATGATTTTTATTAATTATAATTTCAGACATAAACTTTACACTTTACAGGAAAGGCTATTAACATACAAAAACTTATTTCAATAACAATACAAAACTTAAGAAATTATAATAAATACAAATTTTAAAGATAAAAAGGCACTAAAAATAAAACTGGAAATAAAAGAATATATAATCTCAGGGTATGAAAAACAAATAAAATGCCAAACATTTCTTATATTCTTTTATTTTACTAAAAACGATATTCAAATAACATTTAATAAAATATAATTGTAATATTCCTTAACAATTACATCTTTTACTACCTAAAAAACTAAGTTTATATCGTACTTGAATTTGATATCTTAATATCAATTTTCAGAAATTAAATTAATTGATTTTTAAAGATAAAGCGGCCAGGGAAATCAAGAGGTTAAAATGTCATGTCTAAGTGAAAATGCCGTGAAGCCTAAACTTTTCTTCAGTTTCTTTAGTATAGAGAACGTCTCTCACCCTTTGGACAACTTTACTACGGCGAATATGAAGAAAAATTTAGACCTTACTGCCACATGAGACGTGCATTGCACTTTTATAGTGTAATTCACTCTTAATTGTTGAACCGACAGTACGTCGTCGACGCGACACACAACACAACATTACGTGGCAGCTCACTTGACAGAAGCGCCATTTTCGCTCTGTGGAATGTTCTCTAACCACACATATAACTCGATTTTAGCAAAAACGAAGTAGCGTATGAAAAATTTTGTTGTATATTTTTTACTTATCTTTTTACGTAGAAACACCCTCTTACCGATTTTATCATGATTATGGGACAGATGTGTACATATTTGTATTTCTTATGTTCGATTTATATTTAAAAAGAGTGTAGAAATTTTAGAAGGGTACAGAATAATGACAATGTTTGTTCCCGTTTTAATATCTCTTACAAGATATCAAAAGAAACTCATTTAGTATAACTTCTCATTGCGAGTGATCGAGTTTCGAGTATTAAAGATTCATTAAAGAAGTTAGCAACGAGATTAGGGCGTATAAAAGAGAATATTGCCACCCAAAGTTTACGTAGTCGAACGTGTCTTGGAAATGTTTAAATAATTTGTGTAATGTACATGAAGGGAAATAAAAAAAGAAAAAATTGCATTAAAATGTATATATTGCGTGAAAGATGTGTGCCTGAAATCATTTTTTAATAGTAATCTACGAGTTTAGTTTTTGTATCATGCATTGTGTTGTATTGTCGAATAGTTTTATTTTGTATTGTATTAAAATCTATATCTTAAAATTACTACCAATATATTTGGCGTTGAAATTATCTTATAATCTCAACTTTTCATATTTTCAAAGATAACGCAATAAAAATTTTTATAACATTCTTATTCATTTTTTACTTTGAAAACGAGTGATGTATTAACCTAACCTAAAATATACAAATATAATATATATATGAATCTGAATGAACCTAACCTTTCCGTGTTATTGAAATTTTTGATTGCTTATAATTATGCACATACCTTAAGTAATTTAATATAAAACAAATATAGGCTATAGCATAATTATGCTGTATAAATCTACTTTTTTATATTAAATATAAATTAAAAATTAATAAATCTATATTATATTTGTCATTTTAATTATTATTGTCGTAATAATACTCATCTTCTTTTAATTACAAAATGTTTAACAAGTTTGTATCTCATATATCATTTTTGAACTATGGAAGTTAACACATTACTAAAAATTCCAAATGCATAAATATGTACAAAGTACACATAATATACATGAATATACAAAATATCAATAACAAAGTACTTGTTACAATATTACAAGAATAAAATAAATTTCAATTTAGGTTTAGTTATACTTATAAAAATTTGAATTTACACAAATATCTGTAATCAAATGTAAAACTATCGAGAGATATCTTTTTTTATTACTTACTAATAATTTGTTATAGCCATGCTGCGGTGGTGGCATCATATTCATTTGATTATTTAAGTGATTCATTTGATCAGGGTACGATTCTGAGTATCGTTTCATTGAATCTGGTGGCATACTCATTGGATTTGGTGACTAACTTTAATACTGAAAAAAAATGATTAAATACTTTCTTTCAATTATAATTTCAGGTACAAACTTTACATTATATACAAAGTGCATACATAAAAATGTTAAATATTTTTTATATTTATTTGATCAAAAACAGTATTTGAAAAATATCTTTAACATATAATAACTTAATTGAATTTATATGTAGAAATGTAATATAGTTTATCAATCACAACAGAATTTTTTACCATCTAAAGAACTAAATTTGTGACATACATTTTTCAATATAAGATATAGATAACTGGTATCTCAATATTGATGTTGAAAGATTAATTTGATTAATTAATTTTTAAAGATTAAGTGTCCAAGGAGATCAAGAGGTTAAAACATTATATCGAAGTTGAAATACTATGAAGTCTGAGCTTTTTTTCAGTTTTTATGGCATAGAAAAAGTTTCTTACCTTTTTGACGAGGTTACCGCAACGAATATGGAGAAAAATTTAGACTTCACTGCACTATGAGACGTGCATTGCACTTTTTACAGTATAAGTCGCCGTTAATTACCGAGGAGACGTACCCGATACCTCGTTGACGCGACACACAACATTACGTGGCAGCTCACTTGACAAAAGCGCCATTCTTACCTGCGGAGTGTGTGCGTACCACATACTTTAAATCATTCCTATGCAATCTTACATTTTATATTAAACAAAAAGTAATCTATGATATGAAAAATCGAATAAGTCACAAAATATAAAGATAATACTAGTAGATAGATACTAGTTACTAACATCAGAGTTACTAACTTATAACTTTTGTTTTTCTCTAATTTAATAAACTGTAAATCTTATACTTCTATATGTTAAAATACTACATTTAGTTTATAATAAAAACAAACAATTTTTTAGTTCTTAATATTGATTTTTTATTTCTTATTATTCTTTAATCATTTCACAATCATCTTTTAATTACGTTTAATGTTTCTTACCTAAAACAATATTGCTATTTAGGGATTTTGTTTACTGTATATAAATTTGGATCAGAAAAGTTAAAGAATTACTTAATTTTCGTCTATACTAATTGTGCAATTAAAAATTTCTTAAATATTTTGCAATACAAATTTTGTTTTGATATTTGTATATAAGATAAAACTCGTAGTTGAAACGTCGAACTATTGATTTGACGATCTGTCAAACTATACTGTTTATCCGCATATGTATACATATTATGCAGAAGTGTCTCAATCATTTTATTCACAATTTATTATTTAATACATTCATAATATAAAAAGGATAGAAAATAATATTACATTTGTTATTACATCTTGCAATTGTCACTATTTAATAAATGAATCATTTTATGAAGTCTTAATTTCAGTACCATAATATACATAACCTATATAAAGTTTGCTGCTTGCAAGTTGATTTGACAGCACCCTGATACATTCCTTTTTATTACAAAAACATGAGTGCTTATAACGTAATAACATCAGATTTTGTAAATCTATCCATTACTAACTCTGGTCACAACTCATATTGTATAGAACGGCGATTTCAAAAAGGAATAACAATTGATGAATTTAAAGTAAGAGTTTATTTTAATAGTTACTCTATATTATTGTTTGATATATGCTATTATATTTTCCTATTTTAATTGTAATAAAGGGAAAATTGGAACTTCTTACTGGCGGTAATCCAACAACAATGAAAATTGAAGTATATGACAAAAATGACAAATTAATTTGCAAATTAGATGATGGTCAACGTTTATTAGGATCATATCCTATTGATGATGGAATGCGAATACATGTAAAATACATTTATAATATAAATATAGTAACATAGCATGAAAATTCTCTTCAACTGCAATGGTATTATATATATAAATATTTTAGGTAATAGATAATTTTTCTCGTACTGAAGAAAATTTAAATAATGTAGAGAAATTTGAAATATCTGAAGAAGAATATGCTAAAAGATCAGGTAAAATAATAATGTACAAATTATAATTATATAAATATAAATTACAGAGAGATTTAATTCATCCAAAAATATGCATTTCTATTTTAAAAATGTAATTATTGAAATTGAATGCACATGCACAACTGCACTTCTGAGCCATTTATCCCTTGACCTCTTTCTCTAATTTCACTGATAACAGAGTTATGATCTGAAAAAGTTGCATAGACTATTTTGTATATTTGTACTAAATGTTAAATTTCTAATATTACAGATACTGTAAAAGCATTCTTGGAGAAAAATAAACTAGGCAAATATAATGAGGAAGAAATGAAAAGAAGAGCAGAAGAAAAGAAGCAAGAAGAAGAAGCAGAAATAGCAGCTGCACAGTTATGTAAAGTTGGTGATCGTTGTGAAGTTTGTGTACCAAATCAACCAAAACGAAGAGCTACAATAATGTATGTTGGTAAGTATAGCTACTCCTGTTTAAATTTATTGCTTAATTATATTATCTTTGTTTATGGCTTGTCTGTAGGTAAAACTGAGTTTAAAGAAGGTTGGTGGATTGGAGTAAAATATGATGAACCACTTGGTAAAAATGATGGAACGTAAGACCATTATTATTTTATGCTTACTGTTTCTTATCATTATGCAGTTTATTTTTAATTTCTTGCTTATTTTACTGTTATAGTGTCAATGGAAAAAACTATTTCGAATGTTTACCGAAATATGGTGGGTTTGTAAAACCAATACATGTGAAAGTAGGAGATTTTCCTGAAGAAGAATTTGACTTAAATGAAGAATTATAAACACAAATATGTTTTGCCAATCTGGCTTTTACTATAAATTATAACTGAAAGGAAATTTAAAATTAATAATATTTATTACACGTATAAAAATGCTTAATATTTTCTGAAAATAATAATAAAAAAGTAATTGTGTCTCTTTATTTTAATTATTGGCATGATAACATTTAAAAAATAATTTTCTTACAGCAGTATCATTTTTATATACTTTTAATGTTTTGTCTGCCTCTCTTGTAATCACATGAATACCAGATATATCAAATGTACTACTAAATACTCCAGCTTCACTGTCCATTGAGCCCTGTTGTAAGTGTTGGAAATTGTATCTTAAAATATATCTATATTTATGATATATAGATATCATAAACAATGCTGGAAATCAATTGAAAAAATGTAATCTTTATATGAAGTACCATATTTACCCTGTTTTCCAGTTCCAAAGATGCATATTTCCATTGCCTGCTGCAGAAACTAGTATGCCATCAGCATTAACAGCTAAACAATTAACTATTCCATTATGACCAGATAAATTTTGAATGAATTTTCTTTCTGAACATTTCCATTGTTTGATGTTATCTGGAGATGCTGATGCGAACATATATCTAATGAACAATATAAATTAGATGAAGGAATTTATATATGTCGAACAATCTAAAGAAATAAAGTACACATACAGTAATGGATGAAAAGTCAGCTCTTTTATTTTCCTTGTGACTTCTTAAAGTAGCTTTAGATCTTCCAATATCTAAATTCAATAATCTATAAATCAATAAATTAGTAAATATCTTTTTCAGGATATATAATATGACATTATTTGATGAATCCTGTGGTTCAGCTGTTTAACAAATTACATTAGCCACTGTGTTTGTGTGACCAACAAGTGTAGTGACCAACTTGCAGTAGAATCTCTACCTGCAGTTAGTAATAAATAGATATGGATGTCTTTGAGAAAATGCAAGTTCACGAACATTATTTATGTCATCTGTTAAACAATTTAATTTTTTACTTATAAAGTCCAATATCTAAAATTTTTAATAACATAAGGGTTAGTAGGATCTATAAAATTTATA
The DNA here is from genome assembly GCA_014737395.1 of Bombus waltoni. NCBI lineage: Eukaryota > Metazoa > Arthropoda > Insecta > Hymenoptera > Apidae > Bombus > Bombus waltoni. Next base: position 1,002,923 of record JACXII010000060.1, on the reverse strand, counting down.
GGTAAAAATCAGTCTACAAAACTGTATAAAATGAAATTGTAATATATTATGTAATTTAACAAAAATATTAAATAAAACAATAATCTTACTTTAATTACTGTATCTGCAAATTCTGTTGCAAACCATATATTTCCTGGTTCAATAACATATCTTACTCAATCAAAATGACCACTAATAATCCTATATAATTTCCATTGTGCATGCCACTTGGGTTTTGTCATAGAAGGTGTCTTCTTTTTTGGTATGAATGATGACATATTAATTGAAATTCCTCCTGAATTTGCTTACATTTTTACTACCATATAGTTGTTTTATATAGAATTGTAGTAAACAACTGCAGCATTATTATTTCCTTAAAAAATTCCATCTACAAATTATATCATTATTAATAAAGGAATAACATAAATATGATTGATATAATAAGTATATATTTATAAATACTACCTGGTAGAGGTGGATATGTATTTTCATTTTTGTTTTCATTTTGTACTTTCATTATATTGTTAGTTTTGATAAGCTCTAATACAGAATTACAACAATCTTTTGCTTTCACGAATTTTTTCAATTTTCATCTGCAAAACATTATTTTATCACTTTCTTAATTTTCATTTAAATTGTAAATACAAAATATACTTACAAGTTAGGATGCATAGGTGGTAAAGTATATTTTACTACAACTATACTATACTAAAACTATAATTTAATAAGAATATATTGTGTGTTCTCTTTAAGGATCAAAATACAGGAGTATGTACAAAAAAAATTACAATGTAAGAGAATGCCTTTGGACATCCTATGGAGAAAAATGCATAATTTAGCCATTTCTTAGTAAAAATCATTATGTACTGTAATTTATCTTATTTTTATCCACAATATTACTTAATAATATAATGAATTACCTGATCTAAAAATGTGATCAATAATTATTTTAAAACAAAGTGCGGTGCTCATCATTTTTGTGATGTATTACATGAATATATTGTTTCAATTAATATAAATTTAAAAATACTTTAAAAGTACTCTAATCCTGTTATTAATACATTACGAAGAAATGTTATGATTTTAAATCTCTAATTATAGAGATTTTCGTTTTAAAGTAATATAAATGGCAGCACTAATACCAAGATGGTCGCCAGTTCTATAAACTATTATTTATTTTATAAAGCGGAGGTTTCCTCTCTGGTGCAGCTATAAGTTTAATGATATATACGTATTGCACGCTCTTTAATAACCATAAAAAAAGGTTTTAAAACTAAAAGAATTAAAAAAATTATATCTAGAGGATTTTAAAATAAAAGAAAGATTGTGTTTGAAGAATAAAATAATGGTAGCAAGGAAGAAATTAAATAAATCGGAAAGAGGTGAATTTAATGTTGATTTGTGGAAAGACAAAACCACAAGGGACATTGATACCAATTGGATGTCTTCGGATACAATCAGACATACATTAACACATTTTGGTGTAAAAAAAAGGAGAATACCTACTTCTTTGCGCAAAAAACCGTCTAATATACCAGCAGTTGAGCCACCACATCCAGGAATGTCTTATAATCCTTCGTTTGAAGATCATCAAAATTTATTACATGAGGTGGCTCAAAAAGAAATAGAGCGTATAAAAGAAGAAGAACATCTTAATAGAGTTACCACAAAGATGTTCAAAAAGGTACCTCTATCTATATTCATATATCAAAAGTAGATTATCATATTAGAATTTTATTCCAGGTTTCATCTGAAGAAAAAGAGAATAATTTGATAAAAGAAATGTCAGAGGGTCTAAAATTAGAAAATGATAGAAATCCTAATGAAGATGAGGATGATGACCCAACAGTAAGGTTTGTAAACCTAGCTGTTAGAAATCAGAAGAAAACACGTGTGCAAAGGCGCAAACAAAAAGAACAGAAAGACTTAGCACATAAAAAAGGACAGGAAAGGATAGAAAGAAAAAAAAACTCAGATATATATAAATTGAAACTATTAAACAGGCAGTTGGCTGCTAAAGAAAGGAAACAAAAAATATTAAGAGAAAAGAGGTTAAAGAAGAAAGCACTTAAAGCAGCAGGAACTAAAACTCTTAGTAAAGTTAAATTTGAACCCTTAGAACCTGATTTTAAATTATCTAATGAATTATCTGGAAATTTACGAAATACTGAACCAGCTAACAGTCTGTTGAAAGACAGATTCAAATCTCTTCAAAAAAGAAATATTGTTGCTCCTGCTAATATTAGATTGTAAGTATACAATACTTTTTTACATAAATTTAAAAAAAAATAGTACATTTCTATTAAGTGAATGTGTCAAAAAATTAATTTTTACTAAATTTCTTTAGAATAATTTGAATATTTATAGTAGTTACATAAATTCTGTTTTCTCAAGTATTAATTATATTTTCTTTTATACTTTATATTTTTGGTACTTCCTTTTAATAAATGTATAGATTTTATTGATAATTTCTACCTTTTGTTATTACAGAAAACAAGACAAAGCTAGAGTAAAACGCTTTATAAAACCAGATCACAAAATTGATATGACAAAAATTGGCATGAAATAATTTAAACATGAAGTTATAATTTTTGTAAAATTATGTATATAATTAAAAGTTAAGTAATAATTGCTATGTTTATGTACAATGTTAATAAATGGAAAACATTTTTTTACAGAATTTATTGTCTATATAGAAAAACTAAATTACTATTTGAATTACATGTTTTGAAAATATATTATGACATGACATTATTTTTGTTAAACATAAAAAGTTCTATCAAATAATATAGAATACTAAAATTTTTAAGTATTATACTAATAGCAAATAAATTTTGTAAAAAAAAATAAAAAATTATGTTTTTCCAAAGAAATAATAATGCTGATAAATTAAAAAATATCTTTATAAACAATTTTAAATAGTAGATTTTATTCTTCTATGATGTCAGATAATGATTCCTCTGCAAGTTCATAGTCTGCATTTAATTTATATTAATTTTCTACATGAAAATCAGCAGTATCTTTGAGAATATCTTCAATGAACGATTCTTGAGATTCCCCATCTTCAATAGATATTTCCTTTTGTTCCTCTACACCTTTAATATATTTCATCTAATAAAATTAAATAATAAAAATTCCAAATATAATTAAATAATCCACATATATTAATTTGGTACTATTTACTTACTTTATCTAAAGCTTTTTTACTTGATTCTTTTTCTATAAAGTCTGCTGTTATCTCAAAATCAATATCTTCAGAAATGTCCTCTATATGTGACACAGATTCTAATTCTTGTGGTATAGTTTCAGACCTCAATTTATTTATATATGTTAATTTTTAAAAATTATCATATCAAAGATATTGCAGTTTCGCAATATTTTGCAAAACTAAAAGTATAAAAAATAATATATAATTAATATAATTACTTACGATTTAATAATGTGGCTTCGAAGTTTTAATTGTCTTTTAATAAGTAAATCTCTCAAGAATAAGAATAACTCAATACAACTTAATGTTACTAGATCCCTGCGACTAGAAGGACACTACAAAATATTCAGATTTACATACAATTAATGTAATACAAAATTAGTCTTTTACATAATTAAAGTAGATATCGAAACTTTAACGTTATTTACGCAGCTAAAAGTTGAAATTAATATACAAAGATATTTTAGCATACTTTTAGCAGACACATTGCATTATACTTCAAATCATAAATTGTTTCCAAAACTGCTCTTATTTTGCATTCTAATCTTTTCAAAATATATTTCGCAACGCCAATTTTCGTTCTTTCTTTATGAAGTAAAGCTTTCAATGATGAGAAACGAAAATTAATGTTGTTCTCTTCTCGACGGGCATTTTCTATCAATATTAAATATTTCTTTTCTGCCTCAGGATCAGGAATATTAATAGATGAAAGATGTCCTTTTGTATTATAAAATTTTTTTCTTAATCGTTTCAGCACTTCATTCTGTATTTTCGCGATTACTATATTTTCTCTTATAAAGGCAGTTCGTATACCCATTCTCTTTTTGTAATCAATTGCTGCATTTCTATACGCAAAAAGAATATAATCTTACTAAATTTACATAAACATATATTATTACAAAATAGTACACATAAAGTTAAATAATTATATATATTAATTTATCATTAATATATAATGCGTTGTTTGTTATACATTTTTATGAAAAATTATTAATAAAAAATATTCAATGTAAATATCGTTAAAAAGAAAAAAAGTATATTTCAAATTTTTACTTAAGAATGATATTAGTATCAATATTCGATGAAACTCTCGCAGAAATTTGTAATAATTCATTTTTTAACATAATATTTTCTCTCATTAATCTTTGATTCGGCAAATTTATGTGTTTGTTAACTTCTTTCTGAAACTGTATCGCTAAATCATGAAGGCAATCGTACATTTCATTTTTGACCCTGTATTGAAGAAATCCGGTAAATCATTTTTTAACGAAAAACTTTCTCCTTATTTTTTGTTCATGATAAGATAAATTTGTTTAATGAAACGTATAAAGAATAGGATACTAATACATTTCCTTATCGAATTCAATCTTCCGATTAATAATTTCCATCGTTTCTTTTATCCTTTTTTCATTCTCCACCATTTGCATCTCGTTTGCTTGGAGCTTTTCTTTCAGTACATCTTGCATTTTTTTAAAATTTTCCAAAACATTAATTCTTACGTCTAGAAAAATGGTCGAATTTTTCTTTAAAAACGTAATTTCTTACGAACAAATATCAAAGAACGGCAGAGTGTTAAAAGAATAAGGAAAAGAAATTTTTATAAGTTACTTAAGACTTTGATCTGAGAAATTAATTCAACCTTCGTCTTTTTGTACTTTCGAGCAAACAGTTCTATTTTCTCTTCGTGTAATCTTTTATTTTCTATTCGATCATTTTCTATGCTGTCGATCTTTTCTTTTAAACTTTTTACTAAATTATTTTGGGTTGAAAGTAGTTTGTTTAAATTTGCAATCTCTTCAGACGTTTCTGCATCTACTATAGCTGATTGTTCGTTTGTAGTTTCGATTTCATTTTGTAATTCTTCGTTTCTTTCATCAAACCTAGATATTAATTTCGATACCGATCTCTAATACTTTCAAAAATGTCCTATTTTTATTTTTTATTATACTATATAGTACTAAGATGTAGGAAAGTATAACAAAATTAGGAGATGTATTTATGAAGTTTAAATTCGTTTTTAACCTGTTTATTCTATTTTCAATATCTGCAATTTTAATACTATAAAAGGTTTTTTGTAAATTAATAATCGTTGGCGGTCTTTTTTGGTCTTCATCTTCATACGATTGTAATTTTGTCGACAATGAAATATTTCCTTTATCTTTGCCGAATAAATCCACCATTTTTCGTAAAATAAAAATTGAATACTCTTTCATATACCATATACTAGTGTATATGAAAGAAATTAGTATAAAAGAAGATTGTCAGTGAATGTTAATATTGTATATATTATTTATGTTATATTGTACATGTTATTCGATTGTTATAAACACAAACGATATTATGTCAAATCTTACAATTTGTTATCAAATATTGCATTATTCTTTTTTATTTGGTATTAGTAAGTTTTTCTACGTTTGTATTATCTTCTTTCCCATATACACATGTAGATTTGTTACTACAGCAATAAATTATTTTGTATTTATATAGTAATTAAAAAGAGAAAATAAAGGTTATGTATACAAATATATCAAATAAAGGTGTTATATATATACAAATATATAAAATAAAGGTGTTATATATATAATGGTCGTTTAATAACTTACAACAGGGATTATTAATAATAATTGACTTTAGTTTCAGTTTTCAGTTTCAGTTTCAGAACTGTATGTTTTTAATTTATAAATATACTTTGTCAATTTGTATATTTTTCTTTGTAAGCAAAATTTCAATGTCAAGAACAAGTTGTGTTGTTCATTTATAGGTTATGTTACCAAGCATCATGGTAAATTTATACGTATAAATACACAATTAGGTGTATATTATCATCAACAATGCAACATTTTTTATTTTCGAGTTTTTATTTTTCCAGTTTTAGAAGCATATAACCGATATTTGTACAATTTGGAGCTAACTTCAGTGATTCAACACAACAGAACAATATAACACGCAAAATTTTATAAAGCAGTGATGAAACAGCTGATCCATCGATTTTTAAGTGAATAACATACTTCAAAAGCCCAGTGATAATAGAACAATTGCAAAGCACTATCTTTTTAGTATGAAAAAATAATATTTTTGAGAGTGATCATAAATACTCATTTACGTGATAACCGAAAAGATGTGCGTTGACGTGTCTCAATGACGTAACTTTGTCTTTCTGCCACGAAAAGTCGAATCCACCGAAAGGATATTTTAAAATGAATTCAAGAATGTCTTTATCAAGCTGTTCATACTAAAAGTAAGAGTCTAAGTATAATTACTACAATGTAATTTTTTTTATATTTTACATTGTATCCGTTGAAGTTTAGGTTATAGAACACAACAAAATAACATTTTTGTAAATATTGTATACAGAAAATGTTGATGTGTCAAACGTGGTTTAAAAATTGAAGTTTTCCTATTATGATGGCTCAATAACAAAATAAAAATTTTGTCTTATAATAGATTTATAGCATAAAAGATATCTGTAGATTATCAATAGAAACATTTTTATAATACATGTTCTTTCTATTAAAAGTTATTTATTGATAACTGATATTTACCTTATTGATATTGAATTGACAACTGAATTGATTTTATATTTACATTAAGGTCAGCTGATTAACAAAAGTACAATCAAAATATAATTTGGAAAAATGAAGCTAAGAAAAGAGTTGATTTTACTCTTATTGGTGATGTCTGCTGCCTCAGAGTCAGATGTTTCCAAGAAACGATCAGATACTTCTGAGGAAGAAGCAGAAGAAGACGTTAGTTTAGAGGAAAATGCGTTTGAACATTTACAAGAACTAAAGGCTTTGCATGACAGTATTTTGAAGATAGTACCAGCTAATGAACCATATCTTAATGATAAAATTACAAAGAGGAAAGAGGGAACAGAAAATGAACCAAAAACAAAAGATGAAAGTCCTGTAATGAAAAATGTTTGGATGAAAACAATGATAGCTCAAACTAAAAATATAGATTTACCAAATAGTAATTTAAGAATTGAAGAGGAGGATAGTGAAGCATGGGGTGAAGAAGAGCAACTTGAACCTCTTAGTGACGAGCCTCAAGAACCTCTTACTCAGGAGCAACAGGAAGGTATTTTAATTAAAATATTTTACAATTTTTATAATATGAATAATTTATATTTTTAATAAATATTTAGTTTACTATTTAATTAAAATAAATGTTTTAACATTTTCAGCGGAGTTAATATTTAAGAAGGCACAGAGTCTCTTAAATGCAACACGTTCAAATAAAGAAGAAGCCTATAAGTTATTAACTTCTGCAGCAATTCTGGGACATCGAGAAGCTTGGTCTATGTTAGCATGGGCTCAGTTGTTGGGTACACAATTTGGTTCAGCTTCTTCTGGTCAAGATATTCCAGCAGCTTATGAAATTTTTAAGGAACTTGCTGAAACTGGTTTACCATCTGCTCATATGGTTTGTAAATTTTTTTATATATATTTATATGTTGTTTTATTTATTATATGTTACATTATTATTATATGTATAAATGAATTCTTAATAAATAGGACTTATAAGTTAATAAAGACCTATGGGCAAATTATTTTCAGGGTATGGGCTTTCTATATGCAACTGGATTAGGTGGAGTACAAGCTTCACAAGCAAAGGCATTGCTACATTACACAGTAGCAGCACTTGGTGGAGATACTCGTGCACAAATGGCTTTAGGCTACCGTCATTGGGCTGGAATTACAACTCCAGCTTCATGTGAGAGAGCTTTAGATTTTTATCGTAAAGTAGCCAACAAGGTTGCAGAAGAAGTTTCCCTTAGTGGAGGACCAGTTGTTCAGAGAATTAGACTTCTAGATGAACAGGAGAATCCAGCATACAGCTCAGGAATCTTTGATCAAGATCTAATAGAATATTATCAATTGTTAGCAAAAAAAGGAGATATACAAGCTCAGGTGGGATTAGGGCAGTTACATTATCAAGGTGGAAGAGGTGTACCACTGGATCATGAAAGAGCATTACAATATTTTCAACATGCTGCAGATGCTGGAAATCCCCTTGCTATGGCTTTCCTAGGAAAGGTAATAAATATTAAATTTTAAACTAAATAGTAACTTATTACTTTCTGTTATGCTAGAGATATTTTTGGAAATTATATAATGTATTCATTAAATTATATTTAATAGTATATCGTATTTTTATAGATTTATTTAGAAGGCAGTGATATAGTTAAACAGGATAATGAAACAGCATACAAATACTTCAAAAAAGCTGCTGAACTTGGAAATCCTGTTGGTCAGAGTGGGTTAGGCCTTATGTATCTTTATGGAAGGGGAGTTGAAAGAGATACTGCAAAAGCTCTTCAGTATTTTAGCCAAGCTGCAGAGCAAGGATGGGTTGATGGACAGCTTCAACTTGGCAATATGTATTTCAGTAAGATTTAAAAGATTAATTTTTTTTATATAATAAATTTTATACAGTTTATTGTAGTTATTCTAATAACACAATTGTCTAATAGGTGGTACAGGAGTAAGACGCGATTACAAATTAGCTAACAAGTATTTTAGTTTGGCTAGTCAGTCTGGTCATGTTTTGGCATTCTATAACTTGGCACAAATGCATGCTACTGGAACAGGCATGATGCGCAGTTGTCCAGCTGCTGTCGAACTTCTAAAAAATGTTGCAGAAAGGGGCAAATGGAGCGACCAACTAATGGTTGCTCACACAGATTACAGAGAAGGTAGAATAAACGAGGCTTTCGTCAATTATGCTCTCCTTGCAGAAATGGGTTATGAGGTAGCACAGAGTAATGCTGCATTTATATTGGATAAAGGAGAAACTACGATATTATCAGAAGAAGAGGGATTAGTTAGGGCTCTTGCTTTATGGGCAAGAGCAGCAGCTCAAGGATATTCTACTGCTCAGGTATGTTATCTTTTTTGCAAGTTAAGTAAGGAAAATCATCTATTCAAAGCTATTGAATTATTATTAAGAATTTTATCTACTATTATTTGCAAAGAATTTATTATAACAGGTCAAATTAGGAGATGCTCATTACTATGGTCGGGGAACAAAAGTGGACTATGAGGCTGCAGCTACTCATTATCGATCAGCGTCTGAGCAACAGCATAATGCGCAAGCAATGTTTAACTTGGGATATATGCATGAACGTGGCTTGGGTCTTGCAAAAGATCGGCATCTAGCCAAGCGATGTTATGATCTAGCGGCTGAAGCTAGTCCAGATGCAAGAATTCCTGTAGCACTGGCTCTCATTAAACTTTCATTTTTCTTTGGACTGGAATATCTGCAAGAATTTAGCCTTGCTGACCATTTAAATAAGTGGGACCAGCTTTTGGGTCAGAACTGGGACTTATATCTGATCGGATTGCTCACTGGCATGCTCAGTTTAATTATTTATTTTCGCAGGCCACAACCACCACCTCCACCTAGAATTAACTAGTTCTTAATTATCTTTTTTCGAATCTATTTCTCTTTTTCTTTTAGATGAAGTGAAGTTTGTTACTGATGGTTCATAAATACATGCACATGTGTGCATATCGATATGTTGTTTTTATTGAGCCACCTTGTTTATGTTGAGATTGAAATTCTAGTGAAATTGTGAACAGTTTGTATTTCAGGAGTTTGATCGTGTGTGAGTATGTACAGTCTTATGTATGTATTATAATCTGTGTTTATTATGTCAAATTTTGAAGTTGCCAAAGTTGATAATCGTTATGTAATATTTTAGAATATTTAACTTCACTTATACATTGATTTTTGCTTTCTGTATATGTACAAAACGAAATCAGATTTTAAAGAAATCTTAAAATTTTAAGCATTTGCCATTTGTTTAGTTTGTATGGATTTCTTAAAATTTTTAAATCACAAATTATTCATAAATTGATTTGGAATAGATTTTTATGTTTAATATTTCTTGATATATGTATAATGTACGTATATTTCGAAAAAATATAGAAATGATAATAGAATCACGGAAAAGAATATAAATGTTTATAAATAGAGTGAGTATAATGTTTAAGATAGAAAAAATATAAACATCTTTTCATTATTATACATTTATATACAACAGGTAAGTTTGTAGGAAATATATTTTTATGAAAATGTATAAAATGTATGTATGAATTAATAACATTAAAATCATGTTTTTTGATAAAAGTAAGATTTATGTAGAATACTTTATTTTACTTAAAATGATTTGTAAATTACATTTTCATATATTGACATGGGTAAGTTCTATTCTAAAAAATGTCTTTTTTTCCTAAAATTATAAATATCTGTGAATGAAAATACATCTTCCATGTATTAATGTATAAACATTTTTTCACTGATTATGATGTTTACAAATGTATTATTTATTATCATACACTAATAAAATTTTATTACAATTTTTTGAAAGAATTAAAAATATTATTTATTAGGTTTTGTTTTGGAGTATATTAAGTAGATACACAAAGATTGAAAAAAGTTTTGAATGATAATAATGAAAAGAGAGTTTAAGCATAATTGTAAAAGTTATTTGTACAGAAAAAAAGAAAATTTAATTTTTTACGCAAAGTAATTTAGAGATTTTATTTAATTGGTTATAATTAAATTACGTATATATATTAAAATTTCTGGAAAAGATTTGAGAAGGCTTTGAAGATTAAATAGAAAAAAATATTTCATTATGAAATTATTTGTCAAATCCTTTCGTTGCCGTGAAACTATAGATTTATCGATCTAACAAGAAATAACTTCGTGTATTGTTCCTTAATGTGACGTACAAGGGTTTAAATCGTTCGTAACTGGTATCTGATTGATAGAAATGCAGCGGGCTAGAAAGAAAAAAAGCAAAAGTAAAAAAAAGAAAGTGAAAAAGAAATGTATCGACGAAAGGGAGACCTTGTCTTACGAACAAGAGATCTTAGATAACAACAGACAGTTGGCACGGTAAGTAAATTTACGTACAAATGTAGTAGATTTCAGGCTATTTAGTTAAATCATGATAAATATTTCGATTAATCGAAAATTGAGTTTGTCTTGATTTTATTTATTATTTAATGTGTTATTATAAAATATCGTATTTGATTTTAAAAAATTTAATCCAAAATTTATGAATATGTCGTATTTTATAATTTTTAATATACATATGTACAAACTATATAAATGATATATTATATCCATTAAGAAAGAAATTATTTAAAGGCTAATAAGAAGTTATGATGCTGTATTTTCTGCATACAACAAACATTAAATAATGAGCGATTTAATGATCGATAGGACTCGATAATTTTTAAAAAATAAATATACATTTTATGAACTTGAACATTTTTTAATCACTTTTAGCGTCAAAATTATTTAATAATTAATATTTGATATATAAATGAAATTATTTTCTTTTTTATTTATGATCAACATCCAAACATTTTCAGAAACAATTGTCGATACAATGTTTTCTTTATAAAATAAATGAACAATTTTTTTGTTTAAGATATTTTTTCTTATCAACGAAAATGTGAAAATTGTTATTTAAAAATACACCAACAGGATACAAAATGGTACCTACAAAAACAGTTTTTTTTTTAAAATAGTTTTTGTGCTACTAGAACTAACGAAAATATTTCAAGAATATAAAAATAAGAAAATAAAAAGGGTAAATTAAAAAATGAAACAGACGGAATGCAAATATAATACAAACTCGAAAGAATATTCAGATTAATGGAAATAAATTAGATTGAGAAGTCGAAATGAAGAACTGGAGGAACAAGCAGAAGTTGCAAAAGAGAAGTTCCGGCAGTTGGAAGAAGATCGCTCGGATGTAATCGCACATTTGAAAAGAAGTTTGGAGGAAAAAATCGAAGAGTCAAAGGAACTTTCTGAAAGACTCACCGCTTTGGAAGAGTTGCGGAAAGATGAACTGGCTGCTCATAAAAAGAAGGAAGAAGCGATGGAAAACGAATATCGCACGATGGAGAATAATTTGAGCGCAGAAGTTAAATTAGCTGGTGAAATATAACAGTTAAATTAAGTTTAATTATTTACGATTGATTTAATTAGCGATAATGTCGATATATTGATAATACGATATCATTTTCTTCGAAAATCTTTTTTTGTGTAGTATTAGTAACTATATTAAGTGTATTATAAGACAAAAAAATTTTATTACGTAACATAATTCTTTTCTTTTGATTAGCTGGTAAATTAAATGCATTGGAAGATTGGCGATTGGCCCGACTTGATCTGTTGCAAAAATTCGAGAAACAAGAACAAGAAATGGCTGAACAGGAAAAGCGACATGAGGAAGAACTTTACGAAGCCGAAAAGTCTGTGGTAGTCGGGAAATCAGTGTATGTTTTGTTAAAAAACTTGATTATGTTTAAAAAAGAAGTTTCGCTTTTATTTACATTTAATATCCCACACTTTATATTCGATTACTTTTAGTTCCATATATTTTTACAATGAACTAATAAATGATGAATTTTAATAATTCCAGAATATTTTATAAAAATGATTCATTTATCTAAAATATTTCGTATGAATAAATATGTCTAATTTTCTAAACATTTTGTACAATATTTTGTGAAAAGACAAAATTCTATTTATGAACGAAGTTGTAGATTGACTGCATTTTCCAAATTAATTACATACCATGGCTACTACTATCCATGACTATCCATGGTACTATCCATGAAAGATGTCTGCAGATACTTTTTGAAATACTACGAATCTATGTATCTTGCTTGTGATCGTTAAATCTGGGAATATAGAAAAATTTACGAGCCGATGATTGCGGTAACTGTATGCAATCGCGATGAATGTGTGCAGGATGCAGAAAGAGATGAAAGAACATTTACAAATTTTATCGGAGAGACTTCTGAAGGCGGTCACATTGCGGATAACGGAAGTCATGAATCGTGCGATTCATGAAAACGTGGCGTTGAATCGAGATCTTGATAAATTGCTGAAAACCAACAGGGAGCTTGATGCCATCAACATTGAACGCAAGAAAACGGAACAAACGTTGAGGCTGAAATGCGAATTGTTCGAAACCGAGACGCAGATAATATTGAATAAAACGCTGAAACAAAGACGTGCAATTCATCAAGTCGTCGAGGTGATATTATTATTATTATCTTTAAGGATAACATGAAATTTAGCTACCTTTATCGTCTTCGTATCAACAAACTAATATAGTTTAACCAATAACGCATTTCACACAAAAATAGATATAAAGTACAAGTAATAAGTAATATAAATAATTCCACAGGAATATGAATCGTTGATTATATATTACGGACAAGTACAGAGAAGTAATGTTCGTTTAAAGCAATTGCAAAGTATCTTAGAAGATATAATTAAACGAAAAGATGCGCTGCTAGATAAAGAAATGAAACAATACGAAAAAAATATCTTGATGGCTAGGAATGAAAATAAACGATTAGTGAAATTAATTCAGAATAAAGAAAAAGAATTGGATGCACTTAAGACTATTTTGAATACTGCTACCATATTTCTTAACGAAGCTTTGCAGGTGGTTATGATTATTTAATTTCTCTTTTTTTTTATAATTAAATCTATTTTTCTATCAATTATTTTATACAAATAAATTTATATAGGTCACAGAAAAAGCTTACAATAACCAACAATGTCTTGGAAAAATGGCACCAAAACTATTGCAGTCTCTCATGGAAATATTGCAAACTGAGACCATTACTAGTGCTATAGATTACTCTGCATCTGAGGTGCATATTTTAATATTGAACCTAACTAATTATATAATTAAGAATTATAAATCAAAAAGTTAAATCGTACCCAAAAGGTTTAATTATAATTTAAAAACAATGTACATATATTTTATAGATTGATAATATTGATTGTAAATACACATTGGGATGTTTGGGACTTATTGAACCCATCAAAGAAGGAGGAAAGGTTGATAAAAAAGAAAAGAAAAATACTCAAGAAGAAGAATCATTGAAAGACTTGGAATGTATACCATCTTGCTTATTGAGTGATATTAGTTCTAGTGTTTCCTCTTTTAAAGAATAGCCAATTTTGTATTGTATATTTTAATTGTGGTAATTATTATATTGTGACATATACTAAATAATACAAAAATTATATTTGTAGGATAATATTTTCATTCACAATATCTATGATTTTAAAACAATATTAATATTTTATTTATATTGGTAATTTAAAAAAGATGCGCAATAATATTTCCGTTTATCTTCTCTGTTTTTTAAATACAACAATTTACAATAAATTATTTTTACAATTAATAAATTACAACAATAAATTATACAATCGAGCATATTTCGTTTACGAACTTATTTATACGATTTTTTATAACTTTATATTAAGACTTGTTAGCAAATTACAAAGTATGTAAGACACTTACCGTTAAAAGTTCGTACAATATATATATACATGGATTTTTTGATCGAAATACTCTTTAATTTTTATGTAATCATATAGAAAAATATAATAAAAATAAATCAAGCTACCCATGGAATTTTAACTAATTAATTAAACGTATCAATATTTCACTCCACGTTTAATTAAACGTTTCAATATATCTTCAAAATGGCTTCCCAAGTATTCTAGCTAAGTTCGCTGGTTTATTTTCGCAAGACACCCTGTATGTATAAATTTCGATGTATGTATATGTTTACATCAAAAGAGAAATAGAAAAAAATGCCTAGAAAGAAGCAAGGAAGGTTGGTGAAGTTGTTTTAATAAATAATAAATTTAATAATTTATAACTTTTTAATAATTATAACTTTATGAATTATTATAAAGAAGGATGTTTTATTACAAAAATTTATATTTTCTCATTTTATAATAAACTGTATGTTACTTAATAAACGTTAGTAACGTTAAAATATTTAAAAAAAACATCCAGGACTTTTATTTGAGAACATAAAAGTACAAAATGTGTAATTTATATAATAATACATTAAACGTCAAAAGAGGTTAGATCATAAAATAAATATTGAAATTTTTTTTTTTTTTTGAAATTTTTATCAATGTTAAAATAATAACAGAATAGAAAATTAATATGAAATTCCGTAAGTATCTATTAATGTAAATGTAATTAAATTAAGAAATAATTATTCCTTCACTATTTTTCTAATATTAGAAGCAGTATTATTCTTTTACATCTTTTTTTAAAATTTAGTTCCTTTTTTAAATTTTAATTAAAAAGTGGTATTTTTTTATGTACATATAGGGGTAAAACAAGAAAAGAAAAGAAGGAAGTTAATGAGGATAAAGAAAAACAGTACTTCGAAGAAATCATTGATGTAGATGAAAATACTACGAAGGATTTTGAATTTCTATCAAATGCTCCAATTTCCAAAAATGATGACTTTGTTTTTCAATCAGAAAAAAATTGGGATGTTGATGTTTTCAAATACTCTGATTTTTTTACACTTGATCTAAAAACATTATCTGCAGCAATAGAAGCAATTTCATTTAATGAAAATGTTAATATTGATGCAAAGTATTTTATTGTAAGTTTAATAATATATCAGGCTAATTTAGCTTAATCCTGACTTCTTAAAAAATAAGTAGATGTTAATGAAATGTTATTAACCATTGTAGGATGACCAATTAACAGATATCTACAATACTGCAGAACAAGGTAAAGAAAAGTATAATAAAATATTAAGTGACTCAGAAGAGATGATTACAAATAATACAAAAGATGAAGACAAAAATCAGGATTCATTAGAAAACACAGCTGATGATTTAGACTTTTTATTGTCATGTCAAGAACCTGTGACTGATCCTTTGACAATTGTAAAACCTTTATCCTTTTCATCTAGCTCTGGTATGTGTTTATACATATTTAACACAAAATACTTTATTTGGAAACGTTACTTTTAAAAGGCTAATGAAATACATATTTGTTACAGATTTAAAAATAACAAATAAAACTAATACATCAACCAAATCTTTAGACTTAGAAAAGTGGCTAGATTCTATTTTGGATGATTAATAAAAATCAGCTATTCAATATCATTAGCTATTTTATTAAATAACATTGTTTTGAAATTTTATACTTTCACAAAGTTTTTTATACAGATTTTAGAACCGTAAATTCTTGTTAAATCCCTGCGACAAAATAGTGAACAAAAATTTTTCTCTGTCTTAATTAATTGTATTGTTATCTCTGAAAAAATTTCAGAAAATCAAGATAAATATTTTTGGATATTTGCACATGAACCAAAACAAAAAATCTATTTTTTTTCCGAATAGACATTATTAAATAGGCATTAAATGGCATAACAGATAGATTAATAAAAATTAGAGTATATTCTTTTTTGTGATATATTTTAATTTTCTTTTTACATAAACATTTCAAATTTTACAAAAGATATAGTTACACAATTTTCTTTTAAACAACATGTTGTATAAATCTGATACATATTTTTTATTTTATGTTGTTAGATGACTAGATTACTTGTATAAAAAATTTAATTCTAAGTTATTAATCTTTAAACACACTATTAATATCATTAAATCTAAGTCTAAATCACATTTCCAACTATATTTTCATACAAACAAATACATATTAAGGAACCATTTTTTTTAAACAATTCGTTGGTAATGTAAGAAATGCATTGTCCAGTCTACAGAGCAGACTGAACAAATTTTATTTTAATCACCAAACTGCATATTGAGAAATGCTGTTATTTTATCATAAGCTATAAGCATAATTGCACCACCTGGACCTAATCGCAAGATCTTTGGTAACAATCCCTTATACAAGGCTCTAAATCTAAAATAAAAATATTCACAAGCCATGAATATATATATTATTGGTTGTTAATCAGATGCAATGAGATAATGCAAATAAAAGAAGAAACACTACATGTATAAAATTAAAAATAATATAATTGTATAATAATAAAAAAATAATTCAGAATGTTTAGAATAAATATAAGAATCTAAGTTAATAATTTTTTACCCTTCATTTCGATAAATTAAGTAAATAGTTTGCAGAGTACCCCTATACTGAATTATTTCTTGTGGACCTTGAATACGACTTTTAGCAACATCAAAAGGTATGTTCATACAGGATGCCACTGTCCCAGATATAAACCCTATAGCAAACTAAAAAAATACACATTCTTTTTTTAGTTACATACTGATATTTATAATAAATATATATCCTTTTTTATTACTAAATTAATTATAATTAATATAAATGAAATGTCTTACATTTTAAGTCTGAAATATACCTTTAGAAACAATTCTGGAACATATTCTTTTTGTTTATTCAGTCGAGGAATAACAGAGTGATAAATCCCGAAATAAAAAGCATTGAAAACAGCATTTCTCATTATTGTAGCAGATAAACCTTTATTAAGACCATTTAGTCCAAAACCTTGGTTGTAAAGAATATGTCGAGTAACAGCAATAGTTGACGGACTATCATTGATATGTTTACGATTAGACTGCATTTGTACTTTAACTACTTCAAAAGGATTTATTAAAATTGCCTCTGTTACACCTGTTAAGAATCCAGCACAAAAAAATGCCTAAAAGGACATTATATAATTGTTAAAAATTTACATATTTAGTAACACGCTTTAAACATTATGTCATTTCATAATGTACATTACATATTAAAACATTCAGTTATAAAAGATTTAAATATGTAAATAAATATGGCTAGTTATAAAATACTTAAAAGAATGATACACTACTTATGATAATATAGCTAAGATATTAAGAAACTAATTAATTAATGAAATTATCCAAGTAAATTATGATATACAGTGGCTCACAAAAGTATTCGAACGCTTACATATGCAAACTTGAATGGCCGAAATAATGTATATTAAAGTAATTTGCTTAGACAAGTAGATGTTAATAGGAAGATGGAAGTCTTAAGATTATGTCAGTAAAATTTGAAAAGGATTCAACAACGTAGGTAAGTGTTATGATACATTTATTAGAAACACACATTGTAAGTGACCACAAAAGTATTTGAACACTACATATACTTTTTCTTTTACGCTAGACTTTTTCTTTTATTAATAAAAATACATCAAAAAATTTTCCAATATAATACATACCATTGACTGTGACGTGTGAGTACTAAAGAACTTCTTGTACTGTTCAAAGGAGAAAAACTAAAAAATTAAAAGACATAGGAAAAATACATATAATATTTATATTAAATTAATAATCTTTGAACTAGATTTCATTTTTAAAATTTACGATGAAAATAATGAAAAAAAAACTGTTTCATATTACATACTTTCACAGCTCTTTTAGGAGTTTCCATAACAATTGGTGGTAATATACCTTTCCAAAATGCTGCAACTCCCTCATTGTTATACATTTTATTCATGCAATCTCTAATTCCTATGATAGAGATATAAATAAAAAAATGTTTACAGCTAATGAAAACAAGACATTAAAATACATATCATAATAAAATAACAAAAGTAATGCTAAAATAAAAACATGTACAAATAAACGATACAATGCCTGTATAGTAAAGAGCATCTTGATTTCCCACTTTAACTTGCAGTTGGAAACGTGTTTTAATGAGATCCATGGGGTGCATTATACAAGCTTCTACAAAGCCTGCAGAACCACCTGCACCAATCTGAATGATAGCCTCCTTTATAAGACTTGATTTATGTTGGGTAATCTCTATATGTGCCATTTTGTTTCAGCTTCTTTTACTAGGTGCTTAGTTCATTAATTTTCTTAGCTTTTTATAAAAGAGAAAACATTATAATTTTCTTACACTTTATTTTGATATACATATATATATAAAAAGTGATACATATATATACATATGTAATTAATATTATTCATTTATATAATTGATTCTTATAGTCTTACTTATTTAACATATTTAAAATATTAACCTATTTATACAATTTAAATATTTTTTCATATTGTGTTCTTTTATCTACTTATTAAACATTTTTATTTATTACTAAAAATATTACGAAATATAAGAGATCATGTAACTATTTGAATAAATGAAGTTATAACAAAGATAGTTTATAAGTAATCAAATTTAAATTAAATACTTTTTCTTATTGATCAAATTTCATTACCATTGCTACTATATTGCAATTATCTTCTTCATAATAAATTTAAGAAAATATTTTTTGAGTATTTAAGTACTCAAGAAGAAATACTTTTTGATATA
The DNA here is from genome assembly GCA_014737395.1 of Bombus waltoni. Lineage (NCBI taxonomy): Eukaryota > Metazoa > Arthropoda > Insecta > Hymenoptera > Apidae > Bombus > Bombus waltoni. The sequence continues at coordinate 983,592 of JACXII010000060.1, read as the reverse complement.
GAAAGTTTAGTAAAATGATTTGCCAAGTTGATCTATGCTGTAAATTAATTCTTGCCAAACAAAAATAAACAAAAAATGTTTTTGATAAACACATGCTTGTTTTAATTCTTATAAAAATATTGAGTTAATAAAAAACTGCACATTATATAGAATAATCTTTTTTAACAAAAATGAATTTTTTTCATGCAAAAGAAAAAATATCGTTACAACACTAACGAAGAAAATGAGATAATTATGTTTTTGATATACGGTTTTACAATGACTATAAAAAAACGTACTATAAACCAAATTACAGAAAATTATAAAAGTATGATAAGGCAATATCTTGTCACTATCTTGTTGCTATATGCGTTATTTTAAGTTAGAATTATTTAGTTAAAAATATTTTTTACTTTTCTGCGTATAATTTTGGAAAATTATCATATACCTATATTTATGTCAATTATATAAATGTACATTACATGTTTTCTAAATTATATAAATATACTAGTTTCTTTTATTTTTCTCACATTATTAGAATATTTAAATATACATTGATTTTTATAATCGAAGACTTAATTTTAATGTAGACATTTTTCATCATACCATTTTATGCAATAATATAAAAATTCCATATCTTTTACATTCAAATGAGTAATGATAACTTTTATAATTAAAGAATAGAATTAAAGGATTTTATAAGTAAAAGATTAAGAAGAATGATTAAAGAATTCTAAATATTTTTAAGGTATGTAACATTTATTTTTTAATATATTTCAAAAATATTGAACTGAAATTAAAGTTGAAAATATTACAAGGATATGATTTTTCTATTTTATATTAGATAAGTGTAGGTACTTTATGTTTTTGAAAAAATCAATAAAATAATAGTATTAGGTTGTCCCGAAAATTTCTTTTCTTTTTGTAAAGCAATAATAGATGCACAACCTCTTTCCGTTTTATATTACTTTATTGAATCGTGTACGATTTATTTTGTTTTATTTCTATTACTATGATCATACATGATTCGACAAAAATATTATTTCCTTACAAGACGAAAGAAACTTTCGGGACAACCTAATACATACTATATATATATATATATATATATATATAGTATTAATAGTAGTATTACTACTAATAATAGTATCCATTAATACCTTCAAAAGTATAATTAAGAAATTTAAAACGTAAAACACTTGACAACAGATAAAACAATAATAGCTTGACCTTTAATTGTGCAATCTGCTAACTTTTGTATATTCTATATATTTTAGTTACTGTAGACTTAAAAAAAAGTATGTTTTCTACACACAACATTTTTCATAGAAAATTCACAAAATATTTTTTCAGAAGATGTTACAAAATTTTGATTAATTAAAAAAAAGCTATTATATACAATAAAGAATTTTGTACACTAAAAAATTGAATATTTCCATTTAATACATTTAGTACTTTATATTTTCATTCACTTTTCAATTGAATGCTTTTATTTCGTAATTAAACAAACACTTCGTTGCTTTGTTACAGTATTAAAACACTCTAATTAATTCTTTTCTTATCCACAAAAATATAAGGAATGTTAATTATTGCTAGCATTGTTATTTACAAAAAATATAAATTTAGAACAAACGATGAGTTAATTATATATTAATTTTTTTAAAGCATTATACTGGTATATATTGGATGGTATAAATAGATCGCTATTAGTTTTTAATCGCATCTATCGTGCCAAGACATTCTGATTGGGTAAATTAATTGTATATGCAGATACTTTTATCAGTGTTGAAATAGCCTCAGATAATAATGGATTCTTTATTCACCTTCGTGATATTCCGTTTCGTTCAAGTAAACCGTACTTGTAACCTTGAATTATTATCGCTACCATTTTGCAGTTATAGCAGTGTCTTGATTGACCGTTAGCTCAGGGTCTATATTTGACCAGTTTTTAGAGGAAATAATATAATATGAGAAACATAGGAATTGCTCACAAAATAAATGCAAGTTAGATACGAATATTAAACATACTTGTCTACGGGACACTGTGTTTTAGACAGTGGCCTACTTCACGAAGCTACTTGCAAACATCAGTGGGGATACAGATAGTCAATAAACAAGGTAAAATTCCGACCAGTAATGCGGCACCACCACTACTCCTCTGTGGCATTACTTTTGCCATTCTGCCTATCATCGTAATGTCATATCATAGTCGATAGTAGTATATACTACTGACTACTGACAATCAAATAGCTAGTCACGAAACGTCACTTTAGCAATAGTTGCTTCGCTGAATCTTTTTTTATTTCTGTCATATTTTAATTTCTATACGGACGAAATTTCAATAATATGGACATTAGGCATAGAAAGGTTTGTTTCCAGCATTTTCTTCTTAGTAAAATTCGTATAGGGTATTTAAATAGGATTTTCTTTTCCTCATCGGTTGTATATGTGTATCTTACTACCATTTAAATTTAAAAAATGGATTGTAATATAACCTAAATTCAATGCAAATATACTTTTACACGTATATGAAAGTATAAGTTATTAGTGACAATGCGTTTACAATAATTTAAATGGTGTAGATAATCTTGTAGATACAGATTAATATATCTTTTCTTTAATTAAGAAAGATTTGTTCTAATTAAAACGATTTTATGACGAAACTCTTACAGAATGATTAATAAAGTAATGTCAATTAATAATCGATAGTATAGTTACGTAACTTTCGAAATAAAATTCCATAAATGTAAAATATTTTACCACTTTGCGAAAACTTCTAATTTTACAACACATATTTGTTGATGTTACAAAAGTTTGTAAATCTATACAAATTGTTGAGTAATTTCATCGCAAGGTACGGTTAATTTTGAACTGTAATACAAAAATCAAAGTGATTGGAGAGAATTTCATCATGTTGGTATTATATCAGTATAGTTTGTTTCTTCATTGTTTATGACATTATAGAGTTCATTTCAAATTAATTTTTACTCCGAATTTCTTAAAGTTTCAATAAAATAAAAATACGTCTCATGAAACTAATATTTTTATTGATAAAATGAAAGGGTATATAATTTTGTAATGCTTTTTATATTTAAAAGAGTAGAAATATTTCTAGTATTCAAAATTAATTATAATTTATATATACACACTTCTAAATTAAACATGAATTAATATATATTAGTAATATATTTGTATTAAATTTTGCAAAATTTTCCACAAGAAATGTTCTAACATTACTAATGTTCTTTATTTAGCCTTAAGTTGCAAATGTATCAAATAAATACATGGATTTTTCTAGTAAATCAGAAATTTGTGATCTTAAATATTAATATTTAATAGAATGTCTTTTTTATATTCTATTATATTTTTCCACTATACAGACATACGTAAAATTTTGAAAGTTCCGTACATAGCGAGAACGTGATGCTTTTATTTTCTTTAACTATTTCTCCATATAAAGAAACCAAAACTACCTTCGTTGCCTACATCAGCTACTTGAATTGCATTTTAAATGCAATATATTCCAGTGAGTTTAAAATTTCCTGCAATTTTATTTCTTTAAATGTATATTGTAAACATTATCGATATGAAAATTATTAAATTTGAGGTTATCAAATCTTCCAATTGCATAATTGTAAAAGTGTCATTGATGTCAACAGCTTTAAATATATTTACTTCTATACTGTATTCTGACCGAAATAAAAATGTTTTTGCATATTTAAATTTGTTATTTTGCATTTTTCTTGTTATAAAATAGTATAATAAAAATATTTAAACTCACTTTGTAAGCTAAATCATGTTTTATGTCAATTAGAAATGAGTCCTCATGAGAAGTAATCTTTATATACTTGAAATCAATATATTTATCTTTCTACAATCATTTTTAATGTTTTTTTTTTGTAAATCATCAACTTTCATTAAAACTTATGTTTTCAGTGACAAAAGATATAAGCGGTTCTTCAATTTGTTGGTCAGTTTAAACATTGCAATTACCTTCACAAATTTTCCTTTTAAAAATCCTTACAAAATTTTTTGTTTTTTTGTAGTTGAGATACAAACAATTAATTTAGAAAAATCCTCAACAAAACTATAATTCTAAATGAAAACAAACTGTATGTAGTATTAAGCGTTTCATTGGTTGCATATTTGTTTAATACATATGTAAAATAAATTCATATTGCATTTTCAGTTAAGAACAGAAAATGAAGGTATTCTTGAAGCAGATCCCAAACCTCGAATTAAGAAGGGTCATCCAGGCAAAAGATATTTTATCGTTATTGCCTTGTTGGGAATTCTCTTTCTAGGATATATAGCAATAGCGTATGTTTTATATTATATCATAATAGTTAGGACAATTTAATATTTATTATTATTATTTTTCTATTGTCTTATAGTTTAATTAAGCAAAAAGTGATTCTTCATAAAAGAATTAAGTAAAATATATTTTTTAAAATAGTAATCAGATAATAATAATTTGAATAATTTTACCTTTTATTTTTTTCAGATATGACTTAAAGCCAGTACGTCTTGGGAGTAAGGCAATTGATACATTGGCTTTTTCTTTTAATCTACAAAAACCATTTTATGTCGTAGTAATTGACGCAGGCTCCACTGGTAGCCGTGCTTTAGCCTTCAGTTTCCATGAATCGATTCTTGGTGGCAATTTGGTTTTAGATGGTGAACTTTATACAGAAACAAAACCAGGTGTTAGTGCTTATGCTGAAAAACCTAAAGATGCTGCAAAATCTCTGACTGTATTATTAGATAAGGTGAAGGAAGTTGTTCCACAAGCAGAATGGCAACATACACCTCTCAACATGAAAGCCACAGCTGGTTTGAGACTTCTTCCTGGACATAAGGCTCAAGAAATACTCCAAGAGTGCAGGAAAATGTTTGAAGAAAGTGGTTTTCAGGTATATGCCTAATATTTATGAAACTCATAATGCATAATAAAATTTCTATTTTAAAAATGTTTTCTATACACACATTTTGTTTTATGTTTAGATAATTACTCTTCATTTTGACTTAAAGTTTTCTAAGGATTTCAGCATGTCCTAGACCGCTATAATTAGCATATTAAATGATTTCTATCTTTACGATCTTACAAAATAGAAATATATAAAATATAGTAGACTCTGGACACATTACATAAAAATAAAGAAATTATTTAGTATGCTAACTTAAAATTGCTTTTAATATCTAACAATAAATTAGTTATATATGTTTTCAAAATCCTTACATTTTCACTTTGTTGTAGTTTCTTTGTTTTAAATGTATTTTTCTCAGTGATAAAATATTCTTGTATTGTCTTCAGTAGGATTGCACACATATTTCTTCCTGAGGATGAAACTAGGTGGTGTATGTAATAGATCAGTATACAGCATGAATATCATATTAGAGAAATTAGATGCTTGATTTGTGTAAAGCTTAAAAATAATATGCAAAATAGCAAATATAATATTACAACATTTTTGTTCACAACATTTTTTAAAAGTATTATTTAATTATTTCATAAAATAATTTTCCGTACTATATATATATATATATAAATTTTTAAAATAAGAAATGTATTTCTTATTTTGAAAATTTAAAAGATCTGACTGCAAAATAAAAAGATGCTTCTTTGCTATTTAAGTTTTAACATTAAAATAGGCGTTCATTGTTTATTCTATGTCTATTTTAGATTTCTAAAAATTCGATTTCTATAATGGATGGAACAGACGAAGGAATATTTTCTTGGTTCACTGTAAATTTTCTATTGGAACGTTTTAATACGCACAATCCTGGTAGCACAGTTGCTGCACTAGACCTTGGTGGAGGTTCTACACAAGTGACTTTTTCACCTAATCCTGTACAGGTATAATTAAATAAATGTAATTTTAATATTTAAAAATATGGAATAATGAATAAGAACATGATTAAAATAATCATGATATACTATTTGATCAAAAATATCAAATATCTGTAATTAGAATCATATGAACTCCTAATAAAACAAAATAAAAAATGCATTTGATAAAAATTGTAACAGTATTATATTTATATATAGATATATTACTTATGACATTGAGCATTTAGAGGATTTTAACTTTATGTACTTAAAGAATGATATAAATACAAATTTTTACTTTTTTATGTAACTAGAATTTAGCTTAGGATTTATTTATTGCACAAAATGCAATTGTTTTTATTAATAATAAAAGAAAATAAATTTTTAATTTACGTAAACATTTAAAATTTATTCAGGAAAAAGGACTTGATGGACATACATATTCTGTCAATATCTTTAGCCATAACATGAGTGTTTACACACACAGCTACTTGGGTATGGGTCTTATGGCAGCAAGGAAAGAGATTCTGACATATGGAATGAACTTGGATAATGTAAACTCAAAAGATACAATAGAAGTACGATCTGAATGTGTAAATCCCATAGTTTCAACGGGATGGAGTTATGGCGGATTTAATTATATTATTAAAGGACCCGTGAATGCAACTCATAAACTAGTCAAAACACAAAACTTTGCTGGTGGAGAAGTGGACAGGCCAATTGTCAATTTTCCAGAATGCTCAAAAATTATTGAAAAATATGTTAGCAAAATAAAAAATAAACCAGAAGGTTTAAAAGATCATGAGATTTATGCGTTTTCTTATTACTTCGATCGTGCCACTGAGGTAAATTTTTAAATTTGAGGAAAAATTATAAGCTTTATAGAAACTACAAACAGATGTACAGTTTTATCAATATTTCAGGTTGGTCTAGTTGACCCCTTTTCTGGTGGGGTTATCCAAGTAAATGCTTTTCAAAAACAAGCAAGGGATGCCTGCGATTATCCAAATACTGATCAACCTTTCATTTGTCTTGATTTGACATTTATCTATGTTCTCCTTCGCGATGGATTTGGTCTGGAACCTAGTACGAAACTTTATGTAAGAATATAAATACATTTCTATACGACATTTTACATATTTTTATTTTAGATATAATTTTTTTATACGAAACAAACTATTAAAACTTAATTATTATAAGTCTTTAATGAAAGCTATATACTTAATTATTGAAGTAATATTTAATCTAATGCTTTTTATTTTGTTCTTTTATCAGCTTTATAGAAAGATCAATGGACATGAATTAAGTTGGGCTCTCGGCGCCGCCTTCAACATAATACAAAACGGTTTTTAACATATCCAAAATATAGGCAAAGGAATTGCAAATATTTTTACACAAAATTGAAGAAATTTTTTAAGTTTACAACGTATGTAAACATTTGATTTAGGTAGAAAATATCAATCTACACGTTTTTTATTCTTATCATAACATGTTCAGCTATTCGAATTTGGATATCCTAGTAACATGTTCATACTAGCGTTGTGTATAATATTTTGTTATTTGTTTAAACATTCTATTTCAAGCAATTGCAGTATTAACTAAAAAATTAATATGTTAATTAAAATAAGTCAGAGATTCTTAAGATTTCTTCGTATCTTAATAATTTTAGAAAATGAAGTGACTTAATGCATACATATGTATATACATAGATTGTTGGAAATTTTGTGGAATTAATTATTTTTTCTGTTATACATCGTAATTTTTATATATATTATGCAAGGAAAAAATATTATATATATATATATATATATATATATTATATATATATATTATTATTATTATAGCATATTATTATTATATATAATAACGCATACAAATTATTATATATAAAAAAAAATATATACATATATTTTCTTAGGAATTTCTGACGTAAATATTAAATTGCTTTCTATGTATATGAATCTTAAATCTTATTTTTTGACTTCTTCTAGCACAATTTTTTACAGTGGCATAGTAGATTACATTATTTTTTAAACTGCTCAAATTACATATTATTTAAAAAAAACCTGTTTAGTGTTTTAAGCAAAACAGAGAAACTGTAAAAGGGAATAAGGATTTTTTCAAAAAATAGAAATCCTTATAAGTATAATCCTTCGCGTATTAGCGAATAAGATTCTTGCAGTGACCAAGTATATTGTGTGTTCAAAAAAAAAAATTTTTATTCCAACAAGTGCATTAATCAGATTATTGCATAATTAGTAATTGTACAAAAATATAATGTTTCAACAAAATATTATAATTTTGGATTGTTCAACGAATGTTTGTCTCAATGCATTTGTAGAATGGTTATTAGATTTTAAATATTTAATCTTTATATTAAAGTGTCATTGAAGAATAACAATGTGATACATTTTTATTACCGAGAAATTTTTTATTTCGGCAATAACGACTAAACTGAAGAACATCAACACCCAACTAAAGATGGCAATAGGCTATATATATGCTTTTTACGATTATCCATTTTAACCGACGCTCGGCTGTGGAGATACATCTGACCGCTTTCAGCTATAGTCGACACTCGTACCGAGGAGATATTATAATAAATACAATTATCATATCACAATTCAAGAATAAACAAATTAGAATTAAAAGTTTTATCGTTATACAAATTAGTCTACATTCTATACAATGGAAACTGCTTGGTGGATAATGTAAATTGTTTCTGTAAGTATTAATTATATAAGTAGTTTCTTCACCATTATTGTAATAAAAAGAACAAGTTTTACAATACATCTACATATACATACATACATAGGTCTTTATTTCGTTATCGGATACGATAATATCACATATTATACGATATAATTAAGCGGAACCAGATAACTTACCATAAAATTAAATTAGTTACAACTTACATAAAGAATGTAATCCTAATCTTAATGCAATTGCATTCAAACCACATTTCTGGTTTTTTCGAATCATTGATTAATAATAATATCCTCTTGCACAATTTTATTTAGAAATATCACATGGTTTAACAACACTTTGTTGTGCAATAAATAACGATCATGTTGCCGACGACCACGAAACCGATAAGAATGATTAAACACAAGAGAGTCATGGGATAGCTTGATACAACGCGTGTGTGTATGCGAATAGTGAAACAAGGAAGAAGAAGACCTAATTGAGTGAAAGCTAAGGTCAAAAGGCCAATAAACGTTCCCGGACGAGCCGATAAGCTGCATAATAGCAAAATACCAATTGCGTTTCTCTACTTTTCTCTTTTTTATTCGATATCTACGATATCATGCTACCTGTACAATTAACCAGAGACATCGATTGATTTTCAATCGTAGAAGCGCCTTTAGGTTTGCTAAGTTACACGAATTTAAGTCTTTTCATTTCAAGGGATATTCAATGGAAAATGACGTTGACGAAAGTGGCAAGGTATGCGTGTAAAATGTTAATTATAATTGAAATCATAGAAAAAGAACATAATATATCTTTGATGGGAGGGCATAAGAGAAGTCTTTGTAATTAAATATGTATAAGGTAAAAATAGCTACTAATTAAGCTTGATATATCTGACAGGAAAAATCAATAAATGGGCTCGATAATTATTGTCCATTGTTTGAAATATTAATCGTAAGATGCGTAACTTTCAACGTATCATATTCAATGATTCTTTAATCTAATTTGACATAGTTTCCATGTTTTATGTTTGTTTCATCATTATAATTAGCGTTAGTATCTCATAATTGAATTTCGATCTATCTAATGACCAAATACCGAAGAAAGTATAAGAGAGTGATTTTTCTCGATTTCTATAATCTCTTTTTAATTATTTGAGAGATATAATAGAATATTGGAAAGTGTAGTATCCGCTAAAGTTCATGCTATTGCTAATTACATTTAAGTTGCTCTGCGTAATTTTTTGTTGTATCAATCAAGCTTCACTAGAAAGACAGAAATGTTTTGAATTAATATCCTATTGTGTCTCCGTTAAAAATTAAGTATTAAAACAATAATATTAAATAATAAAATGAAATATTATTATTGATACGATTTGTACGTTTAAAATGATCAATCGATGGTGATGATGCTGTGTATAACTTACGGTTACTCCCCACGCGGGCTGTTCGTATTTCAAAACGAGAATGAGTGCAAGACGAGGTCATGGAATGTGTAATACTTATATATCTGTTAGAAGCAATTCCAACTGTCTAGAATTTTCTTCGCCAATCTCGACACGCAGATTTTGCGAAATTTCGAGAGGAACAAGCGCATTAGAAATGGAACATCGAGCTTGATGTATGATTCAATATATTTCAGTGCAATGAAGAAAAACTAGAAGAGGAAGTAATGAACGCCTAAGATGTATAAGATTTAAATACATGCATATGATGGAATTATTATTCAATGATAATCGACTATAATCTTTTTATTGTGAAACTAGTTATAACGTTTTTTATTTTTCGAATTCAATTCTGGCATTCGATTCGTACAACTGTAAATTGTACTACTTTTTGGTGGTTTCGCAAATTGACAATAGATGAGAGCATGCGGTTATTTTTAGATAAAATTTATGTTTTTATATTCCAGATCGAGTATACGAACTTTCATAAATCTAAGTTTCAAGTCACGTTGTCGTTTCCATTGAAACGCGTTATTATTTAAGTTCCTATCTAAAGTTGCTCAGTTTGTTTCTTTAATTCTGGCTTATTTCATAAGCAAATTTTTCTTTGATTCTTTTCTCTCTTTCTTTCAATAATATACATTAAAATCATTACAAAAATAACTTTCTGTTGTCTTTAATTTTATAGTTCTGTTTCAAAATTATGATAAAATATTGGCAACAATTATGTTTCTTTATATTAATTACACATAAAATTACTTAAATAATATAAAAACGATACAAAAAAGTACTATTTTTATTAATAATATAAAAATGCTATTTTAATTAATACAAACCTTTACTGACATCTAACTGAAGTTCTTTAAATCGTAATTAAATAACAATTAAATAATTAATGACAACAAATTTCAATACCTCAAAAAAAAAAAAAAAAAAAAAAAAAAAAAAAAAAAAAAAAAAAAAAAAAAAAAAAAAAAAAAAAAAAAAAAAAAAAAAAAAAAAAAAAAAAAAAAAAAAAAAAAAAAAAAAAAAAAAAAAGGAAAGGAAAAGGAAAGAAACATTGTCACTGACGAAGTCCAAGAAAACAGACAAGGAAGATCCCAGTCAATAGAATACAACCTCCAACTTGTTAAAAACATCAAATTGATGAACCTATGTCTCTCCAAATTAAATCATCACTTTCAAAAACAATCAGGTTCAATCAATACCTACCACGAATCTAATAAAATCATTAAAAAAGAAGATCTATATAGTATCAAAAAGGAAATAAAAAATAGAAGAATCAAAATTAGAAGAAATAAGAATAGGAAAAAAAAAGGATAACTGTCGGCATGAACCGAGGGGAAAGCGGAATGCGTTAACGTCGTGAAAGGAAGAAGGAGGAAACGAAAGCGAGCTCTCTCTCACGTTCTTACGCAGCTGAGAAGATGCTCTCGTAAGAAATCTTACCTGTGAAACACTGGAAAACTATCGAGAAAGAGATAGGGGTGGGGAACAGAGGAGAGCAACGTCTATCAAAAGGCAACTTTCACATGGTCACCACGTGAAGCCCCTTTTCGGCTTCCTGGAATATCGCGGGATCAAGAGTATCGTTGCTATACTGCGAAAAGAGAGGCACCAACACAAGCAATTTACCTGAAAGGTCATTCCTCGACCTCCTTCGAAAAAATCGGAACGAATTTCGATCTAACCTCCTTGTCTCTCCTTCTCCTTACTCTTGCTTCTTTTTTTATAGCGAGGTTCAGTTACCTCATCGGTCAGGTAGATCTCTGATTTACCCTTGATTTCTTTTCCTTGTTTACTATACAGGGTGTCTTAGCAATCGTCGTACAATCGGGAATAGGGTGATTTTACATAGAAAAAGCGAATCGAAAATACAAAACAAAATCTTTTCGGACGATGCTTCATTCTTTAGAAAATCGTGTCTGAAAATAAGAAAATAAAATGAGTAATGGTTTAGGAATTGGCATACATTGCAATAAAAGTCTTGATATAGGACGAGAATTTTCCTCAGAAACCACTTCTTTTAAGGAAACCGTTTTCTTTAAGGTACCTTATATTCAGGTTAGACAGTATTTTGAAATAGAAAGTGAGAAATACCGCGATGAGTAATACTTCAAAAAAAAGCTACTGAAGTGAAATTCCCAACTAAATATTGTATTAGCTTGTGAGTAATTGGACACTTGAAGGTGATTATCTTAATAAAAAACAGTTTCCGAAACCAATGACGTAACAAGTGTTGAAACCCGGATAAGCCAGAAAGTAATTTATATATATATTAGTATTACTAATACGAAATGTGTATAATTATCTCCATTTCTTTATGGTTAATAATCAACCTCACATTTAGAAAAATGAATAACTTTACTGTTTACTTTTAATATCTCAATTATAAACTAATTGTTACATTGTCTTCTCATAATAAAGCTTTCGATCACTTGACTGATTTTGCATCGAAAGTAGACAAATTTCAATCGTCAACTTTTTTTTACAGTGCTCATATTACATGGTCAAAGGTTCAATGCAGTGGTTAATAATGGCACCTCTCGGTGTTTCAAGATTTATCGCTGCACAGTTGCACTTTCTCTTTCTCGAAGACCGTTAAAACCATTAATTACACACACCCTTGGGCAGGTAACTCGAAGAGGAAAAAAAGCAGGTTAAACAGCAGCGCTATCAAATATAGCAGCCGACTTAGGAAAAGCAAGCCGCGGAATAGATCGATCGTCCATGTAAGAGGAAGGCATCGATTTCCGCGTCTTCTTCGGGAAAGGCGTCGTGACGCAAACCGGCGAAACTTTCACTATTCTTAAACAGCCACTAATCAAGATGAAGACGACTACCAGGTGGGCACGTTGCTTTCCTCTCCCTTCTACTCTTCTTTTTGTCATTGAAAAACCGTACTCGATGAGCGTCCTCGAGGTCGAGCCTTCTTGACAAACCTTTTAAGTTTCATAAAAAAAAATCGCTAGTTGAACACTTCATCGATTGATAAAACCGCGATATTTGACAAATGGACGCATTTTTGCGAATTTTTAAGGTTATGATCGAATGAATGTTTGTTTGTTAACTTTTATTTGTTAACTTTTAGGAAGAATTAGTTCTTTATGTATACATTTTTGTTTAGATTTTGAGATAAATTGATTTAAAAAAATAATTTATTTGTATATTATTTTCCATTTTTCTATACAATAATTAATGACTGTTATCTGTTATTTCTTGTGTATATAAGACAATATTAAAAAATAATTATGTCCATAGTTATAATAATCCGAATTACGTACCATATGAAGTACGTCTGACTAAAATACACATTCTACAGTCTATTTAAAGAGTTGATATTTATTCAGTCAACAATGAATTACTTCAGTGTTTGTAACATTCTTTCTTACATTAAAACGTTAATTACTTCCAGACTAATACAGAATGTCACTACTTTATTTAACTACAAATATATTAGATTTATATAAAAAGGCGAAAGAAATTAAATTTAACGTTGTAAAGAAAGTTTATTAGATTGTAGATAGTAAGTTAACTAAAATATGGACATATTTCTAGTATGATGGATTTGTGAGTTTACTTATATCAAAACATTTCTTTCTTTTAACAAGTTTCAGTATATATACATACATGTATCTTGATCTCTAATGCAATCAATCATTTTATAACATGCGTAATCACATAATGATATTCATGTTTATACTTAAACATCTAAATATCCCTATCCACTTATATTTTCTCTTTATATGTGTCATTTATACATATACATTTAAAAAGACGATGCATTTCCGTGTAATCAATCACTATTAAGGTTCATTGGTTTATAAATCCGTAATTTCTATGTTTCATATTTTTACGTGATTCATAATAATAAGGTTAGTTGTCGGAATGTTGAAAGTTTGAATACGGTTGATATAAATCTTTCGACGCGACGCGCGCACATGATGCAATAGTGACGCGTTCATGCGAATAAGCCGCGTTGATGGACCACAGAGCACCTGGTTTCCCACACAGGGTGGCGTGGGCCAGGACTCTTCCTAGCTTGTTTAATGTTTTAGACGAAGAATCATTACACAATACACCGTTTATACTTTATACGTTTTACCTCATCACACACAGGATTGAATGATACGAAACCGCGTGCTAGCATAGTTTCTCTTTATTTACGTGAACATGTTACTTGTAGATTCGAATGGAAATTATTTACCATGTGATTAACGCAATCGTGTATTTTATTTAGCAAATGTGTGGAAGCATTTTCGAAATGTTGATTTGAAGATATCTTTTACCTGGTAAAGAGTGCGAATAAAAATGATTTGACGTGTTTTCTGTTTGTAACCTAATTCACAGAACATGATGTCATTTATGTTGACACTATTTAATTTCTAGTTACCGTATCATAATTGATAGTTTTTCAATATTTATTCTTTCATAATATTTCATTTTAATATCATCGTAAGTTTTTTTTTTTTTGTTTTAATATTTGTTTATTTTCTTCTGTCATTGTTTCTGTTATTGTTATTAGGATGTTAATGTTACCAATGTCGACGAGGGAATTTTATAAATATTTCTCAGTAAAATTAAAGTTTCATTTTTATTTTATGCGAAATAAGAATCTCAGGGTGTAAAATTCACAGCGTTTACCAATCAGCGCTACAGTTGAATGCGGTCAGTTCTTGCAATATTTTAATGACTTTGTGCCAATTTAGACTTTCGTTACACGTGTTCCTGAGAATACGGAGAAATTAAAGTGAAACGTGATTTCATGCAGCTAAATTTTCGATTGCATTATTCTCATTCTGTAATTATTCTCATAATGATGACCTTGTATTATGAAGCACCCTAGTATATAGCAGTATGTATGATGAATGTTAAAATGACTTTTACTCTTATAAAAATAGAAATTAGCTTGTCGCGCCTGGATTAGTATTTTTTTTTTTTTATTTTTATTTTAAAATTAACTCTGGATGTTTCTTCTGTTTAAAAAAATTTTAATTTCATTCTGACTATATATATATGTACACATATTTTTATTCTTATTTTCTTAAATTTCCTTTCTAGGTTCGCACGGAGTTCTTCTATTATCTGCGAAGGTTTGAAATTCACTTTAAAAGACATTCTCTTTTGTTATTTTTTGAAATTTCTTACTATCAAGAATGACTGTTTCATTGTCTGTTATAGGCTATATCTTATAACACTAGTAAATATGATGTAATCCAGTATTTTGATTTTAGTTCTATTTTACTCGCTCACTGCCTGGTTTGCTTCTAATAGAAAGTTTATTTTGGCAAAGAATGATTATTTTTATTTTTGAGGAAGTATGTTCTCGAAGGATGATTTCACAGACGACTTTCTCTGGCCCTCTTAAACAGGAGAAAAGGAGCACGAATAGAAATTGAAAGTTCACGGCGCTCCATGTGGGAGATTGTAGTCGGAAGATCAATCGAACGTGCTTTCACGTTGCAATAATTTAGCAACGAAATAACTGATTTGGGTCATTGTTTTAAACAAAAACATACTCTATATAAAGTCGTTGTAGGAAATTTTGTAAATAATATTAAACTATTTCGCAACGATATTTTGTTAACCAAAGAATCAAGTTGGATTGCCAGCAATCGATCAGAATTATTTCAAAATTTTCTACATTCTTGTTCGAAAACTTAAACCTTCGATGAAAGACACAACTCTAAAAAAACTTATCTATCAACAAAAGGTCAAGGGATAATGTGAAAGAAGACATCGTGGTTTTATGTAAAAATACATAAAAAAAGCTTTATTTCGCCACCGTTTTCTTGCAAAAAGTAACGTATAAAAAAACATTTAATCCTAATCGTCGTCGTCGTCGTCGTCTTGGTTACCGTGTTTCTAACTTCCGTTAGAGCCACCATCATCATCATCATCATGATCGTCGTCGTTATCATCACCATTATTATCATCGTTATGATCGTCGTCATCATCCTGGTCATCACGGTCATCATCATGATCGTGGTCGTATTATTCTTACTAATCGTGTAACTCCGAATCGCGAGCAGGAGCCTTATGTTACTATCGATTGTCCATTCGATTGTCCTGTTCCTGCTCGTCGCCGTGGTCGTCCACGTGGGATCACAGTGTGTTGCGTCCAATAGGATCGCAGTTGAGCCGTGGCTGAAGCCGTGGCCGAAGCCGTGAATGCGTGCGTGTCGCGGAGCGTAAAAATAGGTTCGATTACGGGTGGAGGAGGAGCTGCGGGGGTTCAACGGGCATTTTGAGTGACTAGTAAGGCCCTGAAGCGCCGGGAGCCCCGTAAGACGTACTGGGTCCGCTTGGTCCGCTACCGCCATGACCGTCAAGCCCTCCACCGACGCCTCCGCCGATGCCGCCGCCGATTCCTCCACCGATTCCTCCGCCGATTCCTCCGCCGATTCCTCCGCCGATTCCTCCGCCGATTCCACCGCCGATTCCTCCGCCGATTCCTCCGCCAATTCCACCGCCGCCACCGCCGCCACCACCAGAGGTAACTTCCTTCTGTAATTCGTAGAACGCAATCTGATCAGTTTTGATTAAGCACGAGATTTTTTAGGTATACAGGTTCTGTATGCTAAATTAGAACGATGGATATTGAAGGTTTGGATGAGTTATTGGAGAGTTCATAGACGCATGAGGGTTTCTGTGTGAGTTTTAGATATTCCAACCGTCAGCTGCTTTGTCGAAGACTAAAATTATGGTATATAATAGCGGATTTATCATGGATACCATTTCTTTAATTCAAGTAAGAGTTTGAGTGTATAGTTCTAGAGCAGACTCTTATCTATGACGATTTTATATTTTCTATAGACTTATTAGTATCTCTTAAATCTTGAAAACATGTGTAACTCTGCAAATTAGGAAAAGTTTCGTTGCATAGATCAAGCTGAGAAACTAAATACCTTGAGCAAACAACCTATACAAGCAATATATAAAAATAGCTTTAATGCAAGAAGTGGCTATGAAGAATGAAACTATTACGATTACGAAAGAAATAAAAGAAGATGAATATCTCCACGAAAGAACATTTCCATATTTCATATCATAAAATCTCCTCGTATGGGTCGCTTACCTGGGTCTTGTACTTGATGAAGTAAACTTCTGGTTTGCTCGGTTGGGTCGGAGCAATGGTAGGCAGGGTGATTTCTGGAGCTTCTTCCGGTTTCTTCACCAACACGTAGATCAACGTCTTCTGTTCATCTTGTTGAGGAAGAGCAGGAATGACAGGAGCAGTGGGAGTTGGTGGAGTGGGTGCCTTGATGAAGATGATCTTGTAGTGTTTCTGGGGTGGAGCTGGTGGTAAAATGGGTCTGGCCGGTCTGTCTTCTGGGGCTTCTGGTGGTGGTACGTGTACGTAGATGTGTTTCTGGATGAGAGAACCACCTCCAAACCCACCACCGCCACCTCCACCGGCTCCTCCACCGATTCCACCACCGAAGCCACCACCGAATCCACCGCCGCCACCGCCTCCGATGCCACCACCGAAGCCTCCACCGAATCCACCGCCGAGTCCACCGCCGAGTCCACCGCCGAGTCCACCGCCGAGTCCTCCGCCGAGTCCTCCGCCGAGTCCTCCGCCAAGTCCTCCTCCATGTCCGCCACCGAGTCCACCACCGAGTCCACCACCTATTCCGGTGGTTCCACCTCCCGGTGCTCCGTAGCTGGAGCTAGGCTGAGAGTAAGAATAACCTGCTTCTGGCCGCGCCATCGCCGAAGCGGCGAGCATCACGATCTGCGAACAGAGAAAGTAAAAAGGTTAGAGTGGTGAATTTAACGAGAACAGAGGGCGAAGAAAGGGATTGAAAGCTTTCCTCGTGCTTTCATAATCGCGCATCTTAATCTGATCATCGAATGCATTGACATCGAACGTAATTGCACCTGTATCGTCTTCTGCATTGGCTCAATCCCCACCCTTCTCTACTTTCTCTCATATCCTCTCCCTTTCTATGCTCCCCACAAATTCCCATTTTCCTTTCCTTTCTGTCCCTTTCGTCGCCTCTTCTAACATCTAAATCCTTCGTGTAACTCAAGATTTTAACAATTCGAGTTCAGTCACGTATTTCGACTCTCAAAAGCACAGTTTGTTTATCCCTTAGTCCTTTAGTCTCATAACTAACAAAGCTGTAATCTTATTCTTTACCGCGACACGTTTCCATGGCTCGCAGAAATATAATGAATTTTTTTCATAATAATACAGGTAGAACCAGCGAGAAAAGTAGCGATGGGTCGACCGATACCACTGTGACTACTCAACCCTCCATTTGGCCAGGATCATAATAGGAAATTTCAAGGGAAAAAGGAGCGTCGGAAATCCAACGTAAATAGAATAGACGCGCTATAATAAAAAAAAAAAGAAAAGAATCAAAGAAAAAGGAAACAAAGGAACAGAACAGAAGGAAGAAATGAAATAAATGGACAATAATCCGGCGATGGCAAATGGAGACACTGTCTAGAACGTCACAGGACACTAGCTCCACTGGTCAGGAAGAGGATGTCAATCGAAAAAGCTCAGCGAGTAGACGAAAGAAATTCAACTCACCATGAATGCCCTCATGGTTGCTGCTGTTCCTTGGATTTGAGGACTGATGCTCCACAGATGCTACGGTTCCCCTTTTATACCAGCCCTGGCCCCACTCGTATCTCGACCCATCACCTATGCTGATGAGACCGTCTGGCGAATCTCTTTCTCTCTTTCCCTCTTTCTCCGCTGTCGCCGATCTTGCAGCAGCTCTTTTCCTTATACTCTACGAACTTGACTCCTTCGGTTACTCGTTAACCCTTTTTTTAGTCGAGGACCGATTATCCTTGAATCTTTGTCCCTTTTAAAAATTTTTCATTTACGGGTGACGAACGTGTCAGTGCGAGGTGATGGGTTTTTTGGCCGGCCAGAGGATTGGCACTTTCTAAACTCACCTAATGCCCGCGAGTATGACTCCTGCTCGGCGTTTCAATATAGAGAATACGAATTTACGTAATGGAGACGTGATGGCGGATATTTTTTTTTCTTTTTCGGAGTTGCGAGAGTATTTTTGGGCTTCTTACGATAGCGAGTACCTGAAAATGTAAATTTTCGCATGTTACATGTCGTTGGTCTTTTATATAATATATATATTTATTATATTTATTTATTATATATATATATATATATATATATATATATATATAATGGATTCTAATGCTCTATTTAATACTTTATTTTACGAAGGGCAAGAACGATAAGAACGTCCTGCGTTCCCTACATAATCTACTGCGTTCTTTCGATCAACGAAAACTCAATTCTTACGCGAGTTAGAAGTATCAATACAACCGTACGTAATTTCTACCCAATACGGCAATACTATTTCTCTTTTCAGTACTATAACATTTATTTCTGTAGCTGTTATTGTAGCTAACTTCGCCTATCTTATCCTACTATTCTGTCTCTTTCATTACGAGGATATTTTGAGGTTTCTTAGAGATACTTTGTTTCTTATAGTGCGCGTTTGACAGAGAGATGGTGGAAAATGTGATGTTTAGGGAAAGTACAACCTAAATGAGATAAGTGGACTGTCATGAAAGAAAGTCCAAGGAAAAGGGAAACGAAGGAAATCCGCTACAAATGGAATAAGTGCACCGTAATCGAAGAACGAAACACGTATCGAGTTTCGAGATTCGATAATCGATAATCGATAATCGAACACAGTGGCTGAGAGACGGTTATAAAAGAAAAAAGAAAGTACCGTATTTGCGTATTCATGAAAAAAAAATTATTTGGGTCAAATTCATTTTCGAGGTTCCCTTTCTCCGTTCGAGGATGGAACTTCCCTGCAGGAAATGGAAAGACTTTCAGTTTCGTAATGTGGAGATACGCGCGGTACTTCTCTCCTGCGAACCGACGTGACCGGCGCCATCATTGCCTTTTTGTATTTTGCGGATCATCGAACAAAAACGTGGTGTTCATTATAACTCGTAGCAAGTTGTGGGAACAACCATCGTTTTAATTCTCAGCTGATATCATTGGATTCTAAGGTGACTATGATACAATTACTCGTATTTTCAAACTACCACAGTGATTTATATTCTCTTAAAATAAGCAACAGGATGTCGTCCCTTTTATGCCAAAAGCCATTTTCATTGTAGAAATAGGTTAATTGTCTCCATCTTGTTTTCATCTATATAGGTTAAAAAGGTGAGTGTTATAACGAACATAGTATAACAATGTAACGATTATGCCCTAAACTTGATTCATTACCTTCAGAACCAACTGATAATTTTATACTCAACCGTAAATTCCTGTAATCCGTGGAATTGCAGATTCCTGATAGCGGCATAAGAGCATATAAGGGAATTTAAACCATCCCTTCTTATATGTCTATAACAAATATAGTAAAGCTCCAACGATCTGAACTTGTCGGGGTGACAAATAGTTTGTACAATTGAAATTCATATAATAGTAGCTCACCAATTTTCCTCATTACCTATTATCCTTTGTTCGCACAATAGGAGCTCACATACAGATAAATGAATTCAGACAGCAAAAGAATAAACTCAGTTCGCATAAAGAGTTCTTCTGTACAGAGGTAGTACTGTGCTTGAATATTAATGCGAGTAACTATCCATATCAAAACAATGTCGAAGCATGTCAAACGACGTCAAGCAACATGAAACATCATCGTGAACACGATGAAGACATCATCATCATGAAGATACGTGAAGGGATCTGAAGCGTGAGAATGTCCTCGCATGAGAACCGCTGGCAATGAGGAATCGCTAGGAAGAACGGACGATTTTAATCGCTGGCTTCAGGATGGGACATCGCAAACAGACATCATGAAGAGTAACAACGACCGAGCACGTAACCAACCGCGTAAGTCTGGTGAATGGGAAAAGGAGAAGCCCGTTGTGTATATGCCTGTATGTATTGGTGTAAGCACGTGTCGTTGCGTTATATACGTGTGGACCAGTCAACGCCGGACGTCCCACTAAGAGTACGAAACGCTCGAAGGTAGAAAGGTTCGTAGATTCTTTCGTCTCGATCGAAATGCGGAACGTCCATGGGAACATGAAGTAGAATCCCAAAGCAAGTAAAAAGCGACAGTGCATTAGAAAGGGAATTTTCAGCAAATCGAAATTTAGCCGGGCATCAAGCGATGCGTGGAAACTGTTTCTTTTGTCATTCGTTATTTTGTCCTTTCCTTTCATATCCATTATATCTTTTATATATTGTATATTATATATTTATATATTATATATTATTATTTTATTATTATATATTATAGTATGTTATATATTTATATATTATATATTTAGTATATTATATATTATTATTTTCATATTATATATTTAGTATATTATATGTTATTATTTTATTATTATATTTTATAGTACATTATATATTTGTGATTTTTTGGGTTTCGATCGTGTTATCAGTACGTGGCGCTTGTTCCGAGATTTCGTGAATATTCCAGTTCACGTTTTCGGGCAGATAGTAAATGATTCGGGTCCTGGGAAATTTAAATCAAAATTTGAAATAGGAATTTTGGTTTATAGAATTGTATTCTGAATAGCGTGCTCTGTACTGTTTCCCATACAGTTAGCAACTAGCTAACGAGATCGATATGAAGAGAGAGCTTTTTGTTTGTGTTTCATAAGCGATTTAGGCATAAACGATTGGTAGTCAGCATTCTGATTTTAAAAGGCAAGAGTTTTGAACAGTGTGATTTATGGTGAAATATACGTTAAGTAATAGGATTACTGCGAAATAGAATCTCTCTTTCTCATAAAATGAATCTCTTCTTTCTTGTTCTTTCTTAATACATAAAGTTGGAAGTACACCGTGACAAATGGTAGAAATTGAAATACGTATCCCTCTCTTCGATATAATTACTCCTTTTTCATTATCACTGCTTTATTTCCTATGTAATATGAAACGGCAAAATCATAAAACGACAAATTTGATTTGAATCTTAAAAGAGAAAAGTGCAAGGAAAGAAGAACAGGTTTAACGATTGGAGATTGTTTTATGGCTCGATGGATTTGAGAGTGAAACTTTTTCAAAGATGAACCATGAATAAGTGCAACTACGAAGAATGCATGTGAAACGGTCATGGGAACATGGAGTAGAATCTTAAAGACAATGAAAAGCGACAGTGTGTTAGAAAGGTAATTTGCAGCAAATCGAAATTCTAACAACTCTTGCGAATTGCGTTCAGTCCACTTCCTTACAACTTTTTCTTTTTTTTTTTTTTGTTACAAATATTAAAATTATTAATTGCTAGTTTTACAAGTGGTGCAAGCTCTTCTTAATTAAACAGTATTGATCGATAGAGGCTAAGTAAATTGCGATTCCCTCTCTTCTTTTAAAAAGATGTTAAAATTGCAGTTAAAGCAGTAAAAGTAGCGTGCTTTAACATTCCCCTTTATAATACATATTATGTACACTCGGAAGCTTCTTCCGCTCTTTCTATTTCCTAAAACGAAACTGACACAAGATTTCACCTTTGTACGTGACTTCGTTCGTGTTCGCAATTGCAATTGCATTCATTATGTTCGCAGTGTACGGAGATTTATTTGACCGTGATTCCGTGCAGTTTATCTTCACCACACGTTTACTTATGTCCAAACAGCGATATTTCTTCTAACACACTTTATGGATGAACGTGCATCCTATAAAATTAACATGTAGTTGTTAATGTTGTAAGCATTCAAATACTTTCGTGAGCCAGCGTAAAACCCTCCGAACGATCAAATCCTAAATCTTGAAAATATTTATAAAAGAATAATACCGCAAAGAGAAACAGAAACGCAGAAGTAAGCGCAATTGTAACGATGTCGAGACCACTCGATGGAATAGAACTTTTTTTTTTTTATCAGATCTGTATGTGAAACGGAGTCATGGGAAAAGAGGGCAGAATCTCAGAGAGTTAGAACCGCCTTACAAAAGAGAGACATTGCAAGCGCGTTGGAAAGGAAGTTTTGTGGAACGAGGCTTGTCAGTGACGTTTTGCGGGCCAAATGGTATTCTCTTATACGGCAAACGTTCCAGGAAAAGTCCGAGACAGTGAAGGGATTTTTCTGCTGTTTAGAAGCTATTATGGAGGAAATTAAAGGTGTTTAGAATGATGGATGACGGTTCGAATACCTTATTGAATAGAATTGGCTGAAAGAATGGCGTGACAAAAACGGACAAAGTTTAAACACCTTAAGACACAGGAGAAAGATAAATACTCTAGAAATAGGAGTCACTTTTTAAAATTTTACCATTAGAACTTAAGAAACACAAATACTTTAACTACGTATCAGAGGTAAACGTTAAAACTAAAGTAAATTAATTAAATGCAGAAAAGAAGAAATTAATCGAACTCCGATTGAAAAAATTCCATTAAAGCACGATTAAAAAACCAGTTCAAACTAACGAAGATCTGTTAATGCGCTTTCCTTGCCACGAAGAAACAATTGTATCAACTAAATACAACAAATCCCTCAGCAAATCATGACGTCAACTTAACGAGCCATCATAGCCGCAACAAATTCAGTTTCCACCGCAGACAGTCGTCCATTTATTAAACCGTACAAGCATAAATCCTTCTCTATAGTCTGAAATCTATTCATTCACTACCACGGTGATCATCGGTAACCATCCTGTCAAAAATATTGGGTCAAGGGACCTAGGAAACCTATTTTTAGCTTTTTAGGTGTAGCCAATTTTCAGCAAAAGTGCACAACAAACACTTGACTGTCATTGATCAAGATAGACATTAAAGTGCTAATCAACAAATCTAATCAACAGTTTCTATGATCAACAAAAACAACTAACTATACTTGCTTAACTATACACTAAAGTGAAAGAAATTCCGATATTGTGTAAATTATAAGATAACACAATCGGTTACAGTATATCGTGTAAGTTACAAATTAGCAATTTCATTGAAGTTACTGAATTGTGCGTAGTATAGCTGAAGGCAAAATATTCGAACTCGAATTCACGTATCGGTTTCGTATTAGCAAATAGAAAGGATGGACGTCTGAAATAAGATTGAAAGTAGAATTGAGGCAATCAAGGTCAGACTATGCGTCAAACCTTTTGAGGGCAGAATATCTCCCTTTTTTGTATTTCAGATGTTATTTATTTCTATCGCAAGTGTGTTTATATTATTGTTACTATTATTATTTTATACAAACGAAGGTTCTTTAAATAATGTGCATTAAATAGTGCATAATTTTGTACACACGTATTTCCAAATTCAACCTAAACCACAAAAAGTTTATAAACTAATTATTAAAAAGTCAAAAGAACTTCGATATTAAAAAAAAAAAAAAAAACGAGCGCATCGAAATTCTTTCCTATTTTAGGAAATATACAAAAAGAAGGAAAAGGGAATAATTTCGAAATTTGTATTTTTAACAACCGGTAGAAAGTATTTTCGTGCTCGAGAGATCATTAGATAATTATTTAAGCGTGTCACGTAGCATGAAAAAAAGTCACGGAAAACCGAGCGAGCTGCACCATTCATTAGAGCAACCACCTGGCTGCTGCATTATTAAAAACACGTATACGCGTTGTAAAAAGCTGTTGCACTGGTCTGAGATTAACTTTTTAAAGGGATCGTTACGTACTATTACGAAAATATTTTTAACAATTATACAATTAACTGTATAATTATTGGAAGATGGTTTATTCCCTTAATTTAAATTAATTATACGTGTATAGTAATAACTTTCATTACACTTTGTAGTAAAACGTTTGCTTCAACTTAAGTAAAATTACTAATCTTATAAGCGAAAATCTATTTAGAAATTTAAATAACCCCTAATTACAACAAAACCATTGAAATACACCATTAGCTTCTTCATGAATTATATAATGTTTTCAGAGATATTAAATAAAAGAGTTTGTCTTATATACTGAACTGTCTGCATATTTTATACAGTAATGGCAATGCCTTTTAATTAAACTCCTCTTAGAACATCCAGGAACTAATTCTTCTCCGTTCTATTTATTTTACTAAGATGTTATGTCACTCATCTCTACCTTACCTTTTATTGTTAACAAAAGGTGGTAGTATTTTCTGTCTCGGGCAACTTAGAAAATCGACTTCCGCTCTCTTACAGATTAGTGGTACAGTAAATGAATTTAATAAGGAACCGATGATTACGTTGCAAATAAAAGCGAAACGAGGAAGTTCTAATTATTTCTTCTTCTCCTCTTGAGTTTCATAAACTAGGAAATATACATTGATATTAATTATCATGATCTATTGAAAGAAATAGTATCTTTTAACTGTGTAATTTGTTTAAACATTTTTTGATCATTTTTCTTTGTCTCAAATGTAAATTTATGTTTAAATTTACTGTTTTCTCTTTATACTTAAATATAATTTCTTTACCTATAGATAAGATGTGAAGATAAAGTGGAGATGTTTATTTCTTTTTTCTGTATGTATTTTAATTTCTTTTTTCGTATACAATTGTTTGCTGTCCTTGTTTAGAAACAATAGTAAAAATTGTATATATTTTATTTTTTAAAAAATGAAATGAAAATGAAATGATGAAATGAAAATTTAGTGTAGCAATAAATATATCTTTTATCAATAGTAATTTACAAGTTTATACAAAAAAATAATTAAAAATTATAAAAATACGTATGACGGATTACTTAGGAATCTGCTACACTACGTAAATTTTATATTGCAACTGTATTGCCATCTGTCGATCTAGAGCTAGAAACCAAAAGATAATTGTAAGATTGTATTTCCCAATGTATACATATATTTAATCAATTAAATAAAATTTTCATAATTAAAAATGTTGTAAGCAAGAATAGTAGAAAATATAATATAAATAGTAGAAAACTATTCATATTGCAATTAAATTTTACATATCTTTGTATATAGACAAAGTTAGTTGAAGATGCATAACATATTTAGGTTACGTTCTATAGCCAAGTGTTTTAATACTCGCCAATATTCTGCAAAATATATATTAGATGCCGAAAACAGACAATTGTACGAAGATATTTTCCCCGATGTTTACGTGTAAGTTTCATCAACAAATGTTTTAAATCTTCATATAAAATAAACAAGTTTTAAAAAGCGAAATAAAATTTTAGGGATAACATAAAAAAGTTATGGAGAAGTCCACCACAATGTATATACGCTGGATTCGATCCCACTGCGGACAGTTTGCATATAGGAAATTTGTTAGTTCTAATAAATCTTTTACATTGGCAACGTTGTGGTCATCAAGTGATCATCCTGTTAGGAGGTGCAACAGGCTTAATCGGTGACCCAAGTTATAGAAAAACAGAACGTGTTCAAATAGAACAACTTGTAGTCAGGGACAACTTAGAATGTATAAGAAATGATATCAAAAATATTATCAGGAATCACGCGAATTATTTCTGTAGAAACCATCAATACTTGGCTCCCATAAAGATATTAAACAATATGGAATGGTATAAAGATATAAATTTGCTTTCATTTATTAAGGACATTGGAAACCATTTTAGAATGGGTACCATGCTTGGTCGTGCATCTGTGCGAAGTAGATTAGAATCCACAAGTGGAATGAGTTTTACAGAATTTACTTATCCCCTTCTCCAAGCATATGATTGGCTTCACTTATACCGTAAATATAACTGCTTGTTTCAAGTTGGAGGTCAAGATCAAATGGGGAATATAGTATCTGGTTATGATTTAATTGCTAAATATACTAAAAATCAAGTTTATGGCTTAACACTACCATTAGTCACAGCTGAAGGTGGACAAAAATTTGGAAAATCTACAGGCAATGCAGTTTGGCTCTCACCTACAAAATCTTCTAGCTTTCAACTGTATCAGTATTTTATTAGAGTGGAAGATGCAGATGTGGAAAAATTCCTTCATTTCTTTACATTTTTATCTGTACATAAAATTAAACAGATTGTAGAAGAGCATTTTAAAAGACCAGAACTGAGAACAGCACAAAAAATTCTAGCTGAAAAAGTTACAATATTGGTTCATGGGGGTAATCAAACAAGTTTTCTATCTAAGGATTAAACACTATTAAATTATTTTCATTGCTATATAAGTTTAATTCTACGTATTTTATTGCAGAAGAGGGATTACTTGCAGCAAAGAGAGCGTCTGCTGTTCTGTATGATAAATCTATTGATTCTTTAGCAAAAATGCAAGTGAATGATCTAGTACAGATATTAGATGGTGCTACTATAGTAGAACTTCTGGCTGAACCAGGTATTAGTGCTTATGACTTAGCTATGAAAGCAAACTGTTTTAAAACAGATCATGATGCAAGGAGAATTATCACAGCTGGAGGTTTTTACATTAATTATCAAAAAATTACGAATTTAGCAGAAGTCATTGTACCCGGAATACATATATTAAGTAATAATATTTCATTACTTAGAGTTGGAAAAAAGACCTATCATGTTGTACGCTGGTTATGAAATAAACTATTTATTGTTAAAATCTATATAACTTTAATATATTCAGAAGATGTTGTCTACTGGTACTAAAGTAGTATTTTCTTCTGATTTTTTAAATATATACACAGTAATCGTAATTTTCTTGACATTATAAAAAATATTATATTTAATAATAAAATGTATTTATTTCTTATAGTCCCGAGATATAATAATTTATTTATCAAATAATTAAATATGCGATTTTTTCTACATTGTTATATTAAAGAGTCTTCTGACCGAATATACTCTCCTACATCAGCTTGATGAAAACATACTGTTGCCATTGGGTCTGCATATTTACAATCCATTGTACTTTTAGCTGTGACACCAAAACCCTAAAATAGTAATATTGGCAATTAAACATTTTTAACAAGATATAAATTAGTCACAAAATATTGAAATTTTTCGAGACATGAATTACTGTAAAAATACTTTAATTACCAGTGGAATATCATTTGTGGAAAAAATAACAACTCCTTGATACTGAGGAGTATTTTCTGTAATACGACCTACACCAGACTTAGAAATATGATGTCCATACAAAAACTGTTGTTCAGCTGATGATTTCACCCAAATTTTATGCTAGAAAAAGACATTGTAATACATATATATATTCGTACAGGTTTGTAAATTATAATTTAAAATTAAATTGATATTAAGAGTAAAATTTAAAAAGAGTAAAATTTATTATTATTATTTGTTTGGAACAATGTTAAAAATACATTTGTAATGAATGTAAAAGCTAAATGGATTTCAGTGATATATTGTCATTGCATCTATATAATGTTAATAAGAACCAATATACTGAAATTTAACATTATAATAGAATGACATAATTACTTGTGCATAAGGAGCCAGGTGATATAAAGCAGTAATGTGAAGTCTAAATTTTCCAGATTTTGTAAATTTTCCAAAGCATGTTCCAATACTTGCCAATTTTTCTGGATTTACCATACTTGCTAACGATAAAATCTTTTCAGAAACGTAATACACTCTGCCTTTCTTTTCTCGAAAACAATAAACACCATCTGGTCGGTCAAGTAATAATTTTACGTTAGTTCCAATACTAGAAAAAGCATAATAAATGAAAAAGAGATTATAATGAAGATTATAAATTACCATTCATTTTATTATATTTATATTATATATTTATTTATTTTTGAAATTATTTTATTTAATCTCAATACAAAGAAATTATTCGAACTTACTATTTTGTTAATTTTTCCAAAACAAGTTTCGTCTTTTCTTCGGTCAACCGCTTCATATTTTATGTATTTATAAATTACACAAGCTTTTGTATTCCGAAATATTAAAATAATATTTTCATTCAATAATATTATTGAATTATTTTTGTCTAATCACTTGTGATTTTTTTGTTACGTTCTATTCATAATTACTTTTAAAGTTTCTTAAAATAAACAAATCACGAATAAGGTTAAGTCAAGAAACATGTGTTTTTAGTACATTGTTCAACGTCTATAATGTTATAAGATAAGAAACTCATATACAGATTTTATTCCTCTTGCGCAGTCCATTTATTAACCAATCGCATGCCCTTGCATTTAGCAGTCATGTTTGCCTTGTTCACAAATTACGTTTCGCGCAAGTAGAGGGAAGTTTGAAAAGTATCACGCAGTGAAAAGCAACTTTTAATATTGAAATTCGAAAAAATTATGTACAAGAAAATCTTTAAGGATGAAAACAAACAATTGATGAAAAATATCAATTAATATAAATCGTGGGTAAGGTATTTTTTTTAAATTAAATAGTATAATGTAGTTTATGAAACATTTATTAAAATATATAAAAGCACTTAATTTAATAATTGTGATAATGATTTTTGTTCAATGAGAAATTTCTGGTTTTTGACTAATCTGTCAGCTTTTCTTGTTTTGCTATAAGATTCCTTTCTTTTCTTACTTAGTTTTCGAAACTTCATATAAGACGAAGGATGGCTTCCGATGGGATTATAACTTGCGAGGTACTTAATTTTTTATTAAAAATTTCAGTGACTTTTATAAAGCTATTTTTCAATAAGATAACCAAAGGCTCCGGAAGAGCACACTTTATCTACTTTTCAACAGGATATGAATATAATTACTTTTATTACTCCTAAAACATTATTCTTGGAAGTACAAAGAATAGTTATGTATTTCGTATTTTTATACTCTGTGAAAGAACCATTAAACCATTAAGAAAAATATAAAATTGTGTAAAAATCCTCAGTGTACATTTTTGGATAAGTGGAAGTCAAGAGCATGTGAATGCTCATCTGCGCGGACCAATCAATTGTGCGGTCCACTCATTGGACGTTTTGACGGATAGAAGCCAATCTGGCGTTAAAGTAACATGAAAAATACCCTAAAAATGCTCAATTCTATATTATTATAACTTTTGAGTCAGTAGATTCCCCATCTTAAAACTTACAGTTTTAAATCCTACATGTTGAAAATTACAAGATTGTCAATAGTTAGATAGTAATTCTTGGTTCTCTAAAGTAAAGTCTAGTCACCATATATATTTCCAGAATCGATGTCTAGTAATTTTCTCAAGTTTCAATCCCACAATCGACAATATAGGATAGAAGCGCGGCAGAAACAGCGCTTGCGTGCCATCTACTAAAGATGGCGCCTTGCGGTATTCTACCATTTTAATCCTGCTAGGCCGGCAGCGTGTGTGAAAACTACTAGCACTGAAAGTCAGTCTTGTTTCATTGTCTTCAACGAATATGCCTACTTAAAGCAAGTATCCGCGATTGTCCGCTTATTAGTGCGAGTCTCTGCCTTTTGGTGTGCACAAACAAAGTAATATAAACGATCCTTCGTGATCCACCTTGTGTCTTCTTCCTCCATCAACTTGTTCTCAAACCACCACTTCCTCGGCCCACTTTATGGTATGTATTCTTAATTCTTACCTTTTCTACAATTTTTTCGCCATTCGTTCCAGAATTATTTCTTTTTCCACGAAACTTATGTCATTCTTCCTGTGTAAAAGTATCCGTTCTCAATTTTAACTTCAGTGTTCCGAAATCAGTTGTGAAAGTTCAAATCTGATGCATATTGTTTATTAAATATTTATTTCGCTGTTTTTCATATGTTTCTGCTCAGCCTCGATTTTCGCTTAATATATCGGATTGATTGTTTGTTTGTATGGTATTAAAATTTTTGCTAGGGATGGCGTGATACCTCATTCGATATTTTATCTTATCTCGCAATACCTTTTAGCTTATATTTTCGAGTTACATAAATATATGTATCATAATTTTCATATTTACGTTGTTGCGGGTTTTTACACTATTTAAGTTTTATCGTATTTCAATATAATATTGTATTCCCGTTAGAACTATATTTGCAGTCATTAATTTCAATTTTTGTATAGTTTTCACTTATTTTTTTTGAATTCTTACACTTCTCTTCCCAATTTTTTTTTTTTTTTTTTGATAAATATAATATCTTATTTAAATGGGATTTAGAAAAATGCTAATTTAAAAGTCAAACATTTTATTTATCACTTTCAAGGAATTTAATGATTTAAAGTTTAAGAATTTGTATCAATATTAACATTCAGTATTGACTATGTAAATGTGAGCACTTTATATCTGCGAAAATTCTTAAGGAGGGAAGCTGCCAAGGAAATCCTGGAAATAACATCTTTTTACCAACATTATTATAAAGTAACAATACAGAATTCCATGCTGTGAGCTCGTCGAGTTTGTTGAATGAAGTTTTTTGCATTTCGCAAATTTTATGCTAGTATACGTCAGCTTCGAGAAAAACATTTTTCGTATAACCAATGAATGTCCAGTTACTGAAAGCTGAATTCGGAATAGCGCGAAACTGTAGACGTGAGCGTAGGGTTTAAAACACGTAACATCTATGAATTATTCCCATGTCGTATAAAAAATTCTTTTTACTCTAATTGTTTATCAAACTTTTATTAACTCCTCCTTTTATATCTTATTAATTAAAAAATTGTAATACTTTGAAATTTCCTCTAGTTTTTCGCATGTTGTGATAAATATTGGATTTCATTGTACGAATTTTTGCGTCATAAATAAAAAGATATTATCAGAATCCTACCTACTTTTTTCCCCTAAACGTGGATTATCTATACGCTCGAGCAAATCGTGTGATATAGATTACTTGTTTTGGTTAACAAAATTTGCAATTTATAAAAGTTTGTAGGACACGTGGATTATTTTTATCCGGCAGACGTTTAAGTTTATGTTATGAAATTATAATGTGGCGTCGGTTCCTCGTAATTTGCACTTTCTTCTGCGCGCCTTGATTATTTCTGTTGCTAATGAGTTGATCTAGATTCTCTTTGTATGAAGACCTAAAAAGTTTCTTAAATTTGAACCTTTTTTAACTATATAATTTGTCTCGTATCTCATACATAACTATTATTAGCTTTATTATTTTCTTGTTTTATTAGATATTTATGTTATCGATCATTTTGTACATCAAGTTTCATAGGAAATATTTGGTCAGAATTAAAAAATGCATGGTGAAATATTTGATATGAATACTTTGTACTGTATTAAAATACGTATATAAATGTTCATTACTCGTTCTAAAAATTACCGATATACATCATTCCTTGAACTTCTATCTAGAGAAAATTAAGTGTCGTACACATAAAAATTTTAACGATCAACATAAAGAATAAACTTAGGTTTAAACAAATATATAAACCTGCATATGTATGTAGGTTAACTTAAATGACAGAATGTGAGCAATTGAGTTGCATAAGATCAGTTAGTCTTTTATTATAGAAATTAGTAATTATCATTTCATGGAAATAGACAGATAACACAATTGCAGCTAATGTTTGTAACACTTTTTGTATAGTTTAAATTGCTAATTAATGTGTTTCTACTGGATGATCACTTTTTTTATTGAATTATTCATTTACGTTTGCTTAGTTTTATATATCGCACATGTATTTTAAAACTATCTCAAAATAATCCAATCTTGTGTTAGGAGAACATAAAAATCGTCAAGAGGAGGTTGCGCGAATGAAAACTTACAAAAATTTGATATTTGTTCATCATTTTCTGGAGTTTATCTTTTTGCCAGCATTATATGTTGAGTAAATAATTCTTTTTTAAGTTTCCAAATAGCTTTCGTTTTTCCTGGAAAACTTATTTCCAATTGTGACGCTTCTGCACTTCATATACAATATGTATAATTGCCCTGTATTCGAAACGTATTAAAAGAAATGATAGAGAAAGCTATCATGTATGATAGTAGTACGATACATATACATACGTATTCCATCGTGCACGCATGCATATATGCAACATCATGCAATGTGTGAATATAATGCTCCTTGGAATTCGAACATGTGTTTAACATACGTACATAGTTGCTTCAGAAAAAATAAAAAAAGAAAAAGAAAAGAAGTTGTACGAATATCAGTAGTTAATTTATTCCTTCCACGAGTATCTTTTATTCATCAAAATTCTGGAACATTTAAATTGGGCATAATCTTCCCTTCTTTTAAGTTAATTCCAGCTTGCAATCTATGCTACCTTAAATTATATTAATATTTCTGTTTTGAATTTGCCTGCTGTAACATTCGTTAATTATATTTATATCAAAGCTAGGTTAATTACATTTTCTTTATTTCGACGAGAAGCCTAAAATGCTTTCGAAATTTTCCCCTTTTCTTGAATGACATTTTATATCAAACTAGACTTTCTGGAAGGGGGGTCATTTCTACTAGAAAATCTGAAAGATGCTGTAGGAAATAATCACTGTCAGTAAATGGTGTTTCTTAATGCATACGCATTCTCCAATCCGTATTTTCATTAGCTATGCTATAGTTCTACAGTCGATTCAAACGAAACGTGGTCATCCGTTACTCCGATGAACGATGAGCTGATCTGCGCGCGCATTGATGTCTTTTAGGCTGTGACAACACGGACGTTGAAACGATGTCTGTCACAACAGATATTGTTTCTTGCGAATGCACGTATACTTAAACTGCGTTACACACGAGCGTTGCGATGGACGTTATTTTGTAAGAGATACAGTCAGTGATGGATCAGGAAGTTTTTTTGGGAGGGAAAGGGGCGAACGGTACAAAAGTACATGAGTACATCGTTGAACGTTCTTTTATAAGATTTAAAATTTGTTTGTAATTTATATTTTAACATCCCTATCTGATGTTATAGCTTAAATAACTAAATTCACGTTAATTGCACATATACCTAACAAGTTTCGAATAAAAGATCTTTTCCTTTTTAATATGTACTTCGAAATGCGCGAAAAGCTATAGAATAATTTATTTCTATAAATATGCGACAAAGAAGTTTCTTGTCATAAAAATAGTTTACAATAAACGAATCGAAAAATGTTTGTGAACGAGGGAATCGTCGGAAGAACATTCTGTATAAAATGCATATGTATATGATTATACTTCGGAGAAAAAGTAATGTACATTCTTAGTGTATAGCTTCCAATATACGATAATATATTTCTATAACGGACGTCACGCAACGGACATTGTTTCAACGTTCAAGTGGCTCTAGACTTTTAACAGCCCGAATCTTCGGTATGCAATTTTTGCGTTTGATCATTTGATCATTCGAGTACGTAACGGTTGAAACACGTATATAAGGCCACGGTAATCCTTAAATTCCGCATGTTTATATAAATTCCAATCCGATACTATTTGGAAATATTTGATTAATCCCCAACTATAAATTGCTCCAGTATGTTTACCGTTTCGAGAAAGAATGACCTTACTACAAAATATAAGAGCTTCGTCGCGTCGCCTAGTCGATGAAGCGGATCCTCGGACATCCTTTCGCTATGTTTTTTTACGTTCGTACATATGTAGAATAATTCAATAGTTCTTCAATATCTCTGAGATGTCTTTGAAAAGTATAAATACACAATGGGATACACGTTAAGAATAGGAGAGGAACATCTATTCGACCTTGCGATGATGTCCTTCAAACGGATATCTCTATTTTTTACTGTAACTGACATTTAGACGCCTTTAAAACACACAAAACTTGTGTCTTTCTCTTCCATCCGCTTCTGTTTACAAACATTCAAGTTTGATGGAGCGATGCAAGGAATTAGATAAAAGTAACTGTTCGGAATTGACCGACTGCTATGGAAATACTAGGGAACTGCGGTCTTGTGTTTCGGCCATGGCATATCAGTAGTAACATTATGAAAGACATATTTATGTGTCTCGGTGGAACATATGGGAAAATGAATTTGAAAGTTCACATCGATGGTCGATAGCCGATGGTGCGGAAGACACAAATTTGTAATATTTTGAAGATATCTGAATGTCACCTACGAGAACATATAAGGAAAAACGAAGGTGTCCATTTGAAAGTCTCTCGTATTTTTTCATTATTTGAGCGTTTCCAGTTAAATATAGCACGTACTGTATATGTATGTGTATTCTGAGCATTTTTGCACTTTTAAGTTTCCCATAAATGCTTGAACATCCACAGCCTGGTCATTTCATCATAATTTTGAAGAGTGAGAATTCTTAATTCTTTCTATTTATATAAGAATAACGATCAACAAAATTATAATAACAGTGGTTATTATACATTAGTATAATTATAGTTAGAAGTTATAAGCACACAGTAATAAATAAGGCATATAGAACAGATGATAACGAAACACGAAAACATTCTATTCCTTGTAAAGTTACAAAATACACCAATTGAAAAGTAGCAACGTATTCGACAAAATTATTTTAAAGAAGAATAGATTAGTGTCTTATTTATAAAAAATATGTGAAGAGCATTTCAAAACTGTATTAATTAATACAGAAAAATTTGAAAATGTTCAACGTTAATTTTTAGGTTTTATATAATTTTAGATGAGATTTTGTGGAATTCTATTCCATTCGTTTGAAATATAGCGTTTAAAGCTGTTGATTAAAATAATTGATTGAAGATTAATGCAAATTATATTCATAATGGCGTAAAAATCATAATAATTAATCCTCGCGTAAGTTGCTATTGAGGGATCATAATATATGAATTAAAACGAAGAGTCATTGAGACGAAAGGAAATAAAGTAGAATTTCTAGTAAACACAAAACACATACAAAGTTTTTTGTGTACATGTATTGATTCGCTCAATTTATTAATTCATTATTCTTGGAAATGTTTGTGTCATTTGTAGTCTTGGCATATATAATAAATCTTTCTTATTTATTAATATGCAAGCGACGTGGTAAATAAATAAAAAAAAGAAGAAGCATGTTATATAAAAATTACATTTGAAACACGAATTTCTAACTACGAATCATATACGCATGCAAAAATTTATTTTGTGTATCTAAATTTTTATGCAATAGGCATTCTGACCCATCACATTTAAGTAGTAAAATATAAATATAATATAAATATAAATATTAATATTGATATAAATTCGAAGTCTATCGGTTACATATAAAGGATCCCAATAATTTGTATACTTTTCGAATTTATATACCGATTGAGTCAAATGAATTTGATATAATAATTTGTTACATGCTTTTAACACAATATTATTTTATATGAAATTGTTACTTGTTCTTTTTTTATTTGAATCGGTAATTGTTACTTAAATCATCTTTTCCGCGCAAAATTACAAATATCGGTCTTCTTTAAATTCATAATCGTCGTATCTTATACTACTACGTATTAGTTACGTAATTGACACGTTTGATTTATTATTATATATGAAAACACGTCTTATTCGTTTGTTCAATACAACTATAAAATACTACGTAACGTAAGAAATAAGATATTATTTTATAAATGCACCTCTGCAAAACTAATAATTCTGACTTATACTTTTTTGTTCATCCATCAGAAAAAACCAACCATTTAAAAAACACGATAGAACTTATCAAACAAAAGTTATCGTTTTAAATTATGTTTCTCAATGTAAAATCCTATCTTAATCGCCCTGTCTTCCTTCGTTCTCTTCGTTTTCCATGTTTCCCCCGTTTTATCAATAGTATCGAACTGATTCGTGCATATACAAGTCATAACATTTGCTTATTCATACGTTACAACCAGGCAACATTAACTTCTAAACATTGAATTCTATGGATCGTACGTTATCATTCTCGGAAAAATGTAACACAAACATACGCCGGAATTCCTGTATTCAAGAGCATCAATTCGCAGTCGTGATTGTAGGTATATTTCCAGCAAGCAACGAGAGCATTTGAATAACGTGAGAATAACGTAGGAAATAATTTATCGTTTAAACATGGTATATACAATGGACTGCGATTTGTCGAAACAAACTGCACGTATACAGCGGAACTCGATTTATTCGAACTCTATCTATCATGAATGAACATCGTCGGAACGCGCAATTTATCGAACTCAATGCTGAGCTATTATTGCACTAACCCTTCGCGGCGTTCCGCTTATCCGAACTAATGACATTCGTAAAACCAATGGTAATGCGTCTTCTGTTAATCCTTTTAGTGGCGAACAACGATATATCGTTGATAGTTACGTTTGCGAAAAGTGCCAACGACGATGTATCGTTGCGTATGCGATCCTGCCTTACTATTCGCATCGCGAGACAACTTTATCTCAAAATAAATTTATAAAACGTTATAAGCGGTTGAATTTCTCCGCGGAAGCCCTGTGTGAGATGTTACCACAAATTGAAAAAATTGTTTATGGGTTTAACTTTTTGTTATTTTCCGCGACGGTTGATACGGAGATTGTATATACGTTAGTACCGTAAGATAAAAATCCGATACGGGAGATTTGCTTAAGATCGTAGTCACAGGTTTTAGATAACACTGTTTGAAATAGAATATCTCCTTATGTTTCGCGAAATAATCTTGCATCGACAGGGTGAGGATAAAATATTTGACGGGCCTGTGCGAAGATCGCGCACAATTTGTAATCTGTGCAATAAAGGATTACACGGTGTATACATTAGTAAGCATCGATGTTAAGTAAATTATTTGTATAAGTAATAATAAGTAACTATTACACGGTTTTAATAGCCTGATAACTATAAATGTTTCTAATAATGTTAGAATGTTATTTCACTGAGGTTATACTAGCTCACTTGTTCTGAAGCAAGTAATCCTCCTGACGCTCACTGTGCGTCATAGGATTATCATATTTAGTTTTGCGTTTTGATATTAGAAATTTTATTTCGAATAATCGATACAGTATTTATGCTTTATACTCTACGTGTTCTATATCAAACCACGACCAAGTGATGACTCTTTTTGTCTGCAAACACCGTTTATGAAAGAAAACTGATTTTTCCATTTTTCCTAACGATTTTGAATAAGTATTATTAGTATGATTTTCAACAAATATTGAAATACAATTGGCATTAATTTATCCTTCCTTTATTTCGTAATATGTTTCTTCTTGAATTTTGTAAATATTCTTACTTTTTTGATCTTCTTCTAATATAGTATATTATTATATATATTATATAATATATAATAATAAAGATATAATATACACTTAGGTACAATTCTTTCGATCGGCACTAAAAGGGTTAATGGTCGAGAAACGGAAAACGTCTCTCCTTAAACTTATTGCTCCACCGCCTATGTATTCGAATAGGTGAGTATAAATTCAGTTATACGAACATTAGCTCCTGTCACCTATACGAACGAAGATACGATAGTGTAAGAGAGAGTTAGTGGGCTCCTATTATCCGAACGATTCAGTTATCCGAATCGCCCTGCTTCCCCCGACCTACGTTACCAGAAACAGGGACAAGTTCGACCCTCAGGTTTCCCCCTACTGCCGTTCTATTCTCCTCATCGCGTCTACAACTATCGTTGTAAATTGTATGTCGACTGTAGGCAAGTGGAAGTGGAAGAGAGGTGACGGGGGTACAAATAACGTTGTGGTTGTATAAACGCGACGCGGAGAGACGCAAGAGTGAGACACGCGACGTAGGGGTAGAGTGGCAATGGTAATGTTGGGGGACACTTGTCCTGTTTCTGGTAACGTTGCCATCGAACGGTCTTAATAAATGGAGTAACTGCCATTGTAATAGCATATAGTTTTATACACGTTAATATTCGAACACATAAATACACAAACAATTTCTTTCTAATAATAACGTATAACCGTACGATAGATTTTTAACGCAAAAATTATCTTGTTTTGCAGTTTTATTTTATTTAGTAATCGTGACTAATAGGAGACTTCTATTATTACGTCGTAACAGCTTTATTTTATCACGTTCTTTACTTTTAATTATGTTTCATATGTGTTTTTGTCATATGTTTATTTTATCCGATAACATTTATTCGTAATATTTCTTGTCCTTACTTTCACAATTAGTATCTTTAAATTCCATTAAACACGTTCGAAATAGAAATAGAACGTAAAATTATGTATCTCTTTGTTATCGTCTCGTCTCTTTTTGCATTCTTTGACCTGCCTATTTCATTGTATTATTACGAAACGATTTTGATACAGTTACATAAAACGGAATAAAAATCACGATATCTTATCTTTATTACAGAACAGAACATTGTTCCTTATGTAATAATGAAATGTTTTTTGTCGAAGTAAATTTTGTTGTCTTCTTCGTTAGATTTTATTTCTGGAGGAAATGAATTCAGATTCATTCTATAGATTAATAACGATATTACTCGGTAATAGTACATTATATTTTTGTAGTTTTTATATAACAGTCAAGAAATACTAATTCCACGATTTCAAGTAATTATATATCGCTTACGTACGTTAAGTATCGAGCAATTCTTATTCTACAAAAATGAAATAATCATATTTATTTTAGTTTAGTACAGCCTTTTTTGTCTTTGTGTTTAATCCAAAAATTTCTCAACG
Source organism: Bombus waltoni (assembly GCA_014737395.1). Classification (NCBI taxonomy): domain Eukaryota; kingdom Metazoa; phylum Arthropoda; class Insecta; order Hymenoptera; family Apidae; genus Bombus; species Bombus waltoni. The sequence goes on along the minus strand of JACXII010000060.1, from coordinate 944,372 downwards.
TTTTTAACTTCTTATAGCTTGTTTTTTTCCCATCAGTATTATTGGATACTACTTGTGTATTCGGATCTTGTCGACTTGCAAATTAGTTTAGCCCGATTAATTTTCAGTAAAGTGAAGTTATTTTTGTGAATATTAACATGAAATTTAAAAGTAATATTATAATGCAAGACTTCATTATACAACAGAGTAAATTCTATAGTAACTGAATCTTCTGTTGCGTGCATGAAATAAATAATCGTTTAATGATTATCGCAATTATAATGCAATTATGATGACCTCATTTGTCAGTATATGTAATTATCTATTTATATTATAGATGAATTAATTCTACACAACAAAGTGAATTAAATACGCTATTTTAGCTGTTTACAATGGAAATGTCAGTTGTGCTGACATTATTCATTCTTCCTTCTTGCAAATCGGAATGCCAGTTGTGCTGACACACAGCAGTTTCGAGTCTCACAAACGTAGTACCCAGTTTTTAAAATTATTATACGCTATATGCTTGCAAAAATACCTTTCCTTTTTGCTAATGTAGTCTATTCGAAAGCGTAATGAAAATTTTTCTGCTTTACTACTTACTCTACTACAGATATTAGATTTTACTGCGCGATTAGTAACGTGTTTTGCAAATGTGAATTTCCAGTTACGCCGTTATTGCACTGGAATCGCGATAGGCCTGAATCATAGCTTATCTTTCTCGTTACCCACGCCACACGCATATGACGCACTAGTAGTTGCTTTCTACATCCCTCAGCGTTACACGTATGTGACGTATTCCAAGAACCGCTTGGATTCAAACATATACAACTATTAAACATTTTCTTTCGTTATATATGCAGAAATAGATGTCGTGTTATGTAGCATATTGAGAATCTGAAATTTAGCTCGTGGACAGCGATTATTTCCTTGAATGACGCTAGCGAAAGGGTTAAACAAGGCAATCGTCAATGTTTTCTCACGAACTCGGTTCTTAATTACCGAGTTTACAGTCGAGATTCAAATTGACTTGATCGTAACTTAGAACTGTTTATAACTCCTACCGGCTAGGTAAAAGTCAAACAATTTTTTGCAACTCTTAACTACCTTGAATGTAAATCCAGAGGACAAATCTGCATATAGTTTGAAGAAAAAGTTTTAAATATTCATCGTCGTTTAATATTTTTTACATCGTATACTTAATGTCATATCGACATATATCAACGTAAACATTTATATATAATTCATGTATGCATATTAAATATCAACAGGCCGTGATTTATATTCTCGTTCAGATCCTTTTTCAGTTATAACAACACTGGCTATTACGTACAATGGCTTAACAAAAAAGAAACTTGAAGTTTCTTGTAAATACATCTTCTTCTATAACCGTTCGGATAAACACCATACCCATGGCCAACTAGTAAATCGCCACTGTTCGCGTGTATTCACGCTCAAGATTTGCTCGATTCATCGAACGTGCCTTTTTTTTACGTGTGGAAATCCTCATGGACACCCCGCTGCTCATCAGCTCCTGAGATCCTCTATTACTATTAGTAATAACCTCCATTTTAAATATAATATCCGTATCCGTATATAGTATTCGTCTTGCATGCTTGTGTCACGTCAAAGACACAAAAATTCACGCGATTCGAACTTTCGGTAACCCAAGTGAATAAAACTTGAACTTTTTAGATATAATTTTATTTTGCTACATGAATTCAGCAGAGTGGCCGGTTAGAGTGTCGCAACTAAAGTGTGTCGGACGCTGATTTGGGGGTGTTCAAATATCGACGTTTTGTCCCTCTGAAGGGATTATCGCCTTTTTCTTTTTTTTTTTTACGTGGGGAAATCCTCACGGACACCCTGCCTGCCGCCCTCTGGGAGGCGACAGGGTAGTGTCGGACTCCTACCGACTAAAATCCCACGGTGGTCTTCCTGACGCTTGTCAGGAGTGCCCCGTGTCCTCTTGTAAATTGCTACCGGTGCTCCGTCTTCTCCCTAGCTTCTAAGGGAGTCATCCCTGTCTCATTTGGCCGTTAAGAGGGACCACACGGCTCCTAACGCCACGCCTGGATCGGTGTCGCGTTCTCTCCCTTTCTCTCTCAGCCCGCTCCTTTGCGAGCATAACCCGTTCGCAAAAGATTCGGACAGCGAGATACTCCTGTTGCCCCCTCAGCATAGCTTGCACGTTCGACGAGGGGGCCAATTTGTCGCCAATAACGACTTGAAGGACATGACGCGGTTGTGCCCAAGCCAGACAGAATTCTAGTCATCGAACGTGCCTAGTTTAACCGTGACCTCACGATCCAAGCTTGTCAAGTGAACGTACGATTGGAAAATGGAAGGGGAAGGAGTCGCGTGAGAATCCCAATTTGTCGACGTTCTTGTCGTTGATAATAGAATGACACTTGCTAGATTGTTTAACCCTATAGCCCTATGGCGTTGTGTAAAATTCGCAATATGGTCAAGGAAAGAAGTCACGCTTGTGATTGATATGTATCGCTCGCTTGTTCCTACAAGGATATTATTCAAAATATGTTAGTCATTGAATTAGTAATATACAACAAAACAGAGAGAGAGAGAGAAGAAACTTTTATCAGTCGAGTATTGTAAGCGAGCTTACAAAATTTTTACCATACGAGGAGACTTGGGTCGCTATCGCATTGTGGCGTTTTTAATTAATACGCGTAACTATTTTTACAATTGCGATACGTTTTCCCAGAATAATTTATGGTCATCGAAGAAAAGCTTATAATTGAACCGTTACTTACGACTGTAGTTAAAGCGAATAGCATATCGGTATTTCAACTTTCCATCAATATACGATTTCATTGCGTTAACTTGCAACGAGGAGAGAGAGAGAGAGAGAGAGAGAGAGAGAGAACGAATTTTATTGGCCGGTTTTAGCGCGTTTGAACTCCCGTCGTACTTTCAATTGTCTCTGGCAGACATTTTCTATTTACACGTTAACGTCAATTTGGAAACGTTATGTATAAACGGTAGATAATGAAAAAACCGTTATTCAAGGACAATCCATAATGGAATGCGATAATTAAATTGTTTCGATAATTAAAACGCGAATTCTTTTGAAAATGAGGCCTCCTTTGAGCGAGACTCGTTGTTTGGAAAATATCTTTGCGATAATAGAAATATTTTTACCATCAACTCAAGGATATTAAGTGTGTGCATATACATTATCGTAGATACATATGTATTGATCTTATTAATAATGGATTTGGCGATAAATTATTCTTTATCGATGTATATTTCTGTATGTAAAACAACCCATTTTCACTAATTTCATTTTATTAGAATATATTTTGATGTATCAAACACATTCACATAAATGTTTAACGTTCGCACTAAGATTAATGAGATCTAAGTTTGGGCATTTTTTTACTTTCGCTTCTTTTTACGTATGATCTTTACGCATCCCCAGATAACAAACACTAATCACATGAAATTATGTCCGTTTCGAAATCGTCCAACTTTTTTATTTGAAACATTCTTCAGTAAAATCACTACTTGGGGAATAAATTAAATGGTTCAATTACATGTAATTGCCTACATACTGATATCAAGGTTCATAGTGCAGGCTAATAAATTTAGAACGATAGAGGAAGAAAGTAATACAGACATTGATTTATGTAGACGGACTATATGCTGATTTGGGCAATAAAGATTAATTTTAACATCTGTTTGTTTGTTCCAACTTGAAAGATTTTAAATTGGATCTACTCTGTTTCCTTAACAAATTTTCAAAAAATTGTCTATTATTACGAGCAACGAATAAGAATACGTTTGTTTTAATTTTTCGAATTCCTCTTAATTATAGAAATAACGATAATTGCATCGATATGTGAGTATAGGTAATTTTGTAACAAAATGCGTGTTTAATTTCTTCGGTAAGTGAGCTGCACAAAATTTGGAAAGTGTATGTAGAATTTCGCGTGCGAACACGCGTGTAAGAAAATGAAAATGAACTACGCGTCACGATGTAGGCTATCGTTCAAATTTTGAATGGGAAATGCAACAAAGGTGTATCTTGATGTTTAAAGACTGTTGGCGCAGTAAGAAAGAGAAAGGAGGCAGAGAGTGATTAGGAAAAGTGGGTCATAGTGTGAAATATTAAATGAGGTATACCACGGAGTAAATTAAGATAATAATCTTAAATGAGTCTTTAAGCGCATAGTCTTTATCAATACAAAGTTATCATTATGCGAAGCATTTGTCTCATTTGTGAATTTGTATTACGGTTTTTCAACGTTTATATAAAAATTCATCTAGTTTCAATTGGATCAGAGAAGATACCGAAGTACATAGCCCGCCGGTAATTCCCTCTGTCTTATAATTCGTATATGTTTATCGATACAGTTTGTAATTACAGATAATGTAATTACCGACAGCGATAGGATTATTTATTGCTTGAAATTTTATCGGCATTACATCGAGACTTAAGTTAATTTTCGGTCTGTGAAACATTCGAATATCACAAATTTCAAAAATAGCTGTTTTTTCATAACAAGGCAAAATCACTTTGATAATTTTAGCATATATAGCACCTTTTCTTGAAACCTAAACATTACATTTTATAGAGTTGCGACTGACGTCAATACGAATTCAAAGATCTATTTTACTGTAACCTTTAGATGACTTCGAATTTAAAAAGTTAGGTTCTAATGAGTTACTGTATATGCAAATAAATTACTTCCTTAAATAAAATATCAAATAAAATACTACCTATACTCTGAAAGATATATCCAATAAAGTGTTTCTTTCATCAGATTTTCCATTTTATTTTCATAGAGTATCAAATTTTTCCACATCGAAGATGAGTTCTAAAAAAATATTATTTGATATTACCTATTGGTGTAAATTAATGATTTCCCCCTTGGCATGATGAGGCTAGAGTATATTCACCGAGGGGAAAACCTACTAGATATCAGACTCATAAATTTGTTTAAAATTTCCCACGTACTGTCAATTTGCTGTTCAGAACCTATATTGTATCTATTATATTTACATCTAATTATACATACACATACGTAATATATACGTATACATATGTAATAGATACATACGTAAATAAATGAAAAATGCACATTAATTATCATCAGTACACATTAATAATTATTAATTACGAAACTTTCGTTATTTCATTTGCTTGTTAATTACAAAAAAAGCTATTCATAAGAAAAAGTGAAAACAAACATTGATAAGTTACCACAGTCTTTATCGAATATGATAAACCGGACGCCAGTCACTTTAAGCCCCACGTTTCGCAAATAATTCGGCTTGATTTCTGAACGTTTTATTTGTCATTCCTGAGAGTATTATAACGCGCTACAAAAATAACTTACAACCTACTACAAAAAATGCTCTTTAATATATCTATATTATTTTAGTCTTGTTGACGTGTAAATTGTATGAAATTCTTTCAATTTGAAAATCGAAAATAATTTTTAATAGGTAAAAATTAAGCATTTAAAAATGTTTATAAATTATGACATATTAAAAAAGAAACCATGGATTTATAACAAAATGCAAGATATATTTGTCAATATTACAATTATATATAAAACATTTTTCCGCATTTTCAATAATTAAAGAAATAATACAGCTGTAATATAAGAATTCATTGATAATCTTAGCTAAATCGTCGACAAAAATATAAGTATTATATCTGCAATATGTTCTTACACGTGTTAATTTTACAAAGAAATATGCATTTAAATACATTGTTTAATACACGCAATTTATAATGGTGCACCCTATGAACATATTATTAGAAATATTTAAAAATCATCTTTTGACCTCGCTGCTCTTGCTTAACGAAGTTAGTGACGCTTCTCTTTATTGTTATTTCTTATTGAAGAAAGCAAAAGAAGCAGATATTCTAATTTCTAATTGAGTTGAAAGCTAATTCCTTTAATTTTTCTTGAGAAGTGAGTTTACAACGCTTATTCCCGTCATTACTCGTTATTATAGAAAGCAAAAGAAGCAAGAATTCTGGGTACCAAGTTGACTTTGTATTGTTTGAAAGTCGCATTAGTACGGATAATACTAATACTCTGAAACAATATTTTCGCGCTGGTAAATGTAAAGAAATAGTCATCCAAGCCAAATGATATGTAATAAGGAAAAGAATAGAAAAGAATTCTTAGGCGCCAAGTCTAGCGGCTCCTGCGAGACATCTGGCGATTTTTAGTTGAACTTTCGAAGATTAGTATGCCCGCGCTTTGATATGCGCTGTCGATCATAAGTATTTCAATGCTCTTCTAAGTCATTGTAGATACTATGCTTGAAAATATGTACACAATTTCTTCATAATAATAACATTTAACTGTACGACAGATTTTTAACAAACAAATTATCTTATTTTGTTTGCGTTTTACAAAATCTTGAAATAGTTATGATACGCTTTATAACAATGATAATGAACTATTCTAAAATATATGGAACGATAGAGACAGAAATCTATACAGGAATTGTGTAACGTCACTACTTGTCTAAAACGGTACAATGCTTTTAAAATATTAAGTAGATGTTAATACATTACAAAAAACACCAAATATCAAATTCAGTAACACTATTCTAAACAAATATATACACAGTAATAATTTCACGAACAATGAGATATTTGAATTCAATAGGGGTCACTGCGCAGCAGTATACTTAACACGCATCATTATGGATTAATTTACATACGAAATGAGTAGCACGTTTAATATTGATCATTAACCTAATAATCGAATCATTCTTTAATTAGAAACTTTTACAATATATAATATATATATACGCATATGTGATATAAATCTTATAATGAATTATGTCATATCTGGAAAANTATATATATATATATATATATATATATATATATATATATATATATATATATATATATATCGAATATATCATACGTATGTATATCGAACTCTAATCTCAAGGGAAGAGCTAAAATCTTCGAATAATGGAGATTTTATCTCATCGAATTTTTCGAGGAATAGAGAGAAGAGACAAATTCAACTTTTCGAAGTGAATTATTTATTATAGATCCTCTCATATCCGAACTAATAGTTATTAATCAGCTTGGCTTCTAAAAAGTGATACATTAAACATGGTGTAATATATTTTTAGAATTATTGTTTCTCACGGTACTTATACATAAAGAAGTTTTTTTAGGAGTCGATTTATTTAATTTAATTGAAAACTACAATTCATTAAAATGAGTTATTTGACGTCGAAGATGGATATTTGAATATGTAAATGAAGCAATATTTGATAATGTGCTATAATATTCACTCGTTCCTTGGACTTTTAAGAGTCATAGTTCATGCTTTCTCTTTTTTTTTTGCATTTTTTACCACTTTATCAACAGTGTAATATTCTCTGATTAAACTTGTCGTTAATTGATATGTTGAAATTGATAGCACACGCGTATTTTAAATTTTCGCATAATTGTTTTAGAATTTGCTAATGATAAAACGCGTACTTAACAAATTTTCAAAAGTCATTTTTTCAGCAACGAAGGATCCTATGGATAAATTTTATTCTATATTTCCGATTTGTTTTCACAGGGGGTGCAAATTTTGTATTTTATTTATATGTATAGCATACACGAAAAAGAAAATAGTCCTGGATATTTTAATTCTATTAATAAATTTATTATGAATTTAGGATATAAATTTATTACAGAGATTTATTAAATTAATATAATTTTCTAAAATGCAAAATGTGATATAATAAGGGGATTTATAAATTAGACTACTTAGATTAGAATTAAAGATTTAAATAATTGATTGATATAACAAATATTAAACTTTAACATTGGAACCAATTCTAAACCACTAAAATTGATTAATATATATAATAAAATATATTGTGCATAGTTATTACTGCAAACTTAGTATTTGCAGGGTAATTGTATAGATTCTATACAATAAATAAATATTCCACCAATTTCGTGATTAACTATATGTTTTGCCAGTTTTGTCGTATACATGTGTCATTAATAAGTTGGTGATTGTATAATTTGTGACTATGTACATAAGTATATGAGCAAAGCGTTTACATAATTAGCTCGTCATTCTTCTTATAAATGATTATTGGTGATAAATGTTATTGGCAATAAAATGTTACTTAATTATTCAAAGTCATAACTTTGTACCATAGCCTTTCGACTGGTGTCAAGGAATTATACAATTACTTTGTTGACAGAGTAATATATCTTATCAAACCCGAAATACAAGTTAGTGTACAAATTAGTTAAAAAGTCTAGTTAGTTGTAAAGTTTATCTTCTTGTGAAAAATGACCAATGGGTGTTCGATTCAAACTTCGCAAAAGTTTGCGAAAATCGATTTTTACTAAGAATGGAAAGATTACTGGAGAACGTCTTAGTAACTCTCACGGTTTTCAACCAAATATTTATTTTATATAATATTTTATATAAATTTTTTTTATATTAAAATTAAATTTTATATAAATATTTATTCAGCCTTACTTCAATTGTTCAATCCAAATTGCTTTGAAAGGTGTATATACAATCCATAAGTTCTCCGAGTAAGTTTTCTTAGAAAAAGAAAGAAAAAAAAAACTCCTTACAGCATCATTGTAAACCTAGCACGTGATCTTAACAAGTGGTTGCACAAGGGTTTCGACTTAAGTAGAATGACCTCCTCCTTGATTGTATCACCTATCCTGATACAGCACTATATATATGTAACTAGTAAACATGTTGGCAATATCAGTGTATCGTTGGGATTGTATTGTAGGATTGCTGAAGAAGCTGTAATACTGGCGAAACGTCGAAATAATTCCTGTTGACACGGAACGTAATAACAGTAATAATTATTGCTACGCATAGATAGATGTCCTGCGCGATTCATTATATAGAAAATTATATATACCAATTTGGAGTTTCTTCTCAGTCACATCCCACATTGTGGATTTATGCTTTCATACTTTTATTCGTTTATATCTTTATCTGTCAACTCCTTTATTATCTTATATACTTTATCCTATATACCTTACTGTATGGTATTTGTAATCTATCGTTTGCAAAACTTTAAATTTTAATTTTAATTTTCTAGATTAAAGAAAATATGTATATCTTAAAAATTGTGTCCTTGTCTTTTCCAGTCAATAGACGACGGAAGCAAGAGGAAGTGTAATTTCTTTAACTCTTCTGCGGCCAGCGGATAGAAAAAACATACCTCAAGATGAACAAAGTGGATTACATGGAAGTCACTGTACCTAACTATTCATATGTCTTCAATTTCGAAGAGACATTCATTCATATGGATACTAAGATATGGATGACGAAGAATTGGACAAACTGTTTCTACTACTGTGGCATTTACATGATCCTAATATTTGGAGGGCAGCATTACATGTCGAATAGACCAAAGTTTGAACTGAGAGGCATACTCGCACTATGGAACACACTGCTTGCAACATTCTCCATTATTGGATTTACTAGAACAGCACCAGAGTTGATTCACGTGTTAAGGCATTATGGGTTTTACCATAGTGTTTGTATACCTAGGTACTTATACTTCTCTATCTTATTCTGTAAAATATTAATAACAGTTTGAATATTACTTATTAGTTAGATATTATCTATGGAACCATTTCTTATATTTGATATTTAAAGCTGTTGATGTTTGAAAAGTGTTATTCAAGCGTAGAATTCAATGTTTGAATGCGTATTAAATGTGTAGAAAATGCTCTGCGGTCTCGGACCGATACCCGCGACATACGAATATTTGAATATTTGAAAAATTTGAAAGCCCGACAGTTTGATCTAATGCTTGCATATTTTCTTTCCAGCTTCATCGAACAAGACTGCGTGTCTGGTTTCTGGACGTGGATGTTTGTCTTGTCGAAGCTACCAGAACTTGGCGACACGATCTTCATTGTGCTACGGAAACAGCCACTAATCTTTCTACATTGGTATCATCATATAACGGTTCTTCTCTACTCATGGTTCTCGTACTCGGAATACACAGCATCAGCCAGGTGGTTCGTCGTAATGAATTACTTTGTTCACTCCATAATGTATACATATTACGCTTTGAAAGCAATGCGATACAGACCACCAAAGGGGATCGCCATGCTGATCACTACGCTACAATTAGCACAAATGGTTATTGGTTGCCTTATAAATATTTCGGCTCACCAGTACCTGGAAAGTGGCCAAATCGATTGCCACATTACGCGAGTCAACGTCAAACTTAGTCTGCTCATGTACTTCAGCTATTTCGTTCTCTTCGCTAAGTTTTTCCAGAAGAGTTATCTATCTAAATCTAATAACAAAGTAGGAAAGAAGGTTTACGCTAATGGGACAGCGGAGTATGACAAGCTCAAGGCTAATTAAAGCACACTAAAATTTTTGAAAACTTTTTCTATAGACCCTTTCCAGAGACATTCCTTGAAAACGCTTTTCGATAAGGCTTCTTTCAAAGTCGTTACTGAAATGCATTTCAAGAGATGGCTCTTGGAAATTTTTTCTAGGAGTCTTTGTTAATTCAAAGTTGTAAAAGCTGGTTGCGATAGGGTGAAAGTGATGAGAGATAGAGTGGGAATTACTTGAAGATATAGCACATTGAATTTTACAATAATATTAAATGTTGCACACTGAATTTAGTAATAAATTTCATGATAACTTGTTTAACGCGTCTCACGCGTTAAACGCGTTATTACAGAATCAACGAGGAGCTTCTTTTTAGAGACCTCTTGAAATTTTCTTTTGTCTAGGAACAATTTCAAAAGAAATTCTTCGATGAACTTTTTTCTTTACGCTTCTTTATGAAGTTAGCAAAAAATTTGGTAGAACGAGAATGGAGACATAATATTTGAAGATATAGTAGGAATGTGTCATTTCATATTAAATTATTTAGTAATGAAGAAAGAATATTAGATATAACGAAATTTGTCGGTAAATAATTGATATATTTTTATTACATTTAATATGCTTGACGTATTTGTTGTTATGGAAGTGTATAAATATGTTGAGATATAAAGAATATATAATTATTTACATACATAAACTATGGATAATATTAAAAAATATATATCGTGATCGGTCTTTCGTAAGAATATCCGACATCTTTTTTCACATTGCTCGAAAAGAAAAGAAAAGAAACGAAAAGAATTGTTCCCAAATCTCGTTCTACCGGAATAATGATAAAAAATAAAGAAACGAATTATTTTTGAAGAAATCAGAAAGTATGGAGAAAGAAAACCAGAAGTGAAATTTCATTAGGCCTACCTCCAGAACGAGCTAAGATATTCTTCGTAGAAAATAGTAAAACAAGACGATAGATAATAATCGAAGACCGAAATCGCAATCCCGATTCATGACCATTTAAGAAACGAAAGAATATAATAAAAGAAAGAAGAGGATTTATAATTACTATTTTCTATCGTGACTATTTTGTGCTGCTAGGAATAATAAAACGGGCAGCTTGCCGACGTCTTTTTACTTTCAAAGTGCAGTCAGTCTTAAAGAGAGTGTTTACTTCCTTTGTTTATAAATATTTATATTTCGTAATTTATTTTGTATGAAACCTTTGTACAAATTGTTATTTATAATTATATTGATTTATTTAAATTGTTGCTAATAAAGACATTTATTTTTGGCATTTCATAACGAACACAACAACTACAATGTTTATTCAAATTCGCTGGGTGTGATAAATCTTCAAATCATAAATTTAATCGAGACAAGGAAATAGTAATGGATTAGATTAGAATAGGAATAGCAATGGATTCTCTTTCACACAATTTTGTATCAATAACCGTCGTGGTACAGACAACCTGAGCCAGTAACCAGGATTAGTTTTAATGTTAATCCACGCAAAGACTTCAGGAATTTTTATTATGCATCAAGTATGTAATGTATGATATTGTTATGAAAAATATTAAGAGCAGGGTACAGGAGATAGTATTTCTTATTATCTCATGCTTTTAATAAATTAGTTAAAATTATCAAGTTTTTTTTTTTAGAATGTTTACTTCCAAATGCGTTTCTTTTATAATTGTATAGATTTATATTCGTTTTTAATTTGCTCGATACTGTTTTTATTATCTTTTTTCTCCATTAAGCTATTGCTTAACTTTTTCGTTGATTCTTGTAAAAGGAATGATATTCGATTATTTATGTACACAATTATTTATGTCAATTTAGACAAGTCAATATTCTGTAAGCAAGAATTGAATGAATACTTTCTGCAAGAATGGCTGTTCTTTGAAAGATGAACTGTCCGATTCTAGTCGCATGGTCAGAATGAGAGCATTTTTTAGCTGAAAATTAAATTAACGAATTCAATTTTCAAAACGATTATTCACGCCGCTGATCGACGCGCACTTTCATATTTGACATTCTTTAAACGCTTTTCTTTTTCATATTTTGTACGACACTCGATTGGATGTAACGTTTTCTTCTTTTTCTGATTTATTACATTCTCTTTAATTCCTCCCAAATCGCACAAATATTGCCAATGAAAAATTCGGAACACTTACTTCGACTGAAATAAAATATACACCAATTAATTTAATGCAGAAATTTTTATTTTAAAATAAGCGTTTAGCTTGTACGAAGCGGTAATAATTATCCCAGTTTATGTATGTTTCTTTCCTATTTATTTGCTTATTTGATTGAGAAAATCGGAGAGGAAAAAAAAACAGTCCAATGAATAATATTTGATTTAACAATAAATATTGCCAAAGCATTCCTACGTTCGGCTCGAATTTGAATAGTTTTCTTGCTTATTTATTTAACATTGTAATATTAAAACGACGATGATAATACTCGTCGAAAAATGTGTGATTTATTTGGTGGATAAAAAGAATTTAATTACTCGCGTTAGGTATTTATATACGTAAGTTATATTGTAAACATGATTGCGCGTGATGCAAGGTGAATAAAGACAAATACGCAAACTAATTTGTAAAAGGTATTTGCAATAATTAAAAGTTTTAGTCAACCATAAAAATATATGTTGTAAACATATGTAAAAAGTATGTATGACTAAATCCCATGTAAATTTTGCATCTATGAAACATATTTTATTAACCTACTCAATGTTATTTTCATATGTAGAAAAGAAACGAACAAAGTTTAGGTTAATATTATATATTTAAAAAAATTTGTTACGTGATTGTTGAGTATTACAAACTATCGTTGAACAAAGTTATTGCAAATACTTGCGTTGGAGAGAATTTTCTTAGATATCGATCATGAAGATGATCGCTGCTCATTTGTTTCGATTTTGATCGATTATAATCGATTGATTATTAACTAAGATATTAGTTATTTGAGTGCTGCTTTTATTCACTAATAGCGGTGCAATCGGATTAATTCTGAAGCTGAATTTTCCATAGATTTTTCATAGGGGAATTATAGAGAGAAGCAAGAATAACGGAATATTTATACAGGTAATATTAAAATTAAGCGTTACATTTACTACGTCGCAGGAAAACACTCGTAACTGCTGCGTTATCGCTGTTGATTGGCGGTAATCGCGTATAACGTTTTAGCGAAATTTTTTTAAAGAGAATCGAAAAGAAATAGTTTTCTAGATCATCCAGAGTTAAATACGCAGAGAGGTGTAAAAATAGATTCGACGACCGATTAATTAAGCAAACAGATGAACTTCGGTTTTGAAACTTGAAACGAGGGTAAGATAATGCTTACAGTTGAAACAAGTGAGTGCAAGCAAAACTTTAAAAGAGGTTCGACCGTCAACAACGAAGTACGAAATACAGAGAAACAAAAAGAGAATTTTTCCTTTGATATCTGTTTAAAACGAATTCTAGAACCTTCACCTTCTCTCGTTGAGTTACAATTGTAGAATAAGGGGGAAAAACAAGGAATGTCACAAAATAGCTTTTTTGAGAAAATGAAGTTTTCCTATTTTAACCTACTAGAAGGGGAACAATATTTGATTAATTTAACTGTATTGTTCGTAAAATAAAGTATATACTTTAATTAGACGTCATAAAAGAGGATAATTAATAAACTATTCATTATCTTTTGTTATTTGTTTTTCGCTCCAGTATCTGCAGACGTTCCCTGTTTTCAACGAATATGTGAAATCTTTAAGGTTATCTTATGAAGAGATTTTGAACGTTGTAAACATTATGATTTGTTAGTACTGCAGTCCGAGTTCTCACACACAAAGTACGTTACAGAATGAAAGATCACGAGAAATGGACGTTCCTTGTTTTTCCTCTTACTATTCGATGAGATCAATGGAAGATCAGTAAATCCATAGGAACAATCTAGGGGAAAAAATATTTTTTACTTCGATTCGATTTTCTTCGAATAGTACAATTTAATGCGCAATGAGAAATAAAAACTGAAGCAATTCATTGGAGAAAAGAGGACGAAAGAGAGGAAAAAATTGTATGTACGTATGTGAGAAAGGAATAAAATGAGCGTAAAAATACCATTGTATGATTTCTTTCTTTCTAAATTATTGTTCGTATAATTTCATTTGTTATTATATATGCTTTTTCCTTATTATACACAAATATTGTATATGAATAATAATAATAATTTATGACGGAAGGTGTGAAAAAGATGTTTATTTTTTAATTGTTGGATATTAAATTGAATTTTCTGATTCAATTTCTTGTCACTCCACCAAACTTAATACACTTGGACCTGATTAAATACTATAGAAGTATTACAGACAAAGATATCTTGAAAGTTAACCAGTCGCAAATATGTAGTATTCGACGATCGGTTGTATATAGACATTGTCGTACCACTCATCAATGTCGGCGCGATGGAATTCGATCTGGTTTGTTTCTTGTCGCATCGCACGCACGACGTCCGCGTCTTATCGCACGCTCGTGAAGGACGAAAATGCATTTGATGTATATCCAGCAGCGTACTATCGGGTTACGTGGATATATGACTCAGCTGCCTGAGACGATACGCTGCGAAACCTACTAAAAAAACCCCTTCTCGTTGCCGTCGTACGGCGGACTCAATGGTCACCTTTGCAGCACGGCATAAAATGTGCTATCTTAGGAAAATGGGTTCCAGTTTGAACTAGACAGGCCCGTTAACCCGTATCGGACATTAATACTTGTCCTTCCTCTATTGTTTCAGGTTTGTATCGCACTGTTGTTACTTATTTTAAAAGCGCGTGTTAAGGCACGGCTCTTCGTCTCCTCCTTTAACTAATCTGAATCTCCTTTTCTTTCCCTTCTCTATCTTTCATTATAATTATTGCAGTCGCCTCGAAACGATCCCAAGAATGACTAGATTTACGTACCTCTCCAAGAAAAATTTGCCAGACTTCATTTAAGATAGTACAAAATAATATGCTCGTCGGATTTATCCAGCCCTTGTCGACAATCCCGGTACGTCTCAGTCTCATCTTCATAATTCTCTTCCTGAACGAATCGAATATTCCGTGTCCTATCAGGAACTGTACGCAATAGTAATCAATTTCTTACTTCACTTTTCCTAAAATAGTACACGTTCTTGATGAACCTTCTTATCCAGTTGTCTCGCTTGTACTGCGTTCCGTTCCTATCGCCATTCATCTTCGGCTTCGTTGTTAATTCTATTCCTAATTTCAGATAGGATGGTCTCTCGACCTTCCGCTCTCGACACGCCGATGTGAATTTCTAAATTCTTTCGTAAGCTCGTCTTGCTTCTTTCTTATTTTCGCCTTAATATAAATGGGAATCGTATCGGTAAAGCCAAATTCATACAACCGTTGAAACGACATCTGTTGAGTGACGTCCGTTGTAGAAATATATACATATTACCGTATATCGGAATGATGCATGTTCCTAGCGCAACGGTTCCAATGTACGATGTACGCATAAACGAAGTTCAGACATAGCAGCCGTTTTATGACAGGCCCTAAACATTAACTAAATCCCGGACACTGGAAAGCGCGATTCGATTAATTTTGCTTGAGATGGTCGCATAACAGGGCCGCAGATTGGGGTGTCGTATTCCAAAAACGGTAAAAAGGGCTGAAATCCCTTGTTTATCCTCTACTTTTCATCTCATTCGGTTATATGTTCGTGATCTTGTTGATATAGAATAGCCAACAAAGCTTGTGTCTTTTTAACTGTACTTATAAATAAATTATTGGGCAATATACAGGGCAAAGCTGAATACCAGTTTAAAATCGTATAAAATTTAATAGAATTATAAAATATTTCTTTATGTTATTTATATTATGTAATTAATTACACATATTACAGTGCCAAAGGATCGCCGGTAGATGTTTCAGTCTCAGAATCACTTGATAAACTCGAATTCTCATGAATTAGCTCCTTAATTAACAAACTTTGAATTTTATTCCTAATTATTAATTTTCGGATAGGATCCAATCGTCTGAGGGACGGTACCAACGATTTTGCAAAATGCATGTCTTCGTCATCTTGCTCGTATCTCTCGTATAGGCTGTGTTCGATGAATGCCGGAAGTTTTTTCCTTTCCACCTCCAACATATTCCTTCCAAAGTCAGATAACGTCCTTTTTCTTCCTCTCGAATGGTAATAGATTGGCGTACTATGGAGATGTGCCGCTTCGAGGGATTTCCCAAATCTGATGCTATGAGGATTCGAAGTCTCGGGCTTAGACGCTTCCGTTGTATCTGCAGCTTCTTGCCCCAAATCTTCAGAGTTCGTGTCCGTTTCGGAGTTCAATGTGTCTGTGCTGGGTATATTCTGGAAATTGTTCGTCTTTTTTGTTGGCGTCATAGTATCTTTTAAAAAAAAGAGCATTTCGAAAAACACCCATCTCCCTTTGTAATCGTTCACATATATACTACCAGACTTTCGTTTCTTCACTTTTTTCAGTTCTCTTTGGAACTGGTCCCTCAAATTTCGCCATTTCGACTTGACTTCCACTTCTGAAATGAAATACCCTTTTGTCCATTTCAGACAAATTACCTCCTCGTTTGGAATATGAAACGGTGCTGTTTCAGCCATTGTTATTGAAGCGTGTCTTGCCATTTGGGCACAACTTCTATAGGCTCCTACAGACGAGTCGAATGAGTGGCGAGTAGCCAGAGTCACAACTACTCGTTTTTTTCCCCGTCACACTTTCGGAAGAAGCATGACCCGTCTGCATGAGCCTTTGAAGCTATAGGAACCAATGTTGACAGTGCGATTTTTATTACACAGTATTAAACAATACTTCGAATTACAACGATATAGAAAGAAATTACTTAAAATTAAGTAAATTATCGAATTACGGAAGGACCGATAGATTGATAGCAGCGTTGGGGATGAGAGACAAATTACATATTTTACAATTACATATTTCTACTTACATATTTTTTTTAACAATATTATATAGATAAAGAAGCACACATGTTTTTTAAGTTTTCAAACTATTGGATAAGTACATTTAAACAACTTACTGTCCTTTTTTAATACTACTGCCACTTTTTCCCATTCCTTGTCCACTATCACTCGGTTTTTGTAATTTTCATCCCATCTATTCCATAAAACAGGTCTTTCTTTCACTTCAGAAACCAATAACTCTATGAAAGAATGCATACTAGACGTCGTGCGTGCGATGCGACAAAGAACAAACTGATCTGAATCGTCTTAATCTCAAGCAGTGCAATAGTACAACCGACAAATACGACCACGGTCGTGAATGCGACGTTGTCGCATTGCACGCGGCCGTAGAACGTACTTCGTTTATGTATTGCCGTGTTGGTTGATCGTTCAGACGACAATAATATCTCACCGCTGTTAGCTGTGCGACATTCAGTTAAGACGTGCAGAGCTTCCAGTCACCGAAATTCAGTTGCATATATATTTTATATTTTATATATACATTAAAAGTTTGATACCTACTAAAGTTAACTGCAATATTACGGTTTTGTTACACGACAATATCCCTCAAAAGTAAAGCAGGTTGAAACTCGAGAGCTACGCTCCGTGCATGCTTGACATTCTTCCTCCACGAATAAATTTCTTTGTTGTCTGTACTTTCTTCGTACGTATACCAACATGTCAATTAAAAAGGGACAGTGCGGCAACTTTGACGCAATTTCACCGCAACTTAGGGTATAGTAGATATACGGCATGTTGGACATCAAAAGTACCGATATAGTATACTTCTAAACATACAAAGCTTTTATGCGAAAACGCTGAGGTCCGAGTTGAATTTTTCTTTAACAAAGATTTTTCTAGTTATTTTACATAACATACTAGATTTTTAACAACTTCGTACTGCTTTTCCGCAATTAATCAAAAAGTCATTTTTGCAATGGCTTATTTTAAGGATTATATGTTAAAACTATCAATTTTTAAGGTCATTCTATTACATAAAAGGACAGCAAAACTTATGTTTCGAAATTTTGCCCCTTGTAATCTGATTACATACCACTATCTTTGTATCATAATCATGACATAAAATAGTCACGTTCTAGCCAATTTTTATTTAGGCGGTGATTGTATGAACAATAATCTTGCCATAAGGCTATAATCTTGCTTTTTCGCGCATAAATAGATGATTTCATAAAATTTGCTATCCTTTCGGTTTATGGACTTTAAAGTATGAAATAGCTGTTTTGATAAAATAATGTTCAACTTTTCCATTGATTCAAAGTTAGGTCGAAAGGGTTAATAAAATATTTGTAAATATTCGGGATATATCAAGGATCAAAGGTTTTAAAATGCGTGATTTAAAAATTCCATAAGAGAATTTCGTGTCATTTCGTTTAAGATTACTTGAGTTCATTTTTTGACCTCATGAGATTATTGTACACCAAAACAATGTTATCATATTATCTAATTCGTGTGAAAAATTACTTGTAAATCATTTGATTAATCTAAACAAAACTTATTATTTGAAATAAAATTACAAATTTTATAAATGAATGAATCCGGAATTAAAAGACATTTATTTTACACACAAATATATTAACATAGCTATTAAACATATTAGCTTATTCTTACGAACAAACATATATTTAACTATTTGTCTTTTGGAAGAACCACAATTAAAATAATATTTTATATTCCTTAAAGAAAATTTAATATGGTGAAACTTTTAGGATTGTATATTATTAATGTACAAATATATATATATTTATATATACACATACACTATATATACACAAATATAAAATGAAATATTACATTATAAATATCAGTTATTATATAACAAACCAGCAGTATAAGATTCTACATCTATTTTATTGTATACATTTAAAACTATCCTTTTACGAGTTAATGTCAAATAGTTACTTTCGTGTTTTTTGCTTTTTATAGTATTTCTTAGATCTTTACAGACTTCAGATTAAAAATATTTCTTAGATCTGTAAAGCTGTAAAAAATACTTTAAATGTAGGATCTGTTCGAATTTATACATAAGTAAGACTATTTTTCTTTACCCCATTCTTCAGAGACATATCTCAATAAATCTGTAAGGTTTTCAAATTCGGTTCTACTCTGAGGAGGATCATTCTTTGGTATTTTTGGTAAAATACTTCCAGCTTTTAATCGAAACTCTTCAGCAGTTGAAGCTCCAGAAAGCTTCCAAATACTATAAAAAAATATACCACAACCACCAACTGCCCAAGCAGAACCCCATAACAAAGCTCTTGTAGCAAGTGACACACCAGATTCAGGAAGACCTTTCCCTCCCATAAAACCAATATCAAAACTTTTACTGTCCTTTCTTTTAACTGATGATAAAGTACTGAAAAAGCCAACCATAACAGATATTCCTGCTACTCCAGCCAGGAACAATGTTTCTGAAACATAAATTTATAAAATTGGTAAAAATAAAACTAGGTTATGTATGATATTTCGAACTTTATAACATAGAAATGTAAAATTGTGTAAATTTGAAATTGATCTATGTTTGAATTTATTACCACCGAACTAAACATAAATTTATTCTATACTATTTCCTTCAATTGTAAAAGATTAATACAAATCTTGTACTTCTCATATACATCTAATAACCTCGAAATAATAGAAAATGAAACAATATAAAAAAAATAATACTTTTAAATTGTATTTAAATGCAGATCACGTATCACTTTAATTAAAGAAGTATTAATATTTAAATTATCAAATAATCTAAATTTAAATACATGCCATAAAATTTATCTTTCTTCTTCTTTGGTATTTTTTCTGACATGATTATTTTTATATCACTTTCTACTGTTGTAACATATTATAGTATTGAAATAGTAGTATTAAGTAGATCTTCCACAAAATTTCGAAGAAAACACAAATAAAACAAGATGCAGAACCGGCATAAAGCTGTTTCTTTACCGGTTACTACATAAATTATAATTTTTAGACATACAAATAATTCGCATTAAATAAATGCATTGCTATTGCATAAAATGCAAAATATACAAATGAAAATTTAGAACCTAAAGAATTAACTGAGTTTAATTTTATCTAAAAAAACCTAGCTAGTTTCTTGGAGCGCTTTGTACTAACAGCACGTAATTGGTGGTTATAGTATTTCGTTGTCCATAGTTCATGGATTGAACGATTTTTAAAACTTGTTTATAACTAAGAAATCAAGGAGAATGTTTAGATAAAACTAATCTTAATTAATTCTTTATGTTTTAAAATTTTATTTAAGATCTTAAAAGACAAAAGGTTCTATCTAGGAGCCGAAAAAGTTTGAATCTTTTTATTTTGCCACCTGTCGATTGAACATAAATATTACATACATATATACACTTCAGACGCAAATATTTCAATACAATATCAATTTAAATTTTTATTATTTGAAACTAATCCTCTTTTTCTATATGATTATTCAATGTCACAATATCACTTATTGATAGCATGTGAAATTGCATTAAGATTCCTTTAGTTGCTACCCTATTGAAAAATTTCACTTTCTTATCTAATGATTCACAATTTATGGAAGTCTCCTTCACATTAAGTAAATTTTGTTACTTTACAAGAAAGTTCCATTTGTGCAGAATTCGAAATTAAAACAGGAGAGATATGATGGAAGGTAGTATAATAAAAATTATATTAAATATCGTATAATCGGCGATGAATTTCAGTCTATTTTTAGCAATACTTTTTTAATGAAATATTTCATGTCGAAACTTATTGACAAGTTATTTTGTTGACTGCATGAATTGTTTTTTTTAAAGTGCTTTTATGAAATTAATGTTAAATCGATTTTATATATTGTGTCTACAACTTTAAGAACATATAAAATATCTCTATTATAATTATAGCGTTATTTAAAGATAAAGTATTGTAAATTAAATTTCCAAAGAAGTACATTTTTTCCCTGTATACTTGATATTATTTCTATATATTATGTCTATAATATATTAAATAAAGTACTTATATAAATTTGGAGCTGTCTAATATATGTTTTATGTATTTTATGTATTTAATATATATGATTTATATTGATTATATGTTTAAGAATTATGTTACTATATGTTCATAATTTTTTTAGGTGAATTGAAGGACAATATCGATAAATTAGTTGAAGAACTGCGATTCCTTGTAAAATCTGAAAAAGAAATTGAAGATATTATCCAAGTGTTAGATTCTATTGTGAATGTTAGCAAAACTTCAATTGGAGGTATTAACTGTTTCCTGTCTTCCTGTTTCAGTTTAGACTTAAATTAATATTTGAAATATATATATATATATATATATATATATATATATATATTTATATATATAATTATTATAAAATATAATATTTATTAATTTTGTTTCAAATTCTTAATATAAATTCATGAGAAATGCTATCAAGTTTGATATTATAGTCTATAATTTACACTTATAATAACAGATAAATTTTATTTATTTTTAGAGGCTACTGAATTTACAATAGATGATGTTTTTTTAACCTTATTGCATCATGAATCTAAAGAAATTATTGCAAAGACTGCTAAAGCAATTGCTGAGATTGCTAAAAGTGAAAAAGGAAGAGAAAAATGCACTACCACAGATTTAGTAAATGCATTAATAGATCTATTAAAAGAGGATCGCGTTGATGTATTGACACAGACTTCCAGAGCTTTGGGAAATATTTGTTACGAGAATGGTAGGGAGCTTTAATCCCTAATGACCCAAATTTTGTTCATGTATGTAGTTAACATTAAAACCATCATTATTATAATATATCACTAATAGTAGTAACACAAATGGTTTCTATGTTTTGATTAATTTCTATCTATTGAATACACATTTTTAAAGTATTATTATTTAAGCATAAAGTATTATTAAAATAACTCTCATCAAAAAATAAAGTCCCAGAAATTAAACTTATAGCAACTTACAAGTTCAATTAATTAAAATTAAATCTATACAGAAGGAAAAACATATGTTATAGGTACTGTTAAAAAATAATTAATTTGTATATTAATAAACTAGTTAGTAAATTAATATTATGATATCATTATTTTGCATTAAATTTAAAACTATGTGGATATTATTATAACAATATTTACAAAATTATTATAGAAAATGGCAAAAAGTTTGTTGAGGACAAAAATGGGTTGATATCAATTTTGGCAGTATTGGAGAAAAGTATTACATTGCAAGATGTAGAAGGTGCACCATTTCTTCGCAATGTTGCTGCAGGACTTTTGCTAAACTTTCTTATTGACCGACCGTCTCTTCATACAGAAGTATAACATTTTTGTTAATATTTTTCTCGTTTGCTATATCGTTTTACGATTGTAGCTGTATTAGTATAATTGTCAAACAGTTTACCTTACATGTTCTCTGTGTATTATATATAATATAAAATTTTCATTTAAAATAATTTTATTTAAATACTAGTCTTTCTTTATTTTCTTTTTAGGCATTGAAACAAGAAGTAGTGCCAATTATCTGCAGTATTCTGGAAATTGATGGAACTACAGGTGGAGAGGCTGCAATGCATTCTCTTTTGATACTAGGCATACTGAACGATGCTAACATAATATTTTTAGACGAAAGGGTTACGAAAATTTTAATAAATATCTTATCCACTGATACATCATCAGAACTTTCTGAAATGTGTTTAGAACTTCTTCATGGACAAGCAGAAGATGGTATCATTTTATATATGATTAATTTAACTATCCACAATAATAATGTAAAATATTGATTAGTATTAATTCATATTGATATCTTAGAGAATGCCAAGTTGATTCTTGCTAAAGCAGGTGTTTGTGAGTTACTGTTAAAGTTGTTGGAAAAACATAGTCCGTACTGTACAGATGAGGAAACAAGATCTGCGTTGAAGATTGCTTGCAACTTAATTGTTCTTATATTAACTGGAGGTATGTTAATCAAAAGGAAAGTAATAAGTACTTAACTAACTGTACTTTATAAGTATATTATGTGTAACGTAATGTTTTAGATGACAGTATGAATTATCTATATGATGAAAGTAATGGTGTTGCATATAAAAAGCTAATTGAGTGGCTCGAAAGCGAAGATAAAGATTTACAAATTACAGCCGTATTAGCAGTGGGCAATTTTGCGCGTACCGATGCCCATTGCAAACTCATGGTTAAGCAAGGTGTTCATTGCAATCTTCTGAAACTGCTACAGAAAAATAATACAGATGTAGCTGATATAAGATTTCAACACGCATTACTCAGTGCTTTGAGGAATCTTGTTATTCCTGTGGATAATAAACCTATAATATTAAAAGATGGGTTAATAAACATTTTGTACTCTATGCTGGATGTTTCATCTTATCCAGTTGTATTTAAGCTACTGGGCACTTTAAGGATTGTTATTGATGGTCAAAGTATGCTAACAGTAGTTCTTATGAACATTTTTTTAAATACATAGAAAAAAAGATTTTGGTAAAATTAGCAGATAAGTAGGAAATGTGAAGAATAGATATTTTATTTATTATTACAGGCGAGGCTGCCATAGAATTGGGAAAAAGGGATGGTTTAATAAAGAAAGTTGTCAATTGGTGCGAAGTCGAGGAACATCCTGGAGTTCAAGGCGAAGCAAATCGTTTAATCGCTTGGCTAATTAATAATAGCAGGTTGATTAGGTTTAATAAATACATATTTGTAAAATTTACATATCTTATGCATGAAGTTTATATATATTATATGTATGTATAATTATTAATATTTATATTTTTCGTTATTAGAAATAGAGAAATAGCACTTCTAGTAATGAAACATGGAGCTGTGAAATACCTAGTCAAAATGTTAACAAATCCACACGTTTTAATGCTAAATGAAGCTTTAATTAGCTTGATGATATTGACTAAAATTTCCCTGATCGAATGTGAAAATCTTCTTCTTGAGGCTGATATAGGAGAAAAACTTTGCACACTTTTTACTACTTTAAACAGTTTGGAAGTACCAATTTTGCATAATGTTTTAAGTGTAATAGAGAATATTCTTAATTTAGGTATGATTGAAATACAATATGAAATTTAATCATATAATTGAAGACACGAAGAACCGATGAAATTTTGCTAAAACTTTTCTTAAATTTAAATTTCAGACGCCTTAAGAGAACATTTGGGAAAAACTGAATTAATAACATTATGTCAAGGAATAAATCTAATCAAAGAAGAACCTAAACTTAATGAAAAATTGCAAAGAATTTGCGATAAAATTGTGTAATTAAGTAATTAAAAAAAGGGATATTAGAAACGTACAATCATACATATGATGCAAATATCCAAAATATGAAACATTCTTTAATTGAAAGAAAATGATCCCTTTCTTGTTCCCGTTTAATGATCAAAGTAATGCCAATATAATGTATGCAGTTTATGAGCATATAGATCAATCCCTAATTTACATTTAATGTTGAAAAATTATAAGATGTCAAAATATTTAATATGTATGTGAGTGTATGTGCGTGTGCGTGAGCAACCAAAAGGTGTGAAAAGTAAAAATAGCAATCGTATATGTGTAATATGGAAAGTTAATTTAAAATTATTTTTAAAAATTAACTTCGCTATTTGTTGTAATGTGAAAAATATTCAGTAGTATATCAGCTAGTTTATAAAATAATTAACATAAATATTATTAATTGGTTAGTACACGTATCTATATATTATACGTGGATTATTTCTTATGTAATTTAAATGTGATAATTTCCTTGTTAGAAAGGAAGAAAGAAGAAAAGAAATATTACAAGTTTTCGAACGTATATATCAATGTACATAGTTTTAAGAAATTGATCAAACAATATATTTTATGTGATTAATTAATAATAAATCTATAGACCATAATTTTTGATAACTATATACTTTATTATAACCTTTACTGATTTTTTAAACATATTTCTTCTATATGCAATTATAGTTATTTGCCCTGAAATTATTACAGTTCGTTGACCGATATGAATTTTCCGCTATACAATATTTCAATTTTGCGCGCGGCTTCAAACGAATGAGGAGTTGTTCCGTTTCAGCTAATCAGGAATCAGCTAGCTGAAGTTTTGGCGCGGAAAGTAATTGTACTGTTGAAAAACATGGTGTTAAGATCCGTATCGTCCTTTGATGTACGTGATTTCAATTACGTAGTGTTTTTGTTACTATTCCATTGTTTTTTTATTGATATTTATCAAATGTGTGTAAATAACGTGTTCTTATACAGTAGAAGTCCTGTAATGAAATTTATATCGTTCGTTTGTGTTTCGATCACCTATTTAAGTGTAGCGTTATCGATTGCTTGCATTACGTTTCTGAGACAGAATTTGAGTTTAATTGTTATTTTATTTTGATACAATTGGCTGAGTTTTATGCATTTATTCTAAAGTTTCGGGTATTTTTTGGTGCAAATTATTGGTTGATTACGAAGGTGACTCCGAAAGAAGAGAGACGTATAGATGTGGCAATCAAAGATGACAATTCGACATTTGATGCGAAACGTTTGGTAAGGTTTGATTTATTTTAACAAAGATAGACGTAATATGTATACGTTTATATTGTTTCTTAATTAATTCACGTGTGATAGATATCCAATTAATACGTAATATGATTAAATTATAAATAATTATTTATAGTTTATTAACCGTGAACAATATAGGTTCATTCGGTTTTTATCATGTTTACAGTTGAAATAGAAATAACTTTTTGGTACATTTCGATCATGAATTCTTTATATAAATATCGTCGTTAAATCTCTATGAATACCTTTTATGATTTTTGTAAAAAATGAACAACGCGTTCAGACATGTTTCGATTCAGAGCTACGCGTGACTCGTATGTGTGTTGTCACGACCGTCTCCGGCATGTTTACCTAACGAATTTGATTTCTTGTAAGGATTCTCAAATATCTACACACGCGTTGCTGTCTGTTATGTAGTAGAAAGTTTCTCCTAGTTACTATTAGTTACGCTCTTGCATGGGCACGGTAAATGGATTGCAAACTTTCATAGTTTAAGGAATGATAAAGCGGTAAAGTTTTGCTCCATCAACCCCCCAGTAGATGGTGCTTTATCAACCTGTTCCCAGGTGAACGTTCGCAGGACGCGTGCGCGTCGACCTATCACTTTGGTCGTGCGGTGCTTAAGCTTTCGTTGTCAGTAGTGGTGCGGCGGCCACAGTGAGGGCTGGTTCTTTTCGTTGTATCCCGGGCAACAATACCGGTAAGCGCCTTTTCATTCTCTTTCAGATTTCCGATTCGTCCTGTAGCCGCTTCGCTACATGCTCTTAACGTGCATTCTCTAATTTTCCTTTCTATCATTCACGCTTACAGTTTCCCAACTGTAATAAAATGTCGAAACTTTGGCGGGATAAGGATGCTGCGTGCACGATTGTTATGTTGAGGAATTCAGGATTGCTCTTTTTTTTTGAGGCTCTCTTGGTTCGATAAACACCCCCCACCGCCATTTTGACTCGTCCTTACCGATCGATAGGAAGAAGATAATCGGCGGTATTACCGACACGATGATTGTTTCTTCCCCGCGACGAATTAAAAAAATAATTATCGCCTATCGATGGACAGGTGGCGCTTAGGTTTTTTCGTCGTAAGTTGCATCGTCTCAACGGTCCTCCCTCGCGGCCTTATCCCAAGATTTAAGTAGGATGTCTTTCGAGTCCCGCTTCGGTAGCTGTTTTTTCCTTTTAATTACGCGATCAACTTTGGAGATATTAGCTGCTTAATTCGTTGAATATCAGAGTATTTGAATTTCGTAGAATCTCTGTTATTCTGGGATATATGTTTGGATCAATCTTGCGAACAGATGATTTTTAAGTATTTCTTTTTTAATATTCTATCGATGTTATGTTATTGAATATGTATTAATAGAAGATTTTTTTTTTAGACAATTTTTCGATATT
This sequence comes from Bombus waltoni, assembly GCA_014737395.1. Taxonomy (NCBI): domain Eukaryota; kingdom Metazoa; phylum Arthropoda; class Insecta; order Hymenoptera; family Apidae; genus Bombus; species Bombus waltoni. The sequence goes on along the minus strand of JACXII010000060.1, from coordinate 917,121 downwards.
AGTCGCGATATAATGAATTTTTACTATAATCGAGATTAGACATTTGTAGTTGGAGGAAATTTGAATGAGAAGTTATTAAACTTAAGAATATTTTTTGGAAGGTCTTTTTTTCGGCGTAATAGTCATACTTAATGGGTTCAGCTTCTATATCTTTCTTATTGATTTTAATACATATATAGAACTAATTTGCTTATTAATGTGGGCTATTTTAGCAAAAAGGCAAGTTTCAGGTTTGTGTGGAGCATAAAAATGTCTTAGGCTTCCAATAGCTTCTTTTTTGTTCATAGTAATTCTCTGCGACCAAATAATAATGTACAATGACGATAGTTATCATTTTTGATAGCTATCATTGTATCCGGTAATATTTCAAATTATTTCCTAATTATTAATAATTATTATCTATTTTTATTTTAATTATTATCTATTATTATCTATTTTCTCACATACATATATACAGTATCATTGTATGTACGGTGATTTTCAACTTGAAGTTATACACCGATTATAATGTAAATACAAGTTGCTTAGAGTGTTACACGCGATTATTTTTACATTTTGTTCCCTCTTGCTTGTCTCTTTAAACTGTTTTTGAAAAAGGAACGAGACATACACGGTCCTCACCACTTCACATCACATACAAACACATCTTTTTTTACTAAACAAGAGTATAATTAAATTTTCCATTATAATAATTACAAATTAAAATTTATTTACTCGATTATAAAAAATTGGTGTAATATATATATGTAATATATATATATATAATAATATATTATATAATATTATATATATATTATAATATATTATATTATAATATATTATTAATATATTAATATTAATATATAATATAAAATAATAATATAATATTATATTAATATTAATATAAAATAAATATTAATAATTAATATATTATATTATTATAATAATATTATATATTAATAATTAATATATTATATTATTATAATAATATTATATATTATATAATATATATAATATTATATTATACATAATATATTATGTTATTTATATATATGTGTGTGTACATATTATTGTGTAAATATTAATAATTAATATATTATATTATTATAATAATATTATATATTATATAATATATATAATATTATATTATACATAATATATTATGTTATTTATATATATGTGTGTACATCATTATTGTCAGTATTGGCAGACAATTTTTATTTTATTAAGGTCATAAAGGCATACAAATATGACGCAAGATTTATTGTTCAATATACTTTCTACCTATAGTATAGTGGAAATTCGACGAGATTTATGTTCGATGTATGCAGAGATTTTATGGTCTCGATTCTATCCTATCTTTAATACGTTCGTTAGCAATTATTTTCTTTAATTTATTTTTTCAGTTTTTCTTGGACTCAGCATTTATTTTCATGGAAACTTCCCGTACCAATGAATTAGCTCCGTTTTTAATTTATCAATGCGCACGATTAAAGTCTCGCATCGGTTTGTTTAGTAACGGCGGTTTTCATTAGTCCGTTTGATTAATAGACCATTTCAGAATCAATGCGTTGCTTAATGGATCTCATTCAAGGCATATCTCCTTTACCAGTAATGAGATTCGCTGCGCAAAGTAATCACTATTTGTCAGTTGGTGATTTATAGCTTAGAGTCTTGCGGACAATGAGCATCGCTACATAAACCACGCAATATCCAAATTTCAAAATGGCACAACGCAAAGAAATATTCGATTTTACAATTTCGTTGCATTCATAGAACACCCTGTATTTCCTTGATACTTTAGCACATCGTTCGACGTAATATTAGAAATTTACGCGCGACTTTTCGTTATCCACTACGGTTTGCAAAATTGCATTCGCAGAAAATCGAAGCTTTATTTTCAAATTAGAAGGGTGAGTTCCAGCCTCGAGCAATTATTCAATCAACCATCGTGTAATTCGAGAATGTTACAGACTCGCTTTACGATGAATTTACGTGCGCTTTTAAACCTTCCCCATTGCTTTGAACTCTCCATCGAAACAATTTCCCAACTATCTCCGATGCACGCATAAAACGTTATGTCAACGTATAACGTGATTCATTCGTACGGCTACAACGTGAGGAACGAGGAAGCGCGAAAGAGTGGCGGAAGAGCATCAGGGAAATTGGATAGTTTATGGTCAGACGCGTCCGAAACGAACACGCTCGAAACATTAGCTCTCTGGAAAACTTCTTACAGGGTAACGACCGGAACGATACGTACAAGAGGACAGGAGGCGTGATTGGTCACGAAAAAAATAGCGATTCGTTGGTGCGTCGTTTCTTCTTGGAGAAAATCGAGGATGCTCCAAATGTACCAAATTTGTACTCTCCGGGCACCTAAACTTCTAACAAGACACGATGTAAACGCTAAAGTATCAGGAGAGCGCGATCATTGATGGCAAAGTAGTAAAAAGCGTTTTTAACTTCAAACAGAAATTGTATTTTACGGAGGAAAGTCGATGCCTACATAGCGTGTAATTGCTGCAATTGTTCGTTAATAACGGCAAAGCCCGACAAATTAGGGCAAGGTATTACAATATTCCATCAAATACGTTTCCAGTTTTACTACAGTTTACTCTTAAGACAAGGCGTTTACATTTTCTACAACTTTCGTTGTAGTTATCGTGCTTGCATGACAATGTCGTATTAAAGTTTCCGCGCGGTCTGTTGTCCAACGGTACAACCGCATATCTCGAACTCTCTGTCAATAAGGTATTCAAGAATTAAGGATTGCCTGTAATGAAAGCGATATTTCTCCTCCTGAAACGCAAGCGAGCCTTTTCAAACATCTATCGTACGATGATGAACGTTGTCGCACGACTTTGATTAAAAGTGCCTGCTCGTCATTGGAAACTCGAGATTATTGCAAACTATGTATAACACGCTGTCAACCCCCGTAATCCAGCCGTCCAACTTTCGTCGACAGTAGATTCAACGTGCCATAAACTCGTTTCAAACTGTTCCGTCTTAAAACAGTTCTAAGGACGAGGGCGGCGTTGACTGAGGTAATGAAGCGGTGAAGTGCTTTTCCTCAAGCTTGAAAACTGAAAAGACATTTATCACGTTCAGACGTTCGTTCCGCTTTACGCTGCATCATGCTTCCCTTTAACAATGGTTCTATGTATCTGCTGTGTACCTCGCGAACAATACATTAGTTAGAGGGAAGATTGTACGGGTTAATGAAAAGAAGGTTTGGTAATAGCGAGCAGTTTGGACGATATCTCCTCTCCTTCTTTCTTTTTTCTCTTCAAAATTTAATACCTTGGAAAAGTCTATTTAAGAAGGTAGAGTATCATAAAAAAAGAAAAAAAAAGAAAAAGTATCGCGAACAACGACAGACACTATCGTATGAAGAAACTGCTGAGGACAAAGTTAAACCGTCTTTAGTGGTATCGGTGGAAGAATGTCTTTCTCAAGGTCGTTTCTCCATGGCGGGATTTTTAAATAGAACCGCCCATATTTCGTTACCCATCGATCGATACGTTTCCTTATGCTCTGTACAAATGTATCGAGGTACCCGATCAATTATTAAGGTTAATGAATAATTCGCGTTGTACGAGAAATTCAACGTATCGAGACGAGGCTCTTTGCAAATAGATAACTTCCCTTTTCTTCCTTCGATCCTTCCGTTCGCCGGTTTACGATTATTCGGAATAAAAGATAAGAATGAAAATTCGAAAGCAATATCGCGTTACAGAAACAATTTTAGCGCGTTTCGTTTCATAGTTTCGGTTCAAAATTGTTTAGAGTTTAGGAAACGTAGAAAGCGCGGTGTTTTTGCGCCATTGTCCCGAGCCGTATTATTACGCGGTTAATTTCCCTTTTCTTCCTTCGATCCTTCCGTTCGCCGGTTAACGATTATTCGGAATAAAAGATAAGAATGAAAATTCGAAAGCAATATCGCGTTACAGCTGGCAGAAACTGGCGACGAGAACTCGGAAAACGGTGTAGGACAATTTTAGCGTGTTTCGTTTCATAGTTTCGGTTCAAAATTGTTTAGAGTTTAGGAAACGTAGAAAGCGCGGTTTTTTCGCGTGCTTTTCGCGCCTTTGTCCCGAGCCGCGTTATTACGCGCTTAAAGGAGCCACGCTCTCAGCTTTCGCGAACCCTTTTCCCTTTTTCCAAACGATCAACGTTAACTGCGAACAACGTTCAAAAGCGTCGAAACTCGTGAGAATTCATTGGTAATATTATTTAAGTACGTTATGAAAATATAGATCGGTCGTAAACGCTCCATTCGATCGAATCGAACGCTGGTCTTGGCTTTACGCAGTTTGTAAATACGCGACGAAACCAGAGCCGAAGCCAGAGTTATAAATGTAAATTTCGACAACTTTTACGCAACTGGATTACGCAGGCGAATTTTCGCTTTTTCCATTACGCGACTAAATTGGAAATTTTCGATTGCCACGTTGAATGGCCTAGACAGCAAGGTCAAATTTGGATTACGGCTAAGTAATTAGTATAGTTATCCGACAACGCTATCCGCAGTAACGCGATATGCTTAATTCGATCGATTTAATTGGTCTACGGATGATATACGATACGAAAGGTACACAACGAGTACGATTTGTTAATGAGGTGTCATCGACCAATATACGTATGTATATTTGTTCACGTTCCAAATATCTTACAGCGGCGGTGTATACTTGTAACACGAATATATTTTATACTTATCGAGCAGGTAATAATTATTTATCGTCGGACGTAAATTCGCTTGTATCGTAATGAAACAAAGAAAATACTAGACTTCGAGGAAATTCTATAATTTCTCCCTTTTGGTCGCGTCTTTCTATTTTCCAAGCTCGTTGGCAATTTTTTCGAAACTGTTAATAATAAAAATATGGTATTTTTATACCATAGGATCCTCGGAACGACGCCTGATTAGAATTTTACGTGCCTGAAGGGACACAAATTTTCCATTTCTCCATTATTCCCGCCATCATCGAGGAACACTGTTAGTTTTGAGCCACCGTATATGGTACTACGATACTACACGTTTCAAACTGTTCCGCTAAATATCTTTGTATTTTTCAAGGAGAGAAAACAGCAACAAGGAACAGCTCTTCCACGAGGAGAAGATTTTATCTTTATTCCTGCTAGCGTCTGGTAAGGTGGAATTTGTCCTACATAGCTTTTCTATTGAATATTTGATAAAAAAGCTGAGCAGGTTGCGACGATTTCAATACGCGTGTACACGTATCGGGGAAATACGCGAGAAACGATTCTATTCGACGTGGCAACGTCAAAGAAACGCGTTACCAGTGTTTGAAAACGTGCACGATCTGGTCTCGAGGCGAGCAAAAGGGAAATGGAAATTCGGCGGAAACGAAAAGCGTTTCGAGGTTCGTCGGAACGAAAAGTTAGCCAGAGTGGCGTGTTCCTCTTTCGATTTTCGATTTCAGAAGCTTGCACGCCCGCTGAAACTTACATACTTTCGCAGCAGTCGTAGGTCTCGACGAAGTTGTTCAATGGGAACAGAGTTTTATTTGTTTGAGATTATTCATCGAAAAGAAACGTGAAATAACGTGCCTTTACTTTGATAGAGCCAATTTTCCTGCACTTTCTCTAAAGAATAAATTACACTGTCCGTTCGATTTCGAAGTCGAAGATACGAATTTCGATCGACGAAGACCTGAGAAATTTGCATCGCTGTACGTAAGAAAGTTTAACGCAACTAAGCAGAATCTTATAAATCGAAAGACACAATTCCGAGTAAAAACTTAAACAAAACAAACAGTAATCATATAAAGTGTTATAGTCCCGAGCAATTTTATCATCAATTTTATCGTAAATAAGACAGACATTTAGGCGATCTCGTTTAGCCGAGACACCCTGTATTTTAAAATCTTTAATATAACGTATAATAATTGCCGAGGCTCCTCTCGTACTTGCTCGCATATCGCAAAGCATTCGAAACTCTCCTGCGCAGTGGTACTACTATAGTTTAAAGCCACATTCCCTCGATATTGGATAAAAATTTGGTCGATGCCTCCAAAGTTCCGACGATGCTCCAATTACGTAATTCTCTCGTTCCACGTGCGTTTCCATGGCGAAACGATCGTTCGTTTATTTTTTCCATAGCGATAATTAGAATCTCGTGGTTTCGCTCCGGATCGGATTGCGCGGACTTGTTACATCGCACGAGTCTCCTGTATACGCGCTATACGTTGTATATACATATACGTGCATATTGGTTTCTGGTTTGTCGGGTCAAAAGTTCACAGGTTCACCCGCAGCTTGCATGCGTTGCAACCGAATCAGTTGCAGTTGTTGCAACTATAAATACGCCTGGCAAGAAAAATGCTCGCAGCTTTTATCATTCCATTCTGTGCGCTACTTTCTGCGTTCGTTCTCTTCGTTGCGCTTCCAGAAGAGTATTTTCTAAGGGAGAACGATCAAATATTCCCACTCGAGATACAGCGGCTCTTATTTAATACAGGGACACCAAGGTGTCGCTCTTGATCTGCGATTATACGAACTATTTATCGTAGCTTGAAAAGCCGCAAATAATTTTCTTCCCAACCATATCGTTCGATCGTGCAATAGATGTTCAAACATATTCCAGTTTGCAAATACTTCGATGCTTCTTTCCCTTTGATTCGTTAAAGACAGATTATCTTCCTGTCGTTAAACGAAACGTTTTTCGTGTTTTTCAAAACTTGGTTGTCTTTTTTTTTTTTTTTTTGTAAATTTAGCTCGAGTTAAATCGTTAAAATCGGATTATCTTGTTATGGCGAAACGAAACGTTTTTTTTCTCGTGTTTCGATTAATAAATACTTCGTTGCCTTTTTATGTAATATATCTGGCGTTAAATCGTTGAAAACAGATTATCCTCGTTTCGAGTGGATGGCTTTTTATAATCTTCTCTTTCGTTTATTCGCTCATTCGAAACACGTCGTCGTTGTTATCATTTTTTTTTTTTTTTTCGTTTAATAGAAAACATTTCTTGCGAATTAGTTTTTAGATATGACGTGATTTGAAAAGCGTCGATATAAAATCGTATCGCTTCGGTTGAAAAATCTTCTCGTTAGAGTTGCCCCGTCACCGAAACGTTTCCACCGGCGAAACTTATCTCACGGGAACGACGTTCTCGTAGAAACATCGCGCTAATTGCAGCCGCACCATCGTTCCAGTTAACTGATGAGAAGGATTCGTTCTTTAAATTCTTCCACGCAGTTAAAATGCCTTCAGCCTCCGTTTCGCCAATAGGAGGAACGCTTCTTGGAACGTTTCGAGCGTCCCAGCGTCGTGGACCCGCAGAAACATAAAAATGCTTTTCTAATTGGAACAGTTGCGAAGATCGGACAAAGTTCACGCACGACTGTTTTCTCATTATGACGAAATTTTCTTAGCAGAGAGATCTTTGTTCCAACGGATTCCCGGTTAAAAATAACCAAAGACTATTCTGCGTAGATCTTAGAATTCAAAACATTAGTTAGCTATTTCGATAGACTTTCATCAGCCAGGAGTATTTTTAATAAGAAGAACACAGGTGAAATGAGAACCTACAACAGCATTAAGCTCGTGATTTTAACGGATGGCAAAGTACTTCGTGCAATTACGAAACGATAAAACGTTTCTGTAAACGACACGGATATTGTTTAACAGATATTGGAACCTGCACGACACGAGTCGCCTTCTTATTATTCGCTGATATTCTCTCCTCGAATGCCTGTTTCAAGCTAAATTTGGTCGTACGAGATCGGCCACTTTTCATCGTTTATCGCCCTACGTTTGTTAAACACGAAACGTGTAAACGCAACGTGGCACGAGCTTACTTGGTGACCTAATATCGCCATATAGAAATATCGCCATAGTGACTCGTCGATTTTGATCCCCTATTCCTTCCCTCTGCCCCCCATCGCCCCCAGAAACCAAACGAATTGTCCAGTTTTGACAGCAGATTTTCAGGACAAAGAATAAAAAAATAGAGTATATAAGTAAATCTAGCTTCTAATTGTAACGATGGAAAGGTAATTTCGACACGAAATACGTCACGTATTGGCCAAAAACACTTCGCAAATGTAATTCATCGTTTACGTGAACGTACATATTTGTAATCTACGTTTCCTGGGCAAATAAACGTTTATTATATTTAACGTATATTATAACGTATAATTAACGTTTATTATATTTAAAAAAGTCTTTGATCTGAAGCTACGTCTGCGATATATACAAGCCGTTATCCGACCAAAATTGGTAGAAAATTTGAGGAACGCTTCCACAGGACAAAATTGATCTCGACCCTTTGAACAGCTTATCTCGAGTACGACAATGTCTCGTTGGAACTGTTTAGTCCTTTGACGGTCTGATAAAATCCCAAATTCCCGAAAAAGAAGATTAATGCATCCTTTCGTGTCGTAAAATAATTCCGTTTATGATAAAGCGTGCGAGAAGGCACGTTTCGCATCTACCTTGGGATAATAACAAACTTTCGTCGACGAAGAGATTTTCTTTCGTCGTAATTGCCGACAGGAATACGCGTAAAACATAAAGTACGAGTAGCGCAGTACAGTTAGCGTGTAGGGAACAAATTGGAAACGATTTAAGATGTAATTGATTCAAGAGGAATAATATGAATTAATTTTAATTAGATGTGTATATATCACCGTAATGAAATTAAATTGTACGTGTCATCGGAATGAATAAACCGCGGATCTATTTCAATGACCAGCAACTGAAATTACTCTGCGAGATTCAGTGTGCTGGAATAGCGGAAGAGGAAACTTAGCACGAACACGCGATTGATGTTATAATTTCGTATTACGTATTTCATATTTCTGAGTCACCGCCTGTAAAGCGAATACGATCCCACGGTAATCGGAAAATTAGGAAAGCGACAAGGTATTAGAGTCCGGATTGCAACATAGAGTCGCGTAACACGTGTTTCTAAATTTATCACTAACGGCGTAATTATTGAAGAACCGCTTCTGAAATACGTTTTTCTCTTAACTCAAAAGTCTCGTATCGCGTATGTAAGTATTTTAGAAAGCGAAAGATTGTATTCATATTTCTCATTGGAATTCGTAATTTTATTAGACCGTAAAGCTAATGCTTATAATAATAATAATACAAATAGCGATGCATTAATATCACTTAGAAAAAAAAAAAAAAAAAAGGAAAGAAGTCATAATGTATCGATGTTGAGAACATGAAAATATCTCTCTATATACCGACATAAAGATAACTTATATGCTACAAAGAATCTGTAAACTTCATTCTAAACTCGGCGTTTTCTCCGCAAATAGCTCAGCTCTCGGATGAAATTCGTTTCAAGCAATTTTAAGATGCTTCTATATTCCGCCTCGGTTCTCGATCCATTTTCATCGATTCAGTAGTCTCTGAAAGCAGAAGAGCCAGTATTCTTTCACGGTTCGGCTTCCATAGACATTTCAATCAGGCTCAGTTTTATCCTGCTCAATTTTAATGGATTTCAAGTCCCGTGAAATTTTACAAAGGACCCGGTTCAACGGATGTTCCGCCATGTTCGAGGGGTTCTTGTCGCTGACGTGAAGTGTTCGCCTTTGCGACGACCTGTTTCGTCCAATCCCCCCCCCCCCCTCCCCGGAGGAAAACGCTTATGTCAGCCTGCACATCGTCGATAATTGCGGAACATTAAGTTTCTTTGGAGCATCGTGAAAGCAGTGATTACACAAACGTCGTAGAAGGATTAAGTTTCGTGTCCTTAGAATCTCTTCTCCCTTTATGTTACACGGTCACTCGCATTAATATTTAAGCATATCTCTATCTCTGTTTTTATTCTTCGTAGAAAAGAGGATGGATATTAAATATCGTATTTAAAACGCGTATTTCTAAAGCGAGAAAAGAGATTTCGCTACTAGAACAATCGGCACACGCAAGTCAAGCAATATAACAATGAGTAATATAATTAAGGAATAAGCACTGAACAGTATTACAGGTATTATAGTTTATGTTTATGCATATTATATTATTACTATGTATACTATATGTAACGTAATGTCTCATGTATGTTACAAGACCAAAGAACCTCCTTGTAATAGACGTAATGTCTGATACATGATAAAGTATCATGTATCATTATCATTACCGTTATTATTTTACGAAAATACGAACCATTTATCGCAGCTTGGAAATATATAAATTTCCCAACAATGACATTTAATCGTACAGTAGATTTTTAACCAAGAAAACGTTTTAACCGAAAGGACCCTTCCGATCTTACCTTAACTCTCTTCCATTTGCCTTTTCTTCTTCTTCCTCCTCCTTACTCCTAATTGCGATACGACCTTCTTCTTCGTATAGGTGTACAGTACTGTCTCGATAATTGCTTGAAAATCGGGATCCACGCCCAGCAATTATCGTGTACAGGACTTGGTTCTAAGTATAGATACGGCCCGGTATTTTGCCGAACGTAAGGAAGAATAGCGCGAGTGGAAGAGAAACAGGTTTGAGAGTCGGCTTGCTGAACGATGAGATATTTTCTAATTTTCGTTGAATAAAACTTTTACCGATGCAATCGTGAGATTCTTCTGATTAAAGTAAAACCAAACACGATATCATTCGAAACATATCTGCTTATTTAACCAGTTGGCTGCTTTGTGACGAGTATACTCGTCGTGCAGAAATGGCAGTATTTGGTGTTATGACGAGTCCTGTCAGTAATAGAATTAAGAAATAAAACAGTCATTTCATCGCAATTTAATTCTATATTATAACAGCCACGCATACTCTGTGTTTGACGAGTATACTCGTCGTCGCTTTCTTTTAGCTACACGGTTTTCAAAGAGTTAAAATAAAACCAAACACGATATAATTCGAAACATATTTGCTTATTTAAACAGTTGGCTGCTTTGTGACGAGTATACTCGTCGTGCAGAAATGGCAGTATTTGGTGTTATGACGAGCCCTGTCAGTAATAGAATTAAGAAATAAAACAGTCATTTCATTACAACTTAATTCTATATTATAACAGCCACGCATACTCTGTGTTTGACGAGTATACTCGTCGTCGCTTTCTTTTAGCTACACGGTTTTCAAAGAGTTAAAATAAAACCAAACACGATATAATTCGAAACATATTTGCTTATTTAAACAGTTGGCTGCTTTGTGACGAGTATACTCGTCGTGCAGAAATGTCAGTATTTGGTGTTATGACGAGCCCTGTCAGTAATAGAATTAAGAAATAAAACAGTCATTTCATCGCAACTTAATTCTATATTATAACAGCCACGCATACTCTGTGTTTGACGAGTATACTCGTCGTCGCTTTCTTTTAGCTACACGCTTTTCAAAGAGTTAAAGTAAAACCAAACACGATATAATTCGAAACATATTTGCTTATTTAACCAGTTGGCTGCTTTGTGACGAGTATACTCGTCGTGCAGAAATGACAGTATTTGGTGTTATGACGAGCCCTGTCAGTAATAGAATTAAGAAATAAAACAGTCATTTCATCGCAACTTAATTCTATATTATAACAGCCACGCATACTCTGTGTTTGACGAGTATACTCGTCGTCGCTTTCTTTTAGCGACACGTTTCAGGTACACGCTTTTCAACGAGATTGCAATAGCTAATCGGTTAATGACGCTAACTTATTTTCTTCCGCCTATTAAATATATAGGTAAATGTGATTTAAAGTATATCGTGTGCTTGGTATTATTTTAATCGAAAAAATCTCACAAATACGTTGGCAGAAGCTTGATTTACAAAATTTTGAAAACACCAAATTTTCATTATTGAATTAATATTGTCTCGTGAGCATTTGAATTCGGATTAATTCGAGTTTCGTTGTGTGCCAAAGGCAAGACTAGGGGTCCTTGAACGACAAATCTCCTGTGGCGATGGAGATAATTACGAGAAACATGGTGGTCGGCAGCTATCGAGACATTACTGTATTTTGTTTTGATTAAATCTCGTTGCCGTTCCTTCGCTGTTTAAATCTTTCGTCGTGTACCGTACGATTTATGGGTATCTTGGGATTCTATTTTATTTCAGACGCAAAATATGATAGACGGATACAGAGACGATGGAAGATAAATATACCTTGGCGTATCATATAAATGACGTTTCGTGTTCACAAAGTTCAGCAAATATTTTTCATATACTTCACAGTTATCACGAAATTTCCTGCGGATATTTCGCCATGTATGCATAGACGTTTCAACGTTGAAACTTTCGTGCATTTTATCGTAATATCGTCGCGACAGTGATTAATAAATTACATCCTTTGCTATATTTCAACATTTTTGAAAATTCTATAACGCAGAACGTAGATAAGAGCGTTATATAGAAACCTATTAAATTTGCATTACATGTATTTTCAACGCGAGCGAATCTTTTGAAAATACCGTGAAAATAGACTAAGCAAATTGATTTCGGTACAATGTTTGAAACCGTAGAAGCAATTTTTTATCTTGCTCTTTCAAATCTTGCTTCCCCTCATAAATCGCGAATATCTATCGAAAATAAATCTAAACTTCTAAATCATAGTGTACATAGCTTATATACGATAGGAGATTATGATTCTTATTTAACTGCACGCTATCGATATGATTGGGCCGTATATCATCAGATCTGTACACTGTAACCATATATCACAGAAGGTGTATGTGTCGACCGTAGATATCGGTGCAATTTCCACTTAACGAGTGCAGTGAAAAATATGCCATCATTATTTGAAACTTAAAAGGTGCTTTTAGCTTTTCATATTTCTCCGCGGAGACAAGGATAGCGAATGGCACGTTGACTATGAAATATGGAAAGTAAGCGATGCGTAACTGATGGAAACTGGGTGTGAGATGAAAGAAACGTTCTCCGGTGAATTTTGTTGAAATTAATACGCGGATTGAACTGGAGTATTCGCTGGGGAAATGCGCGATATTTGGGTCACTGATTTCGTGCAGATCTCGCACGTATTTGCGAGTATGTTAATAGAGTCAGATTTAAATTGTAACGAGTACACTGCGATTTTTTTATCCATTTATAGGAAATGTAAAATTGCAGGAGCGGACAAACTATTCAAAGTATTTGCGTCGTATTCGTTCGTTTGTTACACTTGCTTTTACGAGAGTATAAATTATTGCATAAAAATCCGCAATCTGCGTGAATATATCAAACGACAACGTACTTAATTCGATTGCGAAACGTCAGATAAATTCTCTGCAGCGACGTATCGCTGAATGACTTGCGTGCTCGATTTAAATTTCAATTGAAACTTAATGTACGTTACGCGAGATTTTACTGGTTGTTATAGTATTCTGCGCGGCAATATAGTATCGGGCCAGCTTTATTGACGTTAAGTGCGCTATATATGCAAGCCCGCTGCAATCCGATGTAGAAAACGCTCTTTAGCCTGGCAACGAATTTCTCGCCTTATCGATTGTGCCTTGAAATTAAAGCCTTCGTCCTGCATGGTGCGTCACGATGAAACCATAATTAAGTGAAATTGCGCTCTAGTGCGGGTGCGTGTCGCCGTAAGAAAAAGGCAAAAATACACAGTCAGTCACGAAACTCTATCTACCATCATCCAAGTCTCTACGCACGTATCGTCCATCGAATTTTCTGTATCACACTTATCGAAGAAGCTAGAAACGTACTTTGTCACGAAAATAATTCTACCTGCCTAAAGGTACGAACGAGTTAATTTCGCGTGACCTATCTTGATTCATGAAAGCGGCGCTTGATTTTGTTCCGAGAAGGAATGAAAGGCTAGCTTAGAGAGAATCACTGTACGTATTGCGTCGCCACTGCGCGATCACCATCCTATTAAGGAGTAACAGGCAATGAATTGGCAGTAGCCACGCGTCGATGAACAAACGGAAGCAAATAAAGTCGTAGCACGCGAAGATATCGCGAAAGACATAACGAAAGCGATCGAAAAGAAAAAAGAAAGAAAGAAAAGAGCGAAACTCGATATGGAAAAAGGGAAAAGAAACGAACGTGGACGAAATCGCGGGCGATGTAAATAACAAAAGATAGAAGAGCGGTCTCGGTAGAAGAGAACAAACGATTCTAACACGACACACAAGAATAACACACGGCTGCTTAATGGAGCAAAAGGATCCACCAAGATGTGAAACTTGCCACATTCCACTGGCAGTCGAATTGAACGATACGATTGTCCAGTGCAGAAAATGTGGAAATCAGATTTCCCAAGCGAACAAATTTTGATAAATCGAATCTAAAATGCCGAAGATATGATATCGATGATCCATGAGCGATAGATGCGATTTAAACACGCAGAAAAGAAAAGATTTTCATATCGAAAAACAGGGGGGGGGGAATGAAACGAAACGAAGGTTTCCAAAATTCACGACACGATTATTTCGTGGATCGGAGATAATAATTGACGTTATCAACGCTGGTTGATTGGCATCCGGTAACAAATCCCAGCGACGACGAAAACAGCCTGGATTTCAATGATTGGTACGAGGAAATAAAAATACAAGGTCGTTGGATCGATGAAATTGTGATTCGTTGAAAAGGGAACGAAACGGCGATCGAACGATCCGTGAATTACCAGTGAAATGCTTGCACAACGTTTCCTATTCACTCCGGTTCCAGGTTGTGCTCGATCGTTTTATATTTCATTTGTACCAACCTCTCGGAAAATGTGGTCTCTATTGAAAAACAGTCAGAGAGGAGAATACGCTCGTTTTTACCTTTTATCGTCGCTTTCGTATTTCCATGCGCCGTGGGTAGATTGATCGAGCAAACTTTCCAGAGAATTATACAGTATAATGGATAAATCGAGGGATAGATACGGCGTTTTAAAAAGCGAAATTCGATGGAAGGCAAAGTAGGCGACGGCGATATGAAAATTTAAACGGTGATCGATATTTTAAGTCGACCGTTTTACACTGGCTCACGAAAATGTTGAAATTTGATTAGGCTGCTGATTTTCATGCATTTATGATAAATTTCAAGATGCAAAAATTCAGGGAACATGGTAAGCGCGTCTGTTAAGAGATATCTGATTTTGAAAGCTTGCCAAAAAGGGGGACGTGCTTTCTTTCCACGAGACTAACGTTCAAGCATGATAAAATCGGTAGACATCGTGCGTGTTAATAGATGACTGTGCGAAAGATTAAGCGTCTCGAAGTGATGGTAAAAAATGTAACAAAGATGCACCTGGGACAGCGAAAGTGAAGGAATCTCAAAAATCTTTATTTTCGCTACGACAAATGCATATTTATCTCGATAAAAAAAGACGTGCTATTATATTTATTTAAATAAAAAATAATACACAAATATTCCCCATCTTTTTAACTCCACTGTAATAAATTAATTTTCTTTGTCTTGTACACGTTGAACGTGTAAATCACGCACATAAAGCACATTCTTCGTGATCCCAAGTAATACAGCGAATACGTTGGATCCATTTTTCATATTTAGTTACAGAGACCTTATACACATCGTACACGAAAATATATAAAATATCCAAATTTGGAGTAGCTGTTAGTAGACCGTGAATTTCCATGCGTTTATGGGAGATTCGAAACTGCAAAATTCCACGAAATGCACAGGATCGTACGAAGAAATATATAAAATATATAGAATCTGAAGTATAGTGCTCTCTATAATGTCTGGTAGGCGAAACAATTTTTTTTACCGAGGTCCAACTTTTTAAATCGTACTGTCAAAAATACGAATTTGCGTAAGAATCCGCAGTGCAGTTATTAGCGAAATCAGTAACTTTGATCGATTCGCTAATGGACCAAAATGACCCGACTGATCTTTCTAGCGTTAATAAATGTAAACTAATGTTTTGTTTACCTCTTACAAGCTACAATGATACATCGACAAAGTGTTATTTTTTTTTACTCGTTTACACAATCGATCAAATGCTCCAAAGGTATAAATAGGAAGCTACGAACCGAGTATTTGAAAGTTGGATAAACTGTTGTCAAAGAAGTGTATTGTCGTTTGAAACTTTTATCTCGCGCTTTTCCAAACTGTCTCCGGTGTACCCTGAAAAAATAAAAAAACTAAGAAAGAAAGGAACGAAGTGGGAAGAAGAACAACGAGTCTAGCTAACGTTACTAAGGACACATTGTAGCGAGTTTTCTTTACCCTCTATTTCACAGTTTCTTCACTTTTCCCTAGTCGACACACTTTTTATATATACGCGTTCCCTTTTGTAATTCCTTCATTATTTCCGTTCAAACTTTTCTCATTATTACGGATTTCTTGGACTTAATATTTGCCTAAAAATAACGCCTCGCATTGAAATTAATCAACGCGGTTTCGCGTAGCTCTTGTATCCATCCTTCTTCATTTCGAGAGCTTCCATCGGAATTTTAAAATTCCGAAAGTTTCCTCGAAACGAATATTCGCTTCAGAAGAGAAGAGAGGTGGCTACTGTGTACCGTGTAGGTGTAAATTGTCTGGAGTTTTTAACAGTCTTCGCGTAGCCGATTGCGAAAACATTTATTGCTTTCGAGTATTTATAGTTCCTACGTTCGGTTTAATCAACTATGTGGAAAAAAGCAAGGCGCTACGAAACATCGAGCTATTACAATTTTAATCGTTCTATTACGATGCTCCAACAATAGATCGTCGTTTCCTTTTTACAGTAAACGTAGTAATATCGCGAATAGACGATACAAAAAAAAAAAAAAAAAAACAGTAGACGGCAAAGAAAGCTTTTAGAAAATTATCCAGACTTTCGACGTTTGTAAGTGATGTTCGAACGACCAGCTCGGAACAGAGAAGGCAATTAATCCCTCTCGTTCGTTCACATCGCAGACTGGCGTCGTTTGGTAATAGATTTTTTCTGCCATTAAACTACATGGTTCGTTGATGCATCGCGCAGGTATCTCTGCAGTAACTCAGTCGTCCAATTAAGCATCGATGAAACAACAGGTACATTACTGTTTTTTGAAATCCCGCGAAGCACCAGCAATTCCCATCTTAACGAGCCATTCGGACGTGAAACGACTCATTTCCCTTTTTCTTCGTCGAATCTCGTTAATCGATGGATCTGATTATAACGGATCGATTTAACCGGGTATAATTGCTCGCCAGAACTGTTCGTTAACCAGATTCCCTAGCAATCTTTCGTCAGCACCCTCGAGCATAATAGACTGCCGTCTCATCTGACCTGAATTTCCGATCCTAGCGTCACTCGTGTAATCTCTTGTACTCTGGACACTGAGATCTTCTGTCCACATTTCAATTATACCGTGATAATCATGCTAACGTTTAATATGTACCGGGCCATCCGTGTTGGAACATCGTCATACGTGCAAGATTTATCGAAGAAACTAGTGTTCGATATGTAACGCGTGGACCGACAGGATGATTTTTCTTGTCTGTAGGATGAATCTTATTGCACGTGTACACACACGCTGTCCGAGAAAAATATACGAACGATCGTAATGCTGCGCTGTAGGAATTAGTCGCACCACGTACTAGTGAGATGCTTAAAAGGGCGAGGAGCACTTTTATCTTCAACAAGATAGCGCACCTTCCGACTACGCTCGTCGTGCGAAGGATAACCAGAAAAATTCCACGTCTCTCCTCTTCAATTCGCAGTTCGAATCTTACCTTTACCTCGGTCCATGCCAAATTTATCGTTCAGAGCGCGTTTCCGCTCTTCGTGTATGCACTTTGGGACATTCTGTATCAAATAGAACGATCGTTATCAACGTTCGAGACCCACGGTGTTTGAAAGAGTACAGGTACCCACAGACTTTGCGTGGAAATGTACTCTATCACTTGGGAAAAGATATGGACGCTTAGAGTACGCGTTAGTTAAATATATACGTACGTATGCATGCATTAGGTTGTCCGAAAAGTTTCTTTCGTCCTGTAAGGAAATAATAGACGCGCAATATTTTTCGTTCCAATAGAACAAAATGGATCGTGCGTAATTGAATAAAACAGCGTGAAAGGAAAAACTATTATTTCCTTATAAAACGAAAGAAACTTTTGATACTTATATCTAATTATACACGTGTATGTGTCGAGTTTACCGAAATACGACACGTGGTCGCAGGAGCTGTTAAATCGTAGGTAATATCTTTAGCAGTAATAAAGTTTCTTGCTAGAAACTAAATTGTCCCCTAACCACGCCGTAAGCACGTTTCTAAAGTGATTAGTGTGGCTTGCTATGCGGCAAATATAGCGAAATAAGGAGAAGTGTCTCTCGTAGTTTGCATTTCTTAAGGGTAGCATTGGCAATTTTTGTTCTCCTCCTTGAAAACCTCCTTTCTCTTCTTTAAGATAAATACCGACGCGACGAGCTCCTTTCTACCTTTCGTTTATTCTTCTAATTTTACATTCGGCGGAATATTCTGATTTTTTGACAATCCGACGCTTAGCGTTTACGTTGCCGCGCGTGGAAATTTCTATTCGGGGTAGATAAATGCAAATTGAGTTTGGCAAGCGGACGAAAGGGATGCAGCGAATATTGGCGGTACGCGCGTATTGTTGACGTTATAAATACAGATAGTATTATTATGAAAATTCATGTTGACAAAGTATCGCATATTAGCGTAAACTTTACCGGCATTGCTCTTTCGTAAATAATTCAAATCCATCGTTGGACGTGAACGTTTCTACGAAACCGTATAATTACATCTGACTTCCAATGATTAGTTAGTAAATTGATTAGATAGCTGGAAAATTTATTAATTTATATTTTATCCGTTTCGGTGTTTTCCGCTATAATACATGGAAAATTTGTTATAACGAAGAGCATAACTGTACTAATAACGACGATTGCAATTCAAAAGCTGAAGAGTTCTCTTTGAGACTTAATAGTAGCCGGGTCTGCAGTATTTCAATTAATTTCACATTGAAATTCTAAATTAAGTCTGAGCAAGCTGCTTCGTTTCTCTGTTACAGAATCATCAGAATAGCGAAAAAAGGAGCAAAGAGATGGGTTCGACGTAATTAACAAGCAAGAGTCGAGCGAACAGGAGGAACATGAGTATAATATTCGTCGTTTGACTAGGACCATAAATCAGCAATATAAATTCAGTACAAAGACAAAAAAAGAGAAAAGTCTAAAAATAAACGGAAAAAAAAAGAACGGATTAGCAATTCACGAAATTTTAAACCTTTAAGAAGAAAAAGGAAACGAAATCAAAGGGAATCGCTTCCAAAGAAAGTACAATAAAGAGGAGAAAGATAAGCGAAGAGGAATAAGCAACAAAGACAAAGCGAGGACAATCTAGAACAAAGTTACCTAATTAAATTAAAACATACATTGACGTACATTGATTAATGTTTCAATATATTCAAATATTTCAATCGACGACTGAGCGTATGTATATATATTCATCTATATATATATATATATATATTATATATGTTATATATTGAAGGTAAATACGAGACATTATTATCAATCGTTGTTAATGTTAAGAGATATTCGATGTTTTAAAATTTTATCGAACTAGAACTAGCAAGAGGAGCGTGAAAAGCGAATATTTTGATTTTATGGATTGTATCGTTGATTTAATATTAATTGAACAAGCAGAAAAATGAAATAAATCTTTATCGAAAAGGAGGTTAAAGAATTAAGGAGAAAGTATAACAGAGGAATTATAAGCGGAATAAATTGGTAAATGACAAACGATTAAACGATAAAATAAAAGGAAGGAACTAAACCAATTTACGGAGAAACGATATTATAGACGAATACGGTTCGCTGTTCTCGAGAAATTATATATGTAGATGTTAAAAATATATAAATGTTGTATAGTTGTATGGTATTTATGGGGGTCCATGTTTAAAGAGACTAGCGAACAGAAGAAAGTTTCTTTTTATTCTTACCACTGGAAATAGAAGAGGAATATTACCAAGGAAAAGAAGAAATCTTGAAAAGGAAGAAGAATCTTTACAGGTAGAGGTGATTATTTATTTAATCATTTATTTAGTTGGTACCTTATTTAACGCATTATTTTATTGTTTATTGTAGTTTTTAAGGTTTGATTGTATAATAGTATTTTTTAAATTATTTTATTATTTGCATCTCGGCAATGCCATTTTTCTGATTATTTTTTTACAATAATTTCGAATGAAAATCAATTTAATAATAATTTAATAATTCTTCTGATTCGATATATCTTTTTATTAATCCTTCAAGTATGTGTGACATAGACGTGGTATTTTCGTTAAAGCAAAGCTTCGCTCAAAATGATAAATTTATGATTGCTACTGTCCCAGTTGCAAGCTTATAATATGTCAAATAAAGTTTAATACGTCGCAAGTGTAACATTTTTATACACATTCGTGATCGATAATTGCGATTCGCGAAGAACAATTATATATATTTGAACTTTATTATTGCGAACTATAATTACAAACAATTAATAAAATATGTATCCTGAAAATTCCTATTTTCTTATTAATGTTGAAATATTCTGTCATAAACTTGGATTTCTCATCGTTAAAAATTCACTCTCCCGTTCAAAACGTAATCACAAGATACATGCCAAGATATGAAACTTGAAATATGACAGTATTGTGTCCACGTTAAAAATTTACCCTGCCTCGTCGTTGAACCATTTAATCATTTAAACACTTTGGATCAATCTGAGCTTCAGAATACCTTCACGAAGGGGAGAATGCTGCTCTGAATTGCCAGGCTAAGGCGACACCAAAATGAATTTGGAAGTGGAACTTATCTCAGGGGTGATCAAGGGCGGACCACCCCCTAAAAATTTACCCGCACCGAGGCTCATTAAAATCTTCATCGCTGGAGAACGGAATGGTCTTATCTGCTAATCACATTCTTTTATCGATATTCTGACTTGCTTATGTTTGTTTCCCCTTAAATGACACGTTTTTCTTTAAATACAGTTACTTACATTTCGACATCGGCACACAGCACTATCTTTGTATTTGTTGCTTCAAACGATATTTTCCTAACGATAACATTTAATTGTACAATCAGAGGTGTGTATTTGATAAATAATTTGAAGGAGAATAATGAATCGGGCGAACAAAGGAGCAGAAAAACGTGTCATTTAAAAAATACGTTTATTTGTAACACGTGTATCCTCATCGTTAATTCATCAGGCGCCAATATTTAAAAGATAAATTGCTTCTTTTCTTTCAAAATTCCCATTTATATTTTCTTAGCGTAGAAATGAAAAATTTGTAATTCGTAGAATTTGTTAATGGGTTCTTAAATGAGGAAAGAAACGGAGAAAAATGTTCACAGAAACTCTGGTCGAGTTTAATTAACAATTTCAATTATGTTTCTAACATTCTTTTCCAATGGTTAATGCGGCTGCAAACAGTAAACGAGAAAGGTAGAAACAAGGGAATATGATTATTTCAGATGCTTTGTTTCCAATATTACGTTAAACGAGAGAAAAGAAGCTAAATGGGAAAACAAAAATGTTTGTTGGAAATATCCTAAGTGTCTGATGGGTTAAACCAATATAAAACGCTTCGTTTGTTAATTTATGAAATAAATCGTGCAATATATGTTCGCGTGCATATTTATTTCTGTGAATCGATGTAACCAATTAATTATTTTCTCAGTTCGTGTGTTCGTGTTTTGATATGCTTGTCTAGCTGTCGATTTTTGTTCACAATTATTTATTGAACTTGTCTGTCGAAAGGGGCTATGTAAACCTTGGCAAGCTAATAAAATACAAATTTTCAAAATAGATATATTTTCATTTGAAATATCTAAGAATAAATAGTCTAAACGTCATGACCTTTTACACCGAATTTCATCTAACACTAAAATTTAGAAATACGGTAAATTTAATATTTTCATTGTCATTTGGTTATTGCGTTTGTTTCCTTTTATTTAGTAAATATTATTGATTAATTTATTATTATTATTATTGTTATGTAATTAAGACGATTAACAAATTTAATATTTAATCCTTATGAAAATATCAGCAAATGTCGAATCCATAGGTATACGTAGCCCATCAATTTGCTTGCGTTTTAGACGACGAATGCGTTTCTCTGTGTATATACACGTTACTTCCTTTCGATGTATGTATACTTGTGACGAATATTGAATGTATTATACATATACGTATATGTATATACACTGGTGTGCAAAAGTATTTGGATAAACAAATTCATACCGCACTTTTGTTGAAAAATTGGAAATCAAAGAAATTCCACTCCATTTTTTTATTTAAGGACATCTTTTATAAAAGGAAACATTATACTGTTATATTTAATAAATACTGTTTGTTATTACACGAGTATCGTATGCACAATATCTAAGGGTACCCTCAGACAATTAATAATATTGTCGACATTTCAAGGTTCTCGACATCATTGTATGATATTGACGATACTGTATTAACAATACATATTGATCCTTTTAGTTGAGAATCTTCAAATATTGACAATATACAGAGTGTTCACGGTATTAGTTCCCAGCGTTTTTCTTGTAAACGATAGGTACGAGGAGAAGATGAAACAGGGAAAAAATAAATCTTGAAAGCGAGTACATACACACTCACAAATGCATGTGTATCTTGCAGTTGCACTGCTCTTTTATAAATGAAAACTTTCCTCTTATTTTGCATACATCGAATCCTCTAGTCGTTCTACGAAAACAAGTCTCGGGGTAACCATGGTCGAAAACTGATTAGTTTGAAAGACATTTTAAATGTAATTTCGTAGAATATCATGAAATTATATATAATATAATATAATATAATATAATATAATGAAATTAGTAGTAGAGTATTCTGAAAGACAAGGAAAGACGCAATAGTACATCTTGTATTTATGTTTTCTTTGCCTTACGTATGATAAATTCTATCAAATTATAGTTAAAATATCTTTTAAACTAATCAGTTATCAGCCACGGTTACCCTAAGAATTTCTTTCGTAGGATGACGAGAGAATTCGATGTATGCGAAAAAGAAGGTTTCCATGAAAAAAATTTACTTATTTTCTGCAATTTGCTTTTATTCGAACTAGTAGCGTGATGTGATCTATTTTGTATATCGATAGTCTGAGGGCACTCTAAAATGCCAAAATGAAGTGTTCGAGAGAAGATGATGGAAAGCTTTTGCACCACACTGTATATTTTGTTCGCGTAAACCGGTGAAGGCAACGAGGGGAAATTAATAAACTTTGTTAATTGTTCAATAAAGCAGTTTGTCGATCCGTTCACTTGTTCGTCTGTTTGTAAAATTGTCCATTTTTCCCTGCCAGTGCTTTCACTCGATGTCCCCACCTACTTTATTATCGTTTTATTTTATCGCACTCTCCTTAGTTCTGTTATATGGGGTGAGTTACGAAAACTATACTGTGCAAAGCTGTTTCAATAAACGTGGATCTGGAAGATGCTTCTTTAAAGAGTTATCGTCGGAGAATTACCAGTTTATCGGGATCGTGGACTTTTTACGTGCCAAGAAAATTAAAGTACGGTGATGTCCAGGAATAAAGACCATAAAGGAAAGATTCTGTTCTCTACCAGCGAAGAAACAAATCCCGAAGATATTCTCTTTGCTCTTCGCAATAAATTATTATATATTATAATATAATATAATATTAATATATAATAATATATTATATTATTATTTATATTTATATTATATATTATATTTATTATATAATATATATATTATATATTATATTTATTTATTATATTATTATATAACATAATATAATATATAATAATATAATATATTATATTATATTATATTATATTATATTATATTATATTATATTATATTATATTATATTATATTATATTATATTATATTATATTATATTATATTATATTATATTATATTATATTATAATATTATAATATAATACATATCAATATATAATAATATATATATAATAATATTATAATAATATATTACATTACTATATATTATAATATATAATAATTTATCGCTGCCAAAAAATTGACTTTCTCGATTCGACAAAAAAGTTAAATTTATTGCACAGGAATGAAAGAATCGCACAGTCTCACGGACATTTTGCCTGATTTTTATATTAATTTACTTACCTGCACTTTTCATGATCTTCGCGATTAAACGAACGAATGAAATTCATTTCACGATCGTGAACATCGACGCCATAGAATCTGCTTTATCAATTTATTCTTGGCAATGTTTTGCAGAATTAAAAATCAAACATATTATTGAAGGAATATCTTCTATTTGGGGAGAATCGAAACCTTTATCAAGTTGTTTCAAGTAATATTATACGCTCATTCGCTTCTCATCGATGTTTCTTGTTCAATATCTGTCGCACACGTTCCTTTTTTCTTTTTTGGGTCACGCCGTTATAACATTTTTTCTTTGTTTCTAATATTTCCAGAATTTATCGAAGAAAGGAAGCAATTATTGGAACTTGTCGGGCCTGAACTGCAATCGATTTATGACGACATGGGAATCGAGGTACGAAAAAAAAGTGGAATTTCCTTAATGAATTTTTCTTTGTAGCTCGCTAAACTCTAAAATTTATTTCGGTCAATGTTCCTTTATAGTTTTTACTACCTTCTTTCTACGGAATAGTTTAAACAGCTTATTTTATTCAAAATTCACGTCAAATCATTTTAACCAAAGTAAACTATAATGAAACATATTATTTTCTCCAAAAATACGCCAACGTCTCAAATGACAAAAATGTTCATTTGTATTTTATAATATTAAAGATATTTCACTCTGGAATAAAATTTATTATAATAGAATAGTGGTAATAATATTTATTTATTTATTTATTTGTATATTCGATTTTATAACAAGGAGGTTCTTTGACACACCCCATTGGTTTTCTCAGTATACATTTTCTTATCTCAGGGATAGTTATTCCAGCTTTATAGCGTACGCGAATGTAGTATATAATACATATGTATGTACATGCTTGAACATAATACCAATATAATATCATAAAGTAGTATAATAATATTCAATCGCACTTGTGGGTGTCGCTGGATGTTTATTCCTTAACGTTATTGTTATGAAATTCTTAATAAAATTGATTAAAGTCCTCGATCATCCTTAATTTATTTTGTGTCCTTTATTTGCATATTCGAACGACTGGTTAAAAAATCGAAACACTATAGGTTCTGCTGGTGGATATGCAATACGCAACGAATGTGAATCCCGATAGAAATCCATATTTAGCCGAATACTTTTTCGACGAAATACGCGCCGCTTATCAACACTCGAGGGGTTGTTTCTTATTGGTAAGTTTTTACCAACGATAAACTTCCAAAGAAACTTTCTTCATTCTCTGTAAAAATGTTATTCGAGATATAGATCGAGCAGTCGTGTTCTTTAAAAATCTACATTATTCTGTATCACTCTCCTTTACTTTCCTTTCTTTCCCTTCTACGAATTTAATTCCATCCAACTAACACTTTTACATTGCAATTAATACCTTTTCAATGGAATTATAATTAAATTAAATACCCTTTCGTTTCAAGCTACTAATCGGTGACGAGTATAACGCAGGATGGGTGCCAACGAAGCTCACTTCCAGAACGTACGAAGTTCTTTCGAATCACTGCGACAATATGGAAGAGTACTACAAAAGCAACGTACTTGATTGCTACGTTCTAAAGGCTGGCAGGTGAGAAGTGACTTTTTATTATGCCGTTGCATTGAGCTGGAATGCGCGGATGGTGAAGGCGCGAGCAAGGACAATAAAAAAGAGAGCTGCTTTTATCAGCCCGGGTTGACCCACAATTTCCACCGTCTTCGTTGACTTTCTTCTTTTTCTCTCCTTTCCCTCGCTCCCCTTCCTTAACTTTCGCGTTATGAACTAGTAAAATGGATAATAAATAGCACGTTTCGTTCCAGATAATTTTACTTGCAAAACTTGAGTCGATTGTTCCAAGTAATAACAGAGAATAGAGTATAAGAGGTAACAGTTTTAGCATTAAAGGGAAGATTCTGATATTAGAAGTAATCCAACAGATGGAGGCGAACCTCGATGAAACCTCGAAGTTCCTATCATGCAAATCTGAAATGCTCTTTCACGTGTCAACAAACCTTCGTCAACTCTATTCTGCGTGAAAGTTAGGTTCGATAACTTCGTTTCGGCTCGAACTGCCTCGTACCGATCGCGATTGCATTACCTTCGCCATAATGTATCCGGGACTATAGTTCGGAAAGTTAGGAACATCAAAGTGCAGGAACGATATATAGATTTGAAAATTTTCCTTTTTATTCGAATCGTTGGACGAAAATTCAGCGACCCCTTAAATTTGATGCTTAGCATATGTTTGTTATTTTATAATACTCGTAGAATCACTCGACTGATACACGAATTTAATTACACGAATTTCTTTCACGAAATTTCCAAATTTAGAACTATGATTTTCTTACAGGTCTCGTCTTTTCCTTTTTATTTTCGCCCCAACTAATTCTTTTTACCAAGCACGCTTCACATTTTCTCTTTTAATAGGCTTCTCGTTTGCCTCTTGTCAGCCCAGTTTCTACATCTGCTCTTCAGATTCCCCTGTCACCTTGAACTTCCTTTATCATCCGTTCCAATTCTTGCTCCCTTTCTTTCTTTTCTCTTTTTCCCCTAGTCGTTGCCTTCTATCTGCTCTTCCAAAGCTTCCACAATTACTTTTGCCTCGGCTTCTTTTTCCCCACTGAATTCCTGCCGCTTTCTACTGCAAATAATACTCTCGTTCCGCTAGCTTCAACCAGAGCTTCCATGGAAGAAACGATACGTAATAACTTTGATAGAGAAGAGTTCAGGAGTTGACACGAACGGTGCTTCGCGTAGTTGCGTGATATCTTTCGCCGAGCTTCGGCAAATTTGATTTGAGACGCAGATAGGAGACAGGAGGATGAAATAGCAATAGAGAAAATAATCGAAAATAGAGTGTACTAGATATTTGATTAACTCGATATTTATGGAATATTGTGTACGTTGGAAAAAATGAATTCACAGATTAGGAACAGTGAAAGACGATTGGCAGAATTCGGAACCAGCGATAAGGGAGGCATTGAAGAAGGCTGCGGAAGCTGCAGTTTCGCAGCAATGCGATAACGAAGAAATTAAGAATATATTGAAGAGCACTGCGGAGAGACAGCTGGAGTACGCTTTGGGTAAGCTACTAATCACGATATTTTCGAAATGTTCACCATACACGCTCTGGTCTGCATCGAATTGGGACCACATATTTCCCCGTTACATTTTCTACTGTTGTGTTTTGTATGCGAATTGAGAAATTCAATGTGGTTTTATATTAAGTGTACAAACGAGTCCAAAATTTTCATGGAAATTCAGTTTACTTAAAAAAAGAAAGAAAAAAGAATAGCGCAAGTTGTTCGATCAAAGTATTTGCTCTCTATGTTGCTTCCTATATACTTAAGTGTATCAGACATCTCTTAGGCGAGTATTGAATTCCATCAGGGAGAAACGTTATATCTTCTAACCCAGGTTGTTCGATCGTCAGGACATTGACAAAGGAGAATGTTCTGTGAAATTGCTGCGTGACAACGTTACGCCACACGCTGCTTCTGCGACGGAACACATCGTAATGAATGTTGGTTGGAATGTCTCGTAGCAGCTGGTTTATTCACTAGACAAAATCACTTGATGATTGGATCTTGCCTGAAGACGCAGCATTTTTCCATGATGGAATCATTCGTTTGCCTGATAGGCGGCTTAAAGTTATAAAACTCGAGTTTCATTGGAAAAATTTGAATTGTTCGTTTGTACACCCGATAGCTGTGAAATCCCGTGTATATGCACGCCACAATTAACATTTTAGTTTATTTTAATAAGAATGGTTTCACGCGAGATATTCTACCAAAGTACCTAGCCGATGCTGACATAATTTGTCAGAAAGTACGACATCTTTCCCATACGATTTCTTTTCGATTCTCTATCACCTTGAAACAATTTTTTCCAGAGCTGGACGAAACTGGCGATGGTATAATAGCCGTGACACGTTCGTGGAAAGGCAAGAAAGCCGCCAAAGCAGTGTCTTCGTTGAAGTCTTTAGTGAACAGTCGTCTCCCATCAGATAATATAATCAACGTCGAAGTGGATCAGAAACAAGGTGGAATTAATCCTGATAATAGGTCGCACAAGGGTTACCTGACTCATCTTTGTCGCCTTGTGATGAATCGCGTGCAGAATTTGGTAAACGCCTCCATCGAAGCGGACCCGGAAATTAAAAGTAAGAAGAAGATGGTGCAGGAGATCTACGCGGAGAGTTTGATGCATTTGGCACTCCTCAGGGAGATTACACCTTGCAAGAATAACGAGAACGTGGAGATAATCAAGGAGCTTTTGATAGCTGGTGAGACCGATAATAACAATTTTTATGCCTAATTACGAACGGCGGTTCATACGCGTATCGATTTGCTTTGATTTAATTTCGATATCATAGTTTTATTATTCGCTCAATGTTATCGTGAATTCGCCAAAACGAAATTAAAATTTAATTCATTACCGGCGAATTAAGTTTTAATTGGTTCCACTACCCTCGTGTGGTATTCTTCCAAAGCGAGAGAACTTTTTAACGCTGAACGTAATGGCAGGGATTTTGATTGAAACATTGAATTCCTCCTCTTACGCGCTTTTCTGCCTATTAATCTGTATTTTACAAGGCAGTTTGCTTTGAACAGATTTGATATCGTATTACTCGCACGTTAGAGTAAAAAAGGACAAACCAAGAGGATTATATGTTATCTGCGATTTTATATAACTTGGCAAGTTGCTTGAGAGAGAAAATTAATCGTCGAAAGGATGATCATTTTATAAGCGAAATCGTTTTAGCAACAGGAATGAGAAAACGTTTACTATGTTTGCCAAAGTGCATCTATTTACTTTTCACAAGCTACTATTTATGTCCAACAGGCAAATCGCAGAAACACAGTCCGATATTAATAAAGGGTAACAAGAATTCTGGAAAATCATCGTTATTGTCAAGAATTTACGCGGATGCCTCCTCCTGGTTGGATTGTACCACGTTTAGAGTGGTTCGACTCTGTGCTTCCACTCCTCGATCAGCGTACAGTCTCGAGTTACTTCGAGTGCTCTGCCAACATGTAGGTTTCCTTTTTGGTTTATTGGACGGAAATCTTCCTAAAGACGCCTCGTTTGATCCTCTTTACCTGAACAATTGGCTGGGTCAAATTCTGAGGCGGATCGAAGAGCAACCAATGATGGAGCAACTGGTGATTCTTCTCGACGATCTTGATCGATTACATCCTCTTGACTGCGACATCGTCGCTGCTCTGTCTTGGTTGCCCTTGAATCTTCCACCAGGTAACGTGTAATTGCCATTGCATAATGTATACATAACGCTGGAATTTCTAAGCGATGGTCACAAATGTTCGCAAAGTTTCAAGTATATTATCATATAACGACAATACATGCAATATACGATATATAAATAAACAACAAAGTAAACAAGAAACGTTACAAAGGATAAAACGAAACGTACTTTGTTCATCCACTTTAGGAGTGCATTTAATCATGACTACGACTCTTCCACCGGAAGCTCTGCGTCTCACTCCAATACAAAAGGAAAGACTACGCAGCAACGAAATTTTAATCGAACTGCAAGATCCGGATACAGATTCATACGAGGCAGAGAGCGTTATCAACACGTTAAAGAAATTGATTGGTAAAAACGCGGCTATTAGAATCGGTGCGATTTTGGCTTGCACGGAGTACGGTTTATCCGAAACGGAGATTCTTGAAGTGATCATGCCAACCGGAGGCGATGGACCACTATCTCTAAAGGAAGGGTTGTTCAATTTTAGCAGCTGGTGCTTGGTGAGGAGAAGTTTCAACGAATATCTTAACGTAAGTTTCGTTCGATTCTCTTGCATAAAATTTAGAAAAGAAAATTTTGTCAAAAAGTCACACGTCTCGACTCGATAATCTTCAAAGCTGTTGTTCTTGTTTAGAAATCTGCAGAAAAATTGGCAAATCCATCGTTTACTATTCACAGGTTCGTGTAATGGGCGGAAGGCTGCTTTTCTCCTGGAGTTATTCGATTCGCAGATTGGTCCAAAAAATCTACTTCTCCAATCAAGAAATATTGAAAAGCTACCACAGCGAGTTGGCAAATCTCTTCTTCTCCGAAGATTTCGAAGACAAGGATGACAAATCATCCCCCGAAGAGGAAACTCCGAAGAAAGAAACGCCTTTCCAGAGCAGACCAAGGTCACAAGACACAGCGTACAATATGAGACACGTGGAAGAAGCTTGGTTACATTTGTTGAGATGCGGAGACGTAGAAAAATTAAAGAAATTGGCAGTCTGTGCGTTTGATTTCCTCTTAGCAGGCGTACAAATGATTTCTGTCAGTTATGTGAGGTGTGTTCTCGAGCATTCGAGGAAGTATCTGCTGGAGAGAGATTTGGAATTGGTTTATTATACAGTGAGGAAGTCCAGTGATATTTTGACGAGAGATCCTCTTCAACTTGGGGCGCAGCTAATCTGTTGGCTTAGACCTGTGGCTGAAGATGGTGGCGATTTGGTGAGAAATTGTTGATAATATAATTATGTACTTGAAGCATCAATAAAATAATACCAAAATATTCCAATTCGAAATGATAACGTAACGCTAATTACTGCAAAGTAGTTTGATCATAAATAGAAGAAAATTGTGTGATTGAAGGTCAGCAGAATGGTTACGGCAGCGATGGCGTGGTGTGATGGTTATACAGCGCCATTATTGGTGCCATTAAATGGGTGGCTTCAACCGCCTCTGCCTCTTCAAGTTCGCACTTTGTCTTGTCCGCAAGGTGTGAAACTCATTGAAGCTGTTCCTTCGGGACACCACATTATCGTTATCCCTTTCCAGGGAGACGCTCAGTTATGGCACGTGATGTCTGGACAATTGATTCATACTTTTAAAGGTAACTATTAAATTACAGTGGCTCGCGAAAATATTCAAATACTTTTGAAACTATCTCAGTTATTTTATTCTTCTCGTATTGGGAATAACTTCATATTTCTTGTGGGAAAGTAGCTTCATATTTCTCGTTAAGATGAAATAATTTTTTGTTTCAGTTAGTCCCTTCAAAGCAAATGGGAAACAATTTACCTCGTAACGTTAATTTGAGTCTTTTGGAAGAGAATAAATTTGTTTTCTTTTGAGAGGATTAGCATTAGCTTCTAAAGCTTAATAGTTTTCGCGAGGAAAAAGGAGAAGCAATAATGAAAACTCCTCACTTTATATTCAGTTTGGTCATTTGTTAGGGAAAAGCATTCTTTGTACGTTGTGTCCCTGATTCTGTATTTGACGAGCATTTAGACGAAAGCGTCGCTTTAATTTGCAATTCGAAATAGGTCAATTTTGGTGATAATATATTTCAATATAATCCAGCTAATGTATATGATACTTTAAGTGCCTTTTTTAAACACGTGATATTGCTATAATATTTTCGCTTTTTCGTAAAAAGACAAAGATGAAATTTAATATAAGTTTGGCATATTGATCGTGCGAAATAATTATTCTCGTTTCGATAAATGGTATTAGCCCGCCAAAGCCACATATCAAACAAACGCATTTTTACGTGCAACTTGATATTTTATGAAAAATATTTTTCATTTCAGGACATTCAAGTCCAATTTCATGTTTAACCGTGACACAACATTCGCAATATCTACTCACAGGCTCTGAAGACACTTCAGTTATAGTGTGGGATATGAAAGAGCTGACCTTGAAGTTAAGAATCCAGCAACACATTGCCCCAGTTCTGTGCTTGACGTCCGTCTTCAACAAGTCCAAATCAGTGATTGTCAGGTTCATAATTTTATCATAATAATAAGATAGCAAAAACGTCTTCTTCCTAATTTCGATTGAAGAAAGTAATTTGAAAAATAGGAAAGGATTTCAATCTTCTCCGAGTATTTCTTATTTAGCTTGTTTATTAATCATAGGTTGTTCATTTCTAATGTGTTTCATTTCTAATCTGTTCATAAGTCACTTCGTTTCGTATTTATCAATTAACGTCAAACCTTCCACTTTCCATTAGCGGTGGCGAAGACTCTAGAATAATCATCACCCAACTTCTAACCGGCAATGTCCTCATCAAAGTGGACCACCATAGAGGGCCAGTGAATTCCATTTGCGTCGATTCTGCGGGAGAAATTCTGATTTCCGGTTCTTCCGACTGTACAATCTGTTTGTGGTGTCTGGAAAAATTCACATTGTTAAAAAGCTTCGTTTTACCATCTGCCGTGACCGTGATCGACGTATCGACCGATTCAGTGTTCCTATTGGCAGCCTGCGAAGATCAGAAATTATATTTGAGGTCTTTGGCCACGGGGACTGGGATTCACACGTTGAAAGGTAATCAAGGCGATGTGAACTGTATCTGCTTGGCAAAAGATTGCAGAAGAGCTGTTGCTGGAGGATGCAAGGGCAAGGTTTCTATTTTCGATATACACAGTGGACGATGGACGAGAACGTTGCTGACGAACCCTTCAGCGGATGTTACCGCTGTCAAGGTAAATTATAGATTTTGTATTTGTAACTCTATATTAATATAAAAAAGAAAGGAGAAAAAAGGTAGAATCGAAAACGAGTAAACTTGTTGAAATTGAAATTAAGCATCCTAGCAAATTACCTTGCCTAGCTCCGGAGTAAATTGCAAATACCGAAAGATAAAGCAGAGGAATAGTGAAGTATATGTGTGGCTTTTTGTGTTGAGCGTCGAATTCAATTTTTTCGAAAAGGTGACGGAGAAGGACGACTTCCTGATAACAGCTTCCGGCAATCGAGTGGCTTACTGGAGTTTTCGTGGCGAGGAGATACACCCTAAACCCTCAAAATTCGTGAAGGAGGTATCGTTGCACCCACACACTGCTCCCATATCTTGTTTGGATATATCCAGGGACGGAGCAATGGCAGTTACCGGAGGAGTCGATTCTTTCGTAAATCTGTGGCAATTGAATACTCACGAATTGCTTTCCACTTTCGAGGGACATATCGCTAGCATCACCTGCATTGCATTCTCAGCTTCTGGTTTATTTGTTGCTTCTGGTAGGTCTGTAGATAAAGTACAGTAGAGCCTTCCGTACATATACGTATACAAAACATTTCATTCATTTCGTTTGTTTGTACGCTTTTTTGCAATACTAGTTTTGCAAATACTACAATAATTTGTTATTGCCTCCAGAACCGAAAAATTCCATTTTTCTTTTTTTTTTTTTATCAAAATATAGTAAAGTATAATAGTTCAGTAACCAAGTAACAAGAAACGAAATTGATACAATACAGTAACAGAAAATTAAATTGGAAACAGGTTCTGAGGACAAAACAGTTCGTGTATGGGGCCTGACCTTAGGTTTACTGGTATCCACATTTAAACACCAGGCACCTGTTACTGCAGTCACAGCTATGTTTGATGGCCGAAGAATAGTGAGTTCTGATAGAGCTGGTGCAATTCGAGTTTGGGCAGCTGATACTGGCACCCTAATTCAATCAGTATGCGGGCCTGGTCGATGTTTCACTGTTTCTTCCGATATGAGGTATGATATACTGGCTATAATTAATAAATTGAGATACTTTACTGAAATGTACTATCTCGTATTAATCCTTAATATTTCTTGAATCTTTGCTAATATCAATGGTCTCTTTGTTTCAATTTTTGTCTACAATGATTGTTATTTGAATAATTTCTTAATAATTAATGAACGACGAATAATAACAGTAATAATAACAATAAAAAATTAGTAATTGCGATACTCTTGGATTTAATTGTTAATTTATTTATGAAATTTCAGATACGCGGTATGCGGAACAGGAGACAATCAATTAAGAATAGTAGGTTTAGGTGTTGGTCCTGAAGAAAAGTACCAAGTGTCGCATTCTCAAGAAATTACTTGTCTAGTTGTTACTCCAGATTCTCAATCACTGATTACGGGCTCGAGAGACATGAGTTTGAAAGTTTGGCAGCTCGCTGGCGGCAAATTATCTCAGGTTTAGACATATTATAATAACATCTTTAAATTCTTATACTTAATTTAGAAGAATCTTTAGAAATTAAAGAAACACAACAAATTTTCATACAGGTTCTCGTTGGTCACACGGATCACGTTACTTGCGTCGCAGTTTCTGTGCTCGACAAATCCATCGTAGTCTCTGGTTCCAAGGATGCGAACCTAATCGTCTGGGATATAAATACTGGCAGCGATTTGCATACTTTAAAAGGTCATTTGGGTTACGTAACTTGTGTAAAATTGTCATCCGATGGAACTCTAGCAGCGTCTGGAAGCGAAGACAAGAGTTTAATAATTTGGGACACGAAAAAAGGCTGTTCACTGAGTAGCATAATGTTACACGTCCCTGTGTTAGGTGTTGAGGTTGCCACGGATATGTCGAGGCTCGCGTTGCATTTACTCGAACACAAATGCATGCCTATCCTATGTTTGCATAATACTCCAGCGCAATATGTGAAATTACCGGATTACGTAGCACCTTGGAGCGATACCAGAGATTTGAGGCCACCTGTACGAAATAGACCCAACAAGAGATTATTGAAGAAAGAAGTGTCATTGGATAGCGATACGTGGCGTAGGAAATATGGCCATCTCACTTCAGGTATTGTCTGCTAGGATTACAATGCATTATATTCAAAATTAAACCATTATATAATTCCAGGAGTTTTGAGGTCAACAATAGAGGATGGATTACAACGACGATTCAGCGTAAGCGCTTCCATGGACGAGATCAGCAAAGTTGGATTAACGAGCAGTCCATCCGGTTTAGGACCGGAACAGGCTGCACTCGCTCAGTCGCAACACTTTGATCAACTCGAAGCACTTTGGAACAAACAGTCGCCACCTGCTAGACCTCGTGCTCATGGTAGAACTTTGTCGAAGCAGAGTTCTCTGCAAGCTTCGCGAATATCAGATTCTGAGGAAGAAGGTGAGTTTAAGAGAATCGTTTAATTTAATTAACAAAAGTTTGATTTGATTTAATTAGCAAAAGATAGAGATGATAAAGTATCTTTAGAAGCTAAAGTTCAAATCTCATTTTTTCACAGGTGTACAAGACTAGAGCGATACTTTGTTAGAAACTAAACGGACTAAATCCTAATCGTCGTACTTTCTTCTTTTTTCCACTGTCTTTCTAAGGAGTAGAGAAAAAAATAGTAAATAGGAAAAAAAAAATACGGAAGGAAAACCTAAATGGATGTGTACGTTTCTAAGGTAAAGCTCTGCGTTACGAATTTCTCGTGTCTGATGCAATAAACGTAAACATACATATATATATATATATATATATATATATATATATAAATATAGGTACACATATGTACATCGATATTAGTGGAAAAATAAATTAAATTTATTTATTTTCATCCCCCATTCCCAACGTTTCAAGGGATCACTTTTAACAAAGATTATAAATAAAATACTTTGATGTATCTTACTTGTACCCGACGAAATTATTGTGTTTTATAAATGAACAATGAAAATCAGCCATTTTTTGCAGAACAGATGTTTTTATTTGTCATTTTAATTATTAAATTTAATTTAAACAGACAATATTTTGTTACTTATAAATAAGTAGCTTTTAGTACAAGAATTGTGGCTAACAGTAGTTTAAAATTAGTTTTTCAGTTGTTTTTGATAATAATCCGAAACGATTTGCCACGCTTTTGGCGCCATGAATCCTTCTGGTGGGTTTTCCCCGGATTTTGCTAAATCTGGAATGACGATATATTAATGTTCATTAATGCTGTCTTTTTATTATTATTTGGATGATTTATATGAATGGTTTTATACAAATCTTGTATTTATTTTAATGCGATATTTCGTATTATATAACGTAATTTACATTTATAGTTGGCAATTTAATTCGTTCCTTTTAGATATATATATATATATTTTTTTTTAATATGAAATGAAATAAGAAATTGTTTTTTAAAGTAATTTCATTAATAATAGCGTAAGTAACAAACTTACTTATAACGGTAAGCAAATAAGATAAGATAAACAAGTTAATTGCAGAAAGATTTAGAAGAAAAAGAAAAGAAACACGTGCGTGAAACAAATATAACTCACTTCGCATTTTAGTTCCCGATATGAAAATAAAATCTTGCGATCGTTCTGGCTCGAAGAAAGCCATTTGTCTTTTTCTACTGTCGTATGCTGCTACCCTAAACGGAATGATCTCGAGATCCCGAAGACCCGGTGCCATCGACAGTACTCTCGAGCCGTGCGTTCCATCGTACAGATTTCCTAATTTCACATTTAAAGATTTATCACGATAATGAAATATCAGAATTCCTTCTATATAACAATATAGTTACTTTGCGCAATGAATCAAGAATAAAAGCGTACGACCTTTAACTTTTTACACGACTGATCTTAGGAATCAAACGGAAAGTGAAATTTGTCCTATCGAAATATTACCGTCCGGGGTTTTGGATTTGTCAGGATGCGG
Source organism: Bombus waltoni (assembly GCA_014737395.1). NCBI lineage: Eukaryota > Metazoa > Arthropoda > Insecta > Hymenoptera > Apidae > Bombus > Bombus waltoni. Next base: position 880,766 of record JACXII010000060.1, on the reverse strand, counting down.
CAAACCCGCAGGATCACGACCAACGATGAAGAAATTTGCCCCAGCCATCATTCTTCCTTTAGCGTGCCATTGCACCTAAAATAAAATTACAAAAGTAGTACTACCTGCTCGTTCGATTACGAATTTCAAATAATTCTCAAATTTCAAACATTTATATCATATTCCATCCATCAATCTTAATTGTTCGCTTTATATTTGGGGGAAATCGATAATACCTCTGTAGGCCCAGCATAAAGCATCGGACTTGGAAAGATAGCGAGGATGGTGTCTTCGTGCAATACACCCTCTTCGAGGACACTTTGATGTTGGTTTATCCGAACTGATAATGGTACGTCGTCTTCTTTCGTCCATCCTCCCAGAGGATGCAGTAAAAGAACTGGTTTCTTACAACCACGTTCCTCCACGAGATATCTTCTCGTATCCTGGTATCAATTTGAATAATAATTATATTAAAGAAGAGAAAGAATAGGAATAATTTATTTAAGAGTAAACGTTAATCAATTATTATTAATTTAAGAGTAAATGTTGCGATTGATCGGATTTATGGGGCCTTCTTCAGCCCTCGATCTAAGTTGTTATCAAAATGATAAAAACTCAATTAATTTTGCTTCGCATCGAACCTGCTTTAGAGCAGACGATTTTATCTTTTATATTGTGCTTGAAATCTGTTATTTTCGATGAGAACTAATCTAAGTTGTTATCAAAATGATAAAAACTCAATTAATTTTGCTTCGCATCGAACCTCCTTTAGAGCAGACGATTTTATCTTTTATATTGTGCTTGAAATCTGTTATTTTCGATGAGAACTAATCGAAAACCTGCATTAAGAGCGCATGGCCGTTATGGATCGGATTTCTCAACTGAAAGGCGAACACAGCGTCCGCTTCCATTTCTCTGCACTTTTTACGAATTTCGTTAGGGGTGAGTCTGTACTTGTCGAGACCATCGTTCCACCTAATCCTTTCCAGAACTTCTAATTCTCCTCCAACCAGCCAATCACCCGATTCGTGGATCATTCTGACGTAAGGATGTCCAGGATCGTTCGTACCAAATTCTCTGCTACACCTGTTACAACGTTTCCCATTTATTTTCAAATGAGAGCAGAATTCGAGAATCTTCGAGAAATAAAAGTTTCCTCGAAAAAGCTTCTAGATATATAAATCAAGAATGTTCAAACCTTTCTTCTTTTCGGTGAGCAAAAAATTCTGGTCTCCTTAGAATTGCGATATCTTGGCCTTTGTACTTCAAGGTCAATGCTGGTGCGTTAGTATAGCTTTCCTTTTGCTCTGTGCTAACCGGAAGCACGATAGGTATCGATTGATTAATCACGTCCCCATTTTGTTCGATAATTTTGAAGTGTTGACACTTAAAAATAACACGCACACATTCTATTTTTTACCTTGTTAGAAAAATCTGCCTCTACTATACAACTTTTCACCTTCGCAAGCTTAGCTTTCCCTGATCAATCTCGTTCAAAAATCTCGTTTCTCCGTATACATTATATATAACAAATCTTTGCAATTCGTTGATCAAATTTTAATTACACACCTGCAAATATTGGTCCTCCCTCATGAAACCTGCAAGCGGAGCTGCCCAACCTTCAGCGAGCACTTGAACCCATTGCAAGTCAACGTTAGTGATGTGGATACCTTGAATTGATCATATCAGTGGAATCAGGGAATTATCCAGTACTGTATGCAAAATAGAAATTATTTGCGTAAAAGCTTATCTCTGTATCAACTGGGAACATGGATTTGCATAAAAGAACTTTCCCTATCTTATCCGTGTATATGGTGGCGATCTATCAGTTACATCGTGTGCAATTCAATTACATCGTGCGCAATTCAATTACATCGTGCGCAATTCAATTACATCGTGTGCAATTCAATTACATCGTGCGCAATTCAATTACATTGTGTGCAACTCAATTACATCGTGTGCAATTCAATTACATCGTGTGCAACTCAATTACATCGTGTGCAACTCAATTACATCGTGTGCAACTCAATTACATCGTGTGCAATTCAATTACATCGTGTGCAATTCAATTACATCGTGTGCAATTCAATTACATCGTGTGCAATTCAATTACATCGTGTGCAATTCAATTACATCGTGTGCAACTCAATTACATCGTGTGCAACTCAATTACATCGTGTGCAATTCAATTACATCGTGTGCAATTCAATTACATCGTGTGCAACTCAATTACATCGTGTGCAATTCAATTACATCGTGTGCAATTCAATTACATCGTGTCAGAAACAAAGAAACGTCCACGCGTTCTTAAGCCACGGCGTAGCAGTAGCTTAAGTAGTTTGCGTTCGCAGTCGACAAAACCGTGGAATTGTTATACAAAGCAAGGTAGAGAATTAAGTAAAATGCAAGATACAAAAAATGAGCCGAGAAAACGCTTGTACTCGAAAGATTCTCCGCCTCTTTTCTCGCCTCCTCCATCCTCCTCTCCTCGACAAACAGTTCTCGAATCTCCTCCCGAGTCTTGGGAAGAATTGCCTGCGTCCTCAACAGATCGATCACCATTCTCGTCGAGGTCTGCAAATTATGAAGTTCCGTATCCACGACAAGATCAGGAGTTTTAGGCGTTTCGTATTCCTGTCCGATGCCCGTGAAGCTTTTAATCATGCCTTTCCTAGCTTTCTCGTACAGGCCTTTCACGTCTCTGGCTTCGCAGGTCTCCACAGAAGCTTTCACGAAGATCTCGAAGAACTTCAAATTGAAATCTTCGTGTATCTTCCTCGCCAGCCTTCTGTCCGCCTCGAAAGGCGACACGAAGCTGCAGATGGTGATTACGCCGCAATCTGAGAACAATTTCGCAACTTCCGCCGCTCTTCGCACGTTCTCCTCGCGATCTTCTTTCGAGAAGCCCAGGTTCCGGTTTAATCCGTGACGAAGATTATCGCCGTCCAGGCTGTAGGCTGGTAGTCCCTGGCGAAGGAAAAAAAGCAGTTTGTGGTTAGGAAATTTGAGTTCTTGAAGAGCCAGTTTGATTGCCAATGGTCCCGAAGTGTTTAAAGATGGTTGTCCGATCGAGAGTCTGGCAATTTGCTAGTTTCGAAATCTGGCGATTGGAGAATTTGAATTTTCGCGGGTTTAAGTTTAGAGATTTGGCTTGAAATAAAAAATTTACTTGAGAAACGAGGTAATTTTCGAGCTCGAACGAGATGGACGTCTTCCCAGCACCGGACAGTCCCGTCAACCAAATCGTACAGCCGCGGAATTCTTTGAATTTTCCACAGGCCTCCCCTCGTCTCTCCCTCGACACGTGATGTATTTGTTTGATCACGTTGGTCGCCACAACCTGCAAACATTTGAACGCGCAACGTTCCAAAGCGACGTATCTTTTATTCGCTGTTTAACATTTTCGAATAAATTAGGGGATCAATACACTTTATTCGACTTAGAATCGTCGAAATATTACCGAAACATCGGACGGAAATAATTAACTTGACGGTTGATTACTTATACATACGTATATTTATACGTAACTTACACATACACCCGGATAAATGATTGAAAGTATGTACGTTATCATACCCGATTATTTTTCTGTGTATTTCGATTTTCCATCGAAGACTTCGTATATATCCCCATTATACGTAATACTTAATCGTTAACCTTCGTGCAACAGCGATCAATTCCGCTATTTTTAAATATCCACCGTGCAACGATCTATCTGACCAGTTAATAAATAAGTTAGTAATAAATTCGAATTAGTAACGAGATTTAAAACAGTTCCAATGGCGTCGTTCGGATGTTCAATTTTCTCACTCGAGAAGGAACACTATCGATGACGATATCGATACTACCTATCCGCGCGTATAGGTTTGCATCGACTACGCGACTGTCGAGCATTTTTGTCCGGCGAGTTCTGTCAAACGAGAAAGTGAAAAGGAAAGTTCGGTCGGGTGGGGATCGGAGAATTTCTCGCTGTACGTAAGATATTTCTCCGAGAAATGAGCGTTTTAGGAACCTCTTCAAATCTTACCTACGCATTAAGGCGGATATAACGTACGCGTAATTCAAATTTAAGGCGGTCTAACGGTAGTTAGAACGAAGTTGAGAACGCTACCGAGCCTTGAGGTTCCCACGTTTGACAGGTTATAGTTTTCATTTATAGTTTATTTATTTCTTATTCGTTATTATATGTTTCCCAAAGCCTAATATACGACGTGAAACTGTATCAGGAATGTTATATCGAGAAATGGCAAGGCCTAGAGGTAAAGAGGTCGTTTTTTGAGGTAAAAAAGCACAAAGTACGTAATTCGATGAAATTCCCGAATGAATGTAAGATGCGTGCGCACGGATATGACAGTTGGTAGACGCGCGTCTACGCGTAACGAGCGGAGCTAGCGCGTTCAGTTTTCCCAAAAAGTTTCTTTTTTTTCCCGCACGTGCTGGCATGCGCTCTCTCACGCTATATTTTTAGCAGCGACTGTACTCGGAGAAATACCTTGAAGAATATCGGAAATGAGAAATCGTAAAGGGAAGTGAACTTTACGTAATACGTTTTACTGATACTTACTAATATATTTATTCACATAGTAAAGCTACTATTTAAGATTAAATCGCCTTTCAACATCCAGACGTTTTCGATTTTAATAAAATTACACTCTCGTCCTTTTTATCGGCATTTTTGAAATTTTAAGAGGATTCGCAGAAAATGAAGGAAGAGGAACCTGTTTTTTTCTTCCTCGTTGTCGATTTGGAAGATACGAATCTTCCCGAGCAATTTAATCAAATTTTTCCATTATGTAATTCGCTTTCTTCGCGAACTTCATCTACGTGCAAATATAACGTAACTAAAAGGATTACAATTACAGATACCAGAAGGACGAAACGCGAGTCACTTCATGAAATACGAGCCCCCCTGTAAGATAAGAAATACATTTGTACAAAGAAACACAAGATTTATTAATTACATAACGGATATTAGTAGTCATTGTAAAGAAGACTGTGACGCAGACTTTCTAAAACTGAAATACTATGACTTATCTGCTACTTGAAATTGGACAACGTTAATTATGTAACTTAAAGCGTCGAAATTTTATTTACCTATTCAATGATAATTAACGAATCAAAACGATGTTTTAATACCTTAGTTACGAGTAAAAGGACTAATATTTTGGCCGAGGGTAAGAATTAAATTTCTTATTCAAATAAAAGTCATCGTGTCGCACAGATATCCTTCGCGGTTCATTATACACGAAGTTTTATACACAGAGTCAGAATTTTTCCTTACGCTCGTCTTATATTCTAGATTTACATATATATATATAATATATTATTATTATTGTTGTTGTTATTATTATTGTTGTTGTTATTATTGTTATTACTATTATTATTATTGTTATTGTTATTATTATTGTTATTACTATTATTGTTATTATTATTATTATTGTTATTATTATTATTGTTGTTGTTGTTGTTGTTGTTGTTATTAGGCTGTCGTTAAAAGATTATTATACGCATCAACGTATAGTTACGTGTATTAATCACGTCTACGTCGTTTAAAGTAATTCCGTTAATTAGGCAACCTAGCTATTGATTCAAATAAGAAAGGGCTACAAACGAGTTTACAAATTAGCGATTCACGCGTGGCTTACACGTTCATTTTTCTCCGCAAATAGAAGAAAAAGAGAACGCGCGAAGAATAATAGGCGACTAGTTTCGCAATAATGTAATTAGCATATTTTCATAAAGTACGACAAAAAAAAGTTTCGAAAGTCTGCTGCCGACAGAGCGATGGAAAACAGGGCGAATAAGTTGGGAATATCTGCGAATGATTTAATTACTAGAAATATCATTCTACGACTATTAATTTCAATGCGAACGTGACAACTCAAACGCGATATATACAGCGATATCTATTTCTTCTTACAGGATGTCTTACAGAATGTTTCCCGTAATTAATTTGAGACGTTGCAACGAAAATTATGTTCCTTAAATTTATGATTTAATTAGAGAGGATTAGATCTCGATTGTCCAAACTATATACATACGGTACACGTTTATCCTAAATGCTTCAACGACTGCATTCTTCACAGAGCTCCGTGAAATACATCGTTATCGACATACCAGTAATCTTATTCGTCGTACTAATCACGTTTACGTACTATACTTAGATACCATGGAAAGTGAATTAGCCGATAAAACAGAATATTATGTCGTTTACAGCGTGTTACGATGAGTTTGAATTGGAAAATCCTATAATCCACGGAATCGCGCAAAGTGCACGACTTGCAAGGGCAATGAAAAATTGCTGCTTGCAAGAAGAAAATACAAACACAAACAACGCGTAATAAGCGAGCAGAACCTTCAACAATCCTACTGAAAGAAATGGGAAATGATAAACTACTTTAGTTGCAGCACATATTTAAGCAGGATGTCGCAACGTTCTTTTCGCGAAAGACTCAACCACTCGAAGCTACAAGTAAAATGAAGACTCTTAAACGCATTATGGAAAAGCAACGACAACGAACTGGTGTTTCGTCGACGCAGCATAAGAATACGTTTCCGTATCTGTTTGATATGCTCAGACAAACTTGTTTGCTTGTCGAGGCCATTGGTTTGGTCGATTAGCTCGACGATGGTTAGACGCGTGTTGATCATCGTGTCGATCAAAATGTCAAGCAGAAAGTGTTAAGCATCGTCGAGTTAAAGGATAGATCGAGCAGGATCAATTCTTTGGCCCCCAAAGATCATCAGACATCGTGTCTGTGAGCAATTGCGAAGGAAACAGTTCGTCGGAGGCAAATTAATACCGGTCAGGAGTTAAAGCAAAGGATTCGTGGCGTTAAGGAAGATGAAGGAGGAATTAGCAACGCAACAGATTCTATGTTCCACGTATGCGTGTCCTACGTTCGCAATAACGAGCAACGCTTTGAAATAGAATTATAACTCGTTAATCTGTTCCTGTGTGGTATGGAGCAAGAAAGCAGTCCATTGTTATTTCCTACTTTTTCTTTTATAAACTCATAATTATACTTGTTGACAAAGCATTCAGGAGCCTATGTTCGTATAACGCTTCTTTCTTTCTATTTTTAAGCGAAAATAGAATACGCTGGTTAAGCGTTGCGGGCCAAAACTGTGTATCAAAGCACGTTACATCGCGTTATACTATATTGTATATTCCTGAATTCGATTGCTTAAAACGACTCACAAATGGTGAATATTAGAGGCAATCTCAATTTCTCAGTAATAATCTAAATCCAAATACGAATAACTCGAAGAGCAAGAACCAACGAAAACTCACGCGATTGGTTTTCCTATTACATCCTTTGACTTCATTTTTCCGATACATTCTTGTCCAAAAGGCTCCTCTTCTGCCTCTTCTACTACTACTATATATATATACGTGTGTATGTGTGTGTATATATATATATATATATATAGTATTATTCAAATTCAACACGATATTAAAATCAAGCGAAACAACAAACTTTCATTCAGAAATCTCTTCGAAATGTAACGAATTAACGATAACGACTCGCGTAGGTGTACTGAGCACCTGGTGACACGTGTTCTTTCATATATCATCGGCAACACGCCGTATATGTATCGCTCGTGAGAGGGGAGAAACGACACATTCATACTCTCTTGCTCTCCCGTTGCTTTTTTTCTTCTACGACCCTGGATGAAGGAAAAACTCGCGGCGCTGGAAAAACTCGAGGACAGCAAAATTTCTCGTTTCGTAATTTAAATAGTTCAACGATGTCGGCGTCTAGTTTTCAATAGTCTATTTTCGAATGTCCAGAAGACAACTTGTACTTTATCACAGAGAAAAGAGTGAAATTTCATTATTAAGATTATCGCAAGCGTGGATTACAGCGGATACTGTATTTTCCGATATATTCCCATATAATGGGATATCAATAATCGCCGCCGATAAAATCTAAGTTCAGCGGGAAACTGTTCGTCAACAAGTGGCGAACAAAGTTGCCCGGAAATCTGTAAACTGTTGGAACAAGTTCGACGATCTACGATCCGATGCATTCAAGATTCTATCGAAGCTGCAAATGATCATTCCCAGGTCGATTCCTCTGAAGACACGTAGCAAGCAAATACGTAGAAAATATATAGAAAACAAAGTCTTACAAACAATGTTACGTTTATACGAATTCTTATTATTTTATCGCGCTGAATCGTGCACCATCGTTATTACGAGATGAGCAAGAGGTCCGGACGTTTATGAAGTTTCCTTCGTTGAAGTTCCATGGTAGAAATATTCTAATTCGAATTTAATTTATCGAGATTGATCATTCGACATTATTACGAAACAATAATTATTGAATTGTTATAGAGTTTCCCTTCGTTTTATGAATATCAGAGGAACAAAGTTCTTACTTTTAGGTTATTCGCGATAGGTAGCAGAAAGATTCCGAATTCGTTATGGACGTACTGTAGCTTCGAATCTTGTTCCTATTCCAGGTATTGTGGAATATCGATATTCCACGATTAGGCGTTGTTACATGTATAATTCGTGGCTGATTGTAGTAATTACAATTTTCTTTCATGGCTGTTCTGGGAACTGAATTGTGTGGTTACTTGCAGTGTGCGTTTTATGGTTCACATTAGTGCAAGTTTAAAACTCAGTTAATATTCCATACACACGATACTATATACACTGTATATATTAAAGTTTGTACTCAGCTTTACGAGAATGTACCTATTAAAATTCACGTAATGCCTTTAACAAATAAGCCAAGCAAGGACAATATCGATCTACTTGGGCTATTAATTAAGAAACTTGTCTAAATAGAGTTTTCCAGTTACCATACTTTTTAATCTTCTTTAAATTTTTTATTTCATTAGTATCGATGATACTCTTCGTGAAAAAGCATAAACTTGCTTAAAACTTGAATTAAATATCGGAAATAAATTGCTCTTTCTTATATTGATTGCCAAAAAGCCACGACAATCAAGGTACCACAAGTAGCCAGCAGCTACCAACAGTAACCAGCAGCATCGATCTTCTTGGAAATAATTATATAACGCAATAAGAAATGAGATTATTTATTATGAAGTAATTATATCGAACGTACTTAAAAAGAGTCAGTCAATTTTACAGTCTTGTTAGTTATCATTATCGCTGCCACAAATGCCACAAAAGTTCACGAAGAAAGGTCTAAAAATGAAAGCTGCGAAAAAATTTTCGAACGTTCATAGAAATGACTTCATTCCGAAGGATCGCCGAAATTCGTACTACATGCTGTGACGGCATGTCTTCTTGATACAAAATCGCAAAGTCGGTCGGAAATTTTGTCGAAATTTCAATTTCTCGAATTCCTGAATAATGACATCATTTTCAAGGATTCCAAAAAGTTTCATATACCTCTTATGCTATTTTATTCTTCTTACTATTCATCGTATAGTTACCATATACTTACCTTAATACTTATCTTAATATTTCAGATATTATAATTATATTTATAATTAAATTTCGGATATTAATCTAATTCGGTATTCTAAGTTTCGTTTTTCAAGTGTAAATCGTAGATTAGATTCAGTTACTTCCGTAACTGGTCCCATAAAAAGAAGGAGGTAAATTAGCTTTATTGAAATAAATGCATATTCTGTGCGGAAAACAAAAGGTTTAATGAAAAGAATATTGTAAAATATTGCAACGAAGAGAAGAACAGAGGAGAAAGGGCAGGAGCTGAAAATCGAAAGCGAAAAAGGGAGTTCTCAGTTCGATACAGCTTTTTGAATTTTCGCGCACTTCTGCAAGCAATGCGAATTGGCGCTCCATGAGCACCAACCTACGTACTTTCTTTCTGAAAAAAACCCAAAATCAAAGATAATAACAAGTAACGGTAAATATTATATGTATGTATAAATAGGAATATAATGCGAAAATAAAATTATATAAGATAAATTAAATATTGTAAAAGGTTTAATGTCATAAAGAAGGAAGAGACGAAGATGGAAATAAAACTAGATAACCAGTTAACGATAACTTCAAGTCGACGGAGAAAGTTTCCGTTTAGAGTTGGTATTTGTTAAATCAGTTGAATATAAAGACGTCATTTGCGGAAAGAAAGTTGGATCTGTTGTTATTGTTTTATCAATATATTTACATACGTAATGTCGACGAAATCCTCCGTCGATCTGCGAGCAGAACTCGCTGAATTAGTGAAAAGGAAAGCAGAAATAGCTGTAAGTACTGAAGCAATTATCAAACTGTGCCTCCTGTAATGTATTTCTATTTTCCTATCAATTATATATTTGGTATAGTTGGCATTATTGTTATTGTTACGATAGATAGAACAATTTTATTTACACCCAATTACGAGCTTAAACTTTTGCAATAAATTATTTGTATTATTTTCTAGACATTGCTTGATTATGTCGACCTCTGATTTTTTCGTGTTAATAATTAATGCTTTTACTTCCTGGTTTACTTATATTTCTGAACTACCACTAATGTAAAATGTTAATTGCTTGTGAATTTCTAATCTAATTTTTAAAATGTACCCAACCTCAATAGTTAATTTTCATGTTAGTAAGTATATTCATTATTTGTATTTAGTATGATTTGATGCGTTATATGTTTTTGTTTACTTATGTGATCTATCGAAAAATAGAATAATAATTCTTTTTTATTTTATTTCATCTTTTGTTTAGTATTAAAGGGAATCTCTTTTGCTTGTGTAATATAATACACTTCTATATTATTTAATAAACTTGCATATTGCTGATACTTCTACCATTGAATATATCTTTTAATGTTGTATAAAATAGTTCACACTATGTTATATTAAAATATGAATAATACTAATGTTTTTGTTTAATGTTTTAAAAGATATTTGTAATAACATATTAATCTCCTTGTTAACATGGTATAATATGTTAAAAAATAAATCTGTCTAAATAGTAAATAAACGTTTTAAGTTTCTGATTTTTACTTATGTTATAGAAATACATTGAACATGATTTAAATGAAAATAAAAGAACGTAGTTATTGTGATTATTGTGTAAATTACTTACTACTTTGAACACAAAAGAGAATTAAAGTTTAAATAAAATTTAGATAAACTTTCTATATATGTAACTACTATCTTTTTGGGGCATTAATATTACACTTTTTAAATTAAAAGTTAATATTAATTTGTTTCGTGTCTTTCATAAGTATTAAAATTTTACAGGACACTCTTGCCAATTTAGAACGCCAAATCTATGCGTTCGAAGGTAGTTATTTGGAAGACACACAATTATATGGTAATATAATACGTGGCTGGGACAGATATTTAGCGAGCAATAAAAATACTAACAGTAAAGCAGATAAACGAAATAGGAAATTCAAAGAAGCTGAAAGACTATTCTCAAAATCTTCTATCACCTCTATGGCCGTTAGTAATCAATATTTTATTTTATATAGTGTTGTACTTTGTCAAAATAAACAGAAATGCACTGCTCAAATTATTAATCAGAGAAAATTGGTTAAAAGCTATAGTATTTTAATAAAAGTATGTACACAGAAACTATTACGTTTAATTTCATTGTTATCAAAATATGAGCTATAAAGAGAATCTAATGACACGGGCATTTTTAAATATTTATATCAAATGTACTGTTGATAAATCAAAAGTATTACATTTTTACAGGCAGTCAGTGGACTCGTCGAAAATGCCCAGGAAAAAAGTAAGGACCTCAATGGATATTCCTGAGATAGTTAATTCTTTAAAGAAAAAAAAAAGAGTACAACTTATTTTTCATCCTATCGCCCCTCCCAACTTTTCTTTTTATCCTCTCCTTGATAATAATTCTTTTTAGTTTTTAAGTTATCCTTGATTGTATTTCTTTTTCTTTTCAATGTAACGATCAGATTGTCTTCCAAAAAAAAAGTAAAAAAAAAGCGTAATAAATGAGAATTGTTGCAAAGTGCAGTTTATTGAACTAATGAAGAAAGAAAATTCAAAGGATATTCATTGTTGCTTCGAATTTTTGCGGAATGACTTTTTTTCTGTATTTAAGTCACAAATAAATTTTAATTTATTTTCTCGATCTATTTTGATAATAATTCATTTTTTAACTTTTCGAAAGTAACTTTTTATCATACATACTTTACGTATTGATTTTTCTCTGTCTGTTTTCATCTATATTCATCTTTTTTCTGTATCTAATTATAAATAAATTCAATGCCTATTTCTCTTACCTGTTTCGAAGTTTTATAAGAAATTATTCCTCGATATAACGATTCTATCTATCTGCTATCATTGTCTTGTTCTTCGTGTATGTCAGTAGTGAACTTGTAATTTGCTTTTCTTGTACATGTCGAAAGTGTAGAAGAACGTTAGCTTGAGCATTGTTACCTTTATTTTCTATATTTATCTTCTCTGTATCTAAGCTTTAAATAAATCTGTGTTTTCTGTATTAATGTGGGTATAACAGAAACATTTCTTTTATACTCTCAATATACAAGATAATTTTTAAACGTAATTGTTCACAGCAATGCTTATGAAATCGATCAAAATATGGTAAAGTAACAATTATTTAAATTTAAAGCGTGTTGTTTCTTTCAGTTTTATGAGAACATCGTTCTTACATGGTGTACTTTCATATTACATATTTGCTATATTTGCTTCTAAGTAGTTCATTTTTTAAAGTCGCAGAATGCTAAAGAACTCAAAAATGTAGGTTTTGATCGATTAAATAATTTTGCACTTTAATCTTAACTTATCGTCCTATTGTTAGTTTCTAGCTTTATTGGTATTTTACTGTTTCTTTGTTAGTGGTATAAATCTAGTGAATGTTAAATGCCATTCAATCTTATGACATGTATGATACATATGAATGTTATTACATGAACGAAGAGTATTGGCACTATAAGTATCAATGATAGTATAAGCGTGAAATTACAATGCAGAACGACTCTTTAAATAGAAAACATGAAATAAGAAATTTATTTCAAAAATAGTTAAAGAAATAATAGTAACATGTAAATTAGAAATCCTATATCCTATATATATTATAAGTTACGAATCATTAATTACTTGAACCTAACTACTACTACTACTACTACTACTACTACCACATTTGTGTCTCTCAAATGTACCAATACTCTATCTTACACGCGTAGCTTTCGAGATTTCTCGATCTCTCCAATAGTTTAATCCATTAAGCGAAGATATATTTTCATTAAATATCACTCAAGGTTAAACAATCCTTGAATGATTAATTGCTTGACGGATAATCGGTCAATTACTGCATCCGGATAAACCATGCACAACTGTCGATCGAGTAATTGGCTAATTAATTTTGTAGTTCGGTCGGTCGTGTCACGTGCCGATCAGGGATCGCGGTTTTCCCATTGTAAACTTGATTCCAGTTGACCGGTACAGTGAATCGGAGTCGCAGATCGGCAACAGCGGTAGCGAGGACAATTGCAGCCTCGTAAATTCTCATGGAACGGCCGCCAATAGCGCTAGCAGCAACGGTAATAAGGAGTCGTCCGGGAAAAACCATTCTGTAACTGGCCAGTATAACCAGAATGGATCTATCGCCTCTTCAACCGAGATTGGTAGACAATTTGCGAACGGACACGCGAGCAACGGCAATTTGGAGCACATTTCCTTGAAGGAGAACACTGGAAAAGAGCCTTCGAAAAATAAGTCTGGGAACAACGCGAAAAAGAATAGCAACAAGAGGTCCAGAAATAGGTAGAATAATAACCCCAAGCCGGTGTAATCTCTGGATAGTCCACGTGAGGACTATCAATGCAACATTTCTTCCCTTTATTCTCATTCGATTTTGTCGATGTACCAGATCTCACTGTTTTATACAATAAGTGCACCACGGAATACTGACTTTTTATGCAGGAGAGTGATCGTTACAGGTTTATCGTTAGCAAATAAGAGCATTAGGATTAGTTAGTGGATAAAAGCTTGAGTAACGAAGGATGTCGTTGTACCATCCAGATAGGATTTCTATTTCTGTTTCCATAAAGACTATGATTGTAAGCCAACGTATATAGTGTTGTACAAAGATAAATTTCAGGTCTAGAGATAAAATAACATCAATCGTCGTCTTATTCGGTTAGTTGAACAGTATCTATTAGGCTTAAGAGATAATGTAGAATTTTGAAATCTTTAGTGCGATTTCAAATTTTATTCCTTGTAATTCCATGTTTCACGACAAATATCAAATCCGTTACCATTAGTTAAGCTCAGTCAGATTTCGCAATCTTCACTGTTTAGGTGTTATAAGAGATTTTAATAATTCATACTTTCTGTCCCAATTTTAACGATCCGATAGAGATATAAAAGATTTATGTTAGAAATAGTTGGTACATTTTGTTACTTTTATAATATATAAGACTTCTCGAATGATTTTAATACGTATATAAAAAAATAGCATAATGTTTGTAGCTGTAGTGAAAATAAAACTGATAATTGCACAAGGAAATGAAGTTGGATGATCAAAGTATTTTTTGTAATCGCGTCGTGTTAATTTAAGGGTTCAAACAATCCGTTTATTTTTCTGAGTCAATTTTATTTTTAATATTTAACGTAATATATGTTTATCTATCCTACGCAAAATATGATTATTCACACTTGTAACATTAAAATTTTAACAAAAAGTATAAAAAAAATTAAAATATTTTTTGTAACCACCGTATTTAAATAAAGCATTGTTAATAAAGAACTCGAAAGTGCCTAATTGAATCATAGAGCTGTAACGTAGATTTTCATTTTCTTCCTTTCGACACGCACTTTTTCTTAGTAATTTTTATTAATCAATTATTTATTTATAAAATCTTATACAACCGAGTATTCTTCTATAGCTTTTATTTTTTAAGTCTTGAAACTTTCATTTTCTTTTTATACGTTCGAAATATCTGTAAATATTAAAAATATTCCATCGTAATTATGTACAATTAAACAAAGGAAATGAACGTCTCGAAATCTTATCAAATCCTTATCCTTACCAAATTGTTCGACCATATTCGTGGGGAGACGCGTTCGCAGTATAACGTCACGAATCAGCCGATGCCCTATTTCGGTTAAGATAATAGGGATTATTTGAATGATTTTAACACTGAGTTAACAGTTTAAATATAGCTCTTTATTTCCAACAACTTTTGAAGGATATAAGTGTCTGCGTGTGAGAGATGTAAAAGTGTTTTGTGCGAAGAGTTGTTAGCAAGTTAAGGTGCGTTCTGATCGAAGAGTTAATAGCAAGTGATGTTCGGTGACGGTGATGCCTAAAAGGAAAACTAGTGATGGTCGTCCCCCACCAAACGGTCGCTTACGGGTGAAGTGACCTTCGAACATTGTACATGGGAAAAGCAGCTTATTCCATGTTTTACCGTAATGAGCAACGTCTCTAAGGAGCGTCTCGACTTGAAGGATGTATTGTGGCAATTAAAGACCTCGACAGTAAAGGAGAAAATGCGAAATTTCATAACGGCAATCAACGGTTCCTTGGGATTATTGCGGGTTCGAGCAAGTACGTTTGCGCAATTGTTGGCCATCTTAGCCGAAAGATGGACGAGAGTATATGGTTAGGTCGCGGGACGTAACACAAATCAAAGTATGAAATATCGTTTTATTACGATTTAGATAAAGTGTATATACATTATTCATCGGAAAATTTGTATCGTTTTATTCGTTATTGCTTTTGGGACTTCTCTTTTAAATGTCTTTGTATTGAACAGAAAAGAAAAAGCAATAATTTTCAACATGAATTTCTTTCAAGTATTTTGAGGTATCTTTTCTCGCTAGAACACTGTAATTGGATCAAAAATGATCGGAAGAACGCAGCGGGATAAAAACTAGATACAAATATTTATTCGCAGAACATTCGATTTACCTTCAATGAGGATTGGGAATAACAGTTACCGGTAGAAATGTTTTCAAATTACTATCTTTTTTCACGTTCTTCGGGGGCTCGTTTCTGGTTACGACTGCGTTGAAGCCATTATGGTCATCGGCCGTGTAAGTGACTGTTCGAATTGAACCATCCGCTTCGACCACAGAATATTCACCCTTTACTGTGTCACCATCCCTCTCTTCCCACGCTGACTTAGAATCGCCGGTATATCCATCCAGGACGCCATAATTAAACGAATATCTTGGATAAGCCTGCAGGAAAATGAGATTCTGTGTGAATAAATAGAATTATGCATCTTGAATAAATGAGGTTATACTTGTTACGTAGTACTAAAACTTGTTATCCTGAAATAAAAAGACTCCTTATTTTATATCATAAATTTGTATGGCAGTTATACAGAAAAGGGCACAATGATGATCAAATATGTTACATTCTAGAGTTACATATATAGAGTTATATAAATATATAACATTCCGAGTAACTTTTGCCTATACATGTTACCATAGCTTGGTAACTTTAATTAAATTCAGTTTTCGTTACACTTCACTCTGGCATAGAGCTAATTTTTACATAGTCCAATGTTAGGTCGACTTAATTTTTATTCCGTACGATTTTGTAAGTGTATCGTAAATTCCAGTGTTAAACTCAATGCTGATCTTGACAATATACTTCCAAGCGCATTGAAATCGGTGATGCGTGTCCTCCTCTGTATAATTATCGTTTTTATCGTAATTCAAACAAATCTATCGTAAATAACGCTGCTAAAAGTGTCCTTTACAAATTACCGTGAATTCTGCTTCTTTTTCATTTTTTGTATCGGTCGCGACAACGGCGGATGCCGTTTTAAAAATCGGTGGCGCAACGTATACCAACGATGACGTCTTCGGCAATGGCCTGTACGAGATCGGAGTGGAAACTTTCACATAAGTCGGAAGTATCGGTTCTACTTTGCCTCCGATTGATTTAAGGGCGCACGCCACTGGCACTGCGGCCCCACTCGCGGAGATTGCATCGATTGGCGCGCAAGGAAATCTTCTAAACATCAAACAATCGTTTCATTATATAAAATGATTCTAAAGTTTGATGAATTGCTAGCGATAGTAATGAAAGTTTGTAAAACTGTGATGGATTATGAAATCTTACTGTTGAAGAACACCAGCAATGATCAGCTTCAGAAAACAACACAAAATCACGATCTGTAAAAGAAAGGAACAAATTGGAGAGGAAAATTTGAACAGCAAAAATGGGAACGATATTATAATATAGAACGAATTACAAAAATAAAAAGATTTTTAAATTGGATATGGCACGTTTCTCCGTTGTCCGACTAATCTCAAATTTTGCACAGATACACAGAGAAAAAGAATTCGTTGGTGGAAAAATAAGATCTATTCGATTATACATACATATTCTCTGCGGGAGGGACCGCCGAGGGGTTTAGAAAAATTTAGAAAAATGTTTAATATTTTGCAAGTATAAATATGCGCGAAGTTGCAGCGAAGACGCTCGAGAATCGAACAATCTACCGCGCGTGCGCAGACTAGACTCTCATTGCACAATATCTACTGCACTCTTAAGGAGTGCCGCTATTCACAATCAGTGGTTCTCGAGCACAGTTTTGAAATAAAAAACAACCTAAATCGTAAACCTTTGAAACGATTGACATACCAGATGACTAATAAATCAAAAAACCAATGTAAATGTTTCTTTAACTGTAAGAACGCATATGGTACGTCGAAAGAAGTCGAGTCGAACGTGGGAATTGATATTTATATACGTTTCTTGTCAATTGCGAACCGCTATATTAAGCAACCGCACTTTCAACTAGCAACCGCGGGGCCACGAAATAAAAAGTGACCGATACATTTGTAAAGATTTATGGAATCGTGTCTTTTTAACGTAGAAGAATGCATTAAAAATAGATAAGTACGTCAAAAATTCTTTTTTTATCCCCTATTATACTCGTCATTGTGGCTTGTTCCTTTTTTTTTTTTAAATTTGATAAACCAACTTTTATATCTTGTTATAAAAGAATTTATGCATATTCCTTTAAATTTTTCTCTGCACATCTCTTTTCAAATTTAAAACGATTGACATAAATTATCCGAAATATAATATGTGAAAAGTTTTATCAAAATAACTTAATACTTAATATCTATTATTTTTTTACACTAATTATATAAATAGTAATCTTCATTTTACCTTGTCGGTAACACTTTTCGAAAACTGCGACTGCATGTTTCGAGAACTGTAAAAATCAGCGTTGTGTAATTAAATTTGCACCAGAGATATACTTGTTAAATTTCTTCCTGATTTCCCATTAAAGATTATCAATAAATCACATTTTTCTTCTTTCGAAGAAAAAGATATCCTTGATAATTAATTAATTACATACACATAAAGTCTTCTCAAATATTTGCAAATATTTGTACATGTGTATGCACTTATGAATAGAATTTAAACGAAATTTTAAGATCTACTAAAACTTTCACGGCGGTCCTTCAAAGAATAGAACATCAGCATCCAGCTCATCTTTATATACGGCTTATACATGGTGTTAACAATGTTAAACGACCTTTTTTGATACAAAAGTATTTGGTATAATTTTTAACAACTGAAACAATATTTTCAAACAAATTTTGTCTTTTATTTAATCACATATACAACAATTGAATTATTTTAATCACCCTATATACACTAGAATGTTTATCTATATTGTTCCTACTTTTATCTAAATAAGAAAGAAAATCTAAACATTAATAGGGAAAATGAAATTAGAAACTCGCACGATTTATTTTTTATTATGTACAAAATATGATAAGTGAGAATTATAGACACTATGAATCTTATAATTTAATTATGTATATGATCAAATTATTTCAAGCACCCGGTATGTACGAGAACGTTCACTTACATTGTTTGGGTCTTTCTTGATACAAGGGATGCGCAACATGCAACCGTGGGAACGTCATCACCTGTTGAAACTGATGTTCTTAAACTAAATAGCCAATAGCAATAAAATATTTACGATCTCATAATAAATTTAAATTATTTTATATGTTTATCCTCGCTCTTAAATATCTATAAATACTCAAGTTTGTACTTATAACTCGTTATTCGAATTGCATAGAATAAAAATTTTTATTTCATTATTTATCAAACCAGTATTTTAAATAATACCTTTTGGATAGAAAATAAATTTTTTTCTTCTAACTATTTTTTATGATTATGTCAAATTTCAAATTAAATAACGTTTTTTTAAATAAAATAACTTCCTTCAATTATTTTCCATAATTAGATAATACCCATTTGCATTCTGTAAATAATTTCGTATTATAAAATATCACAGATAATATGGAGTAAAATATTAACATTTTAGAAAAATTTCTATGTTTTCCAATTCTCAAGTATTTTTTCTATTTTTAAAAATACCTTGTGCTTTACAAATTTAAAAGGATTTTCTATATATCAGAAATCTTATAAATTTTTATATTTTTTATTATTTACCAGAAATCAGCTAAAGAGACATCAGAAGTTAGGTTAGAAAGATGATTAAGAAATGTAGGAAAAATTTATTTATTCATTCTCTTTTGATAATTCTTCTACTTTCTGTTGTGCAACATCAATTTGCTCTTGAGTTACAGTTGGTTCTAGACCATACTTTTTTTCTTCTTCTAAAATATATTTCAAGTTTTTAACCTTTTGAGTGAAAAATATCTTTTGCTGTTCTTTTAATTCAGCTTTGAATGCATTTAATTTCTGCTGAATAATACCATCGCAGTAATTTTTGGTCAGTTGCCTTAGTGCATCTTTTCTTGATACTTTGCCACAAGTTCTATAATCAGTTAAAAACTAAAGAATTCGCATAATAAACAATTTATTGTATAAATTATTGTTTACAAAAGTATACAATATCATACCGTGGTCGAATTATATAAATGAGATTCAAACGTTCAAGAAGCCATTCAAATCGTCTATAATCCCATTTTCGTATATATTTAAGAAACTTCCTTCTTTTATCAATTAATTCTTTTAGAAATACTTTGGTTTTTACATTTCTTGGATGCTTTTCCATATATTTTTGAAGATATTGTATTTCATTAGTCATTGCAGCAACTGAAACAATTTATTTTGTTTGAATATATAACTGGAAAACCTAATCCCAATCTAGAAATTTTTATAAAATTGTATGTAGTAAATTATATATAAATCTAAATTAACATTAATACTTTCCAGAGATTTATAAAACAAAAGTATATTTACTTTTGACTTCTGCAGAACCTCGATCACAAGCATGCCTCTTCACAAGTTCTATTACTCTCTCTCTTTCTAGAATTTTAGATTCTCTTTTTGGTTGAAAATCCAAACTGAATATTTTCTTTACAATTTCATCTGCACTGCGTTAATAATTGAATAATGATTAATTATCTATCTTAGTTGGAATCTTATTTTGTATAAGAGACAAAAAGATAGGCATTAAAGAATATATATTTTTTAGGATATAAGAACTTTAATAAATGTAGTTTTTATCCATTTTTGTGTAACGAATTATCTTTTATACAGAACAATACAAATGTATTGTTCTATTACTTACTCTTGTAATTCTTTCGAATTCTGGTAATAGGCTTTAATATCTGTAGGTTTTACAGATACTTCTACTCCTAAATCACCGGTTTGTCGTGGATCTATGCTCGGGATTTTGACTGGCCGTGTCCACTTAATTTTATAATCGTCGATAGTTTGAGCCATTCCGCGGCTCAAATAACCTCCAAACATATATACATTGTTCACTCTTGTACTTAGTAATTTACAGCAGCTTATTACCGAATTCATATTTATTTATAAATTATGTATTGCAAACAGTCAAATTAACTACAAATTATAAGTTAATAGATGGCTCAATATACAATGGCTCAAATATTGTTATTACAGACTTTACGCGAATACACACATTGCGCATGAGCATGATCATTAGCTAAAAGCAAGTTTTCAATCAAACGTTTAAATCTTAACGTGGTGTTCTAATTAAAGTTATTTTTTAAATTACAAAGAGCGATGTAGTTAGGCATTCGTATTTAAAGTTACGAATAAAGCTTTTAAAAGTCTTTAATTATTTACGTAAATATTTGAAATTTATGAAATTATTACAAATATGTGTATGTAAACATTCATTAAAATTCTTTTGAAAGATTTACATTTTTATTAAAAAAATATATTAAACTACTTGATTATACCAGCATTTTTGCAATTATAAATACATTACATTTTCAAATTTTTGTAATTATCTCTTATACTTTTCATACCTTCTTTTTATATGAAATTTGAATTCCCGCCTTTAGAAGCTGTATGCTTTGCGCATGAGCAGTAACAATTCAAATATCTTTGCGCGCATAATGTGTTTAGTATTTATATTGTTAATTATTTTATGAGTGATTAGTACAAATTTAACTATATATTAATAAATTCATTTACTGTTACTATAAGGTACTGTATTTCCAGTTAAAATTTTATGAAAGTTCAATATATACAAAGGTATATAATTAAAAATTGTAAAATACTCTGTATTCTTCTAATTTATATGATGTGTATTAATGCAAATCAATTTATATTTTTCTATTTATTAAGCATTAAATATGAGTAATTTCTTTATATAAGTTAAGTTGTTGAGGAATTAAAAGTAAAACGTAGTAAAAAAATCACTATATTTACATCATTACTGTGTGATAAAAGTACAAAGCTTAGTTGCACATAAAAAGTCAAAATAAAATTATTTATACAAATTACATTTATATGTCAATTCTGCCTACAATCTCGAACCATTGTCTTAATGCATCACTTAACACAACAGGCAATGTATCCAAATCCCTAAGAATAATATAAAATGGGAATGGAAAATTATCCATGTAGGAACTTATACCCAATAACTTGCCATCTTTGAAAATTGGCATTCTTATATCAAGTATTGAATCCTAGAAAAAATAATACAAGCGATAAAGAAAACAATTTTGAAGACTATTAGTATATAACTATAAAAAAACATATAAATATTTGAAAAAGCTTATTTAGTATCTTCAAAGTTAATGAATTATTCGTTAGATGTTTGATAGAATTTTATTAAGTGCTCACCTTATTGAAAGGATTATCAACTATTATAAAAACAAGGAAAATGTTCAACAATTTGGCTTTCCTCACAGCTGCAGTCACTTTTTCTGTCCCTTCTGAAAATATCCCTCTACCATCAGATAAGATGGTTACCAACTTCGCATTGTCAGAAGAACTGTCTTGAGATGTGAACATTTCCATTGTGAAATCAAGCAGTTCACCAATCATTGTCTTCTTCTGCTCAAATTTCATTTCTTGAATTAACCTAGAAGGATATTTAACTTTGAATAATAATAAATTTATTTAATTTTCTATTACACTTACCTAGCACCACTTTCCTCTGTAAAGTTTTCCCCGAAGGGATGAAGGATATTAACTCGTTCCCCGAAGTTGATAACAGCAAATTGGCCAACCTCTAAATATGTCATAGCTTTGCCAATCAACGAAAGGGATTCAAACGCTAATTCCTTTGAATGATTATCAGCCATACTACTAGAATCATCGATAGCTAACACTATCTGATAATCTCTTTTTGATGGTTTTGTGCGTCTCAACCAAATTTTGTCTTTTCGAAATTCGCTGGCGATATAAGGAATTACTTTTCTCATGTTTATACGCTTGCCAGTTCTGTAGTCGCCTTTTAATCGGGAAGTTAATGTGGGTTCTAGTACCAATCGCAATTTTTCTGATAATTCTCTAGCAGCTGATTCTGTTAGGGCACTTATTGAACTCCAAGCATTCGCTGCTTCTATCGAAGATGGCCTTTGAGACCACTGACCTAACATATTTTCGATTTCAGTCCTTCTTTGTACAATATCATCCATGGAAAGATCATAAGATTCCGATTCCGGCAATTTTGTGTGAATAGTGGATTCATTTCCTCGTAAAACACGACTTGTTGCCACTGTTTCACCTTCAACTTCACCTCCTATCTCAATTTGTTCCACATCATCTGATTTTTCACCCCTGACATTTGTGGATTTGTCTTTTTTACTTTCTGATACTTTCTGAGACTGTTCTTTCTTTATTTCTTCCTCTTGATCTTTTGATTCCGGATCTCTATGCATCTCAATGTCATTGTCTTCCAATTTATCTTCCATCTGATCCTTTTCATCTAAATGTAATTAGATAATTAGTTTAGACTATATACAAAATATTGTCTTTAACTTATTGTTACATTAAATAATATTAATTTTTGACTTTTTTATAGTAAAATAAAATTTTATTTTGCTATAAAATTTTTAGAAGATAATTATTTTCTAAAAATTAGGGAAATATTAGACAGCAAGTAAATAACGGAATTTTTTCAAAAATAAATAAGCTTAGAAAGGAATTTACCTTCTTTTAAATTCGACGCTTGCTTTTTAATTTGTTCTTCAGTCGCAGCATCAAAAGCATAATCATCAAATTTCTCTGTATTCTTAATATGCTCATAAGTTTCACTCTCACCGCCACCTTCATCTTTCTCTTTTTTTTCTTGACTATCTAGATCTTGCTGTATTGTAGTGGTTTTTAATTTTTTCGCTGAAGATTGGGTATCATCATCAAGCAAACTACGATTTTCATCGCTTTCACCTGGTTTTTTTCGTTTTGGAACAGGTTTGGAAGATTTCTCCTCGCCAGAGGTAGGAACATTCTGCTCTTGCTTAGATCCAGAATGTCCTTCACGTTCTTCTGTTTGTGATTGACCGGTTCCTTCAAAATAGTAAAACATAATTTAAGAATATATTGGATATGAGATTTAAACAATTGCAAACTTTAAATCTTTTGATGCTTTTACGAATACTTTATGTAAATTAAAAGTAATTACTTGTAATAATCATTTTAAACATTTAGAACATGTAGTAAAATTACCTTTATCTTTTTTATCATCTGTACTATTTTCTGTAGGATCTATTTCCATTTGTTCATCATTTGACTGACTTTCTACCGCGTCTCTAGAGCCATCTTTCCTTGATTCAATTTCTTGCGAAGCATCAATTTCTTTGCTTCCTGTGTCAAAACTAGGCGGTGCCTTATCTTCCTCTGTTTGATTTTCCTCTATATTCTGTTCTTCTGTATCATCTCCTTTATCCTCTTCAGAATTTATAACATTCTCATCCCTCTTTTTATTAGCATCTGCATTTGGATCTTCTTCTTCTTCTTCATTATCTCCTTCATCACTAGAATTATGCTGATTGTCCTCTTCAGAACCGTTTTTATTTTCAGATTCTTCATCTTCCTTCTCTTCTGGAATTTTAGATTCCTTCATCTGATCAATGTCAAAAGGATTTTCTTCCTCGCCCTCAGGATTATCTTCTTTCATTTCTTCGTCTAAATTAATATCTTCTGGAAGTTCGAAAGGTTCTGGTTCTATTTCTGGTTGATTTTTTCCATGATAAGGATCTATCTGATCCTCGTTTACTTCAGGCTCTTCAAATTCATTAATCTCTTTCTTTTGTTCTTCTTTCCTTTCACCATCAGGTTCTCCTTCTGCATTTTCATCTTTATTCTTGTTTTCATCAGTGTCTTTTGCGCTTAATTCTTCTTGTCCAGTTTTTTCACCAGTTCCTCTCTCTTCTTTCTCATTTTCTTTATCTTCATTTTCATTGTCTTCTTCTTCCTCCTCATCTTTCCAAATTTCTTCATTGAGCTTTTCTGCAGTTTCATCAGTTTCGCCCATTTCTTTGTCGAGATCATCGTCTTCTTCATTATTTTCCTCTTCTTCACGCTGTTCAAGATCTTGCATGTGGCCTTCAAAATTTTCTGACATCTCTATACCTTTTTCTTCTTCCTTTGTATCCTTTTTTTCATTGTCCTTCTCTTCTTCGTTTGTACCTCTAGTTTCTTCCAACTGATCCTCCGTTTCAATCTTCTCTGAAACATCTTTTTGACCTTCGCCTTCAGCCAATCCCATTCCTCCCTCGGCTGTACCACCATCTTCCTGATTATCTTCAGGTGCATCCATGTTTTCTGGCTGACAAAAACCATTTGTTGCTAAATCCAGAAACACGTTTAATTGAAGATAGAGGAATTTGCAAGTTAGGCGGAAAGATGCGACTTGTTCGTGAAGATAATAGTGAAGAAACAAAGTATATTGTTCTAGAAGAGGTAGATGTTGCAAAAGTGATCTAGAAAAATAATACGAATCATTAAACTATTTTTAGATGTTAAAAATTGCATAAAATTCTACATTGAGATAATAACATAAAGATCCTTTACTTTAAAATTATTTTATTATTTACTTTTATCTTATAAAAATAATGTGACGATGTCCACAAGATAAAACTTACCTTATGCAATTATTTGCAGAATTAACATCACATTCATAAATAATTTGTAATAATTCTCCAAGTATTTGTGATACAGTGTTCAACCGTAAATCTGGAACAATCTTCTTTAATGGTTCTATTAATCCCTTTGTCATTAGATCCTCTTCAAAATCATCTGTAGATTCTTTCTCAGGATCGATTGTTTCTTCAATAGACTTCTGACTATCTTGAAGTTTCTTTTGAATGACAAGCAGAATTTGTGTGATCAATTTATCCAATTTAGCTCTATATTCTTTTATATTTTCAGATTCAAAAGATTGTTCTATCGCTGAAGTAAATGTCGATTTGAATAATTCAATACTTTTTTCAATCTTTTGAACTAAGAAATCTAAATTTTCACTGAGTGGATGATCTAGCGTAAAAGTACATCTGAGATCAATTAATTTCCTTTTGATTTCATTGATCTCTTCATAACTTTTTTGCAGAAAGTCAACATGCTTTTGATGAAACAAGAAGACTTGACTTGATTTCACAATTTTTCTTGAAATTGTGATCCACGAATTTAATTTATTTGCCATATTTTTTATTAAATTTAAGCTGTGCTTCATAGACGCAATTGAAGTTTTCGAAATATTAGCCTCTTTTAAAACAGGAACCGCAGTTTCATTTAGATCAAGAAGGTTTTCCTCTGCGAGAGATTCCATTGGACAACTCTCCAAGAAAATTACAATTTGTTTCATAGACATTTGTAATACCTCTAATAATTCCTGGAAATTACTTATGATGATCTGTACGTTCCTCTGTACGGGAATATCAAGTTTTTCAAATTCTACGATTTTGGAAATATTTGCTTGCATGTCATTTTCATTTGATGTCTTTTCTATCATGTCTTCTACCATTAGTGAAAGATTTGACACTTGGATTTTAAATGGAAGAAATCGTTCAAAGAAATTCGCAATCGTTTCTTTTTGACGATGAGCTAACAATACAAGGTGAACTGAAAGGCCGCGACAGCGTTCAGCATTTTGGATATCTATATTACTTTTCCCAGAATTTAATATACCATCAAGAAAATTCAATTTAATTAAAGACTCGTAATAATACTTGTTACAATCAGACCATTGTTCAAGTAATCCTTTATCTACATTTACACTTTTGTTTCTGAATTCAAAGCACTGTATTTCTTGCAGATCTAGAGGCATAGATGTGAAGTTTGTAATTTCATTCTTTCTATTTTTCCAAGTCAAAATACCAATTCTATATGAAATTCCAAGTCGACTTAATGCTTTGAAATAATTTGCCAGTGCCAACTTCTTTTGCTGAAGCATGCTTTTTAACTGAGCTTGTTGCTTGCCTTTTGTCAAGGTTTTATCAACTTCCAAATTTCTCAGTCTTTTGCTTTCTTCGAGACTCTCTTCTATGAAAGTTTCAATATCCTTTCGAATTTGAGAATAATTGCTTCTTTCAATAATATTTTCACAGAACTGACGAGCTTTGTGAGTTAGTTTCTCAATCTTTTGTAGTTTTCTTGTCTCCAAATTGATTAAGAAATCAGAAGGTCGGAGTTCTCTTCTGGAACCTGTTCCCTCTGCCTCTGCTTTTGTCTTCAAGGTCAAATAGGATGCAACATTTAGTTGTAAACCTTTTTGGAACTCTTTGACAAATTTATGTAACGTTCTACGTGTTTTTTCAGCAGTATTTTTCACAGACCAATAACTTATATCGTTCCATCTTGTAATCTTGATGGTATCTTTCAATTTCTTAGCTATAGGTTCTTTTAAAACTTTTATCTTATTTCGAACATCATTAAGAAATTGACTATAATATAAATAAATATTCCAGAAAATAGCTAATAATTCTTTCTGTCTTTTTGTTTCTTGAAGATGGTTAATATGTTGATAAAAAAGGTAAATTAATTGAAGTCTTGTTTCAAATTCAATCAAAGACGATTCTATCAAGAAACGTTCTAAACTTTCAATCATCTTTTCTTTTGAAACATTATCGGATTTACTTGCGTCTCCTAATTCCTCAGTTTCTTCTAATTGTTCAACATTCTCAGCATCATCTGCAAGATACTGATCTATTAAATTGAACAAAAAGAACCACCACTTCGAAGCTCCAGTTTTCAAATCATCTTCAAGTACTTCCAACGAGTCCCTCCATCTTGAAATTTCAAGTTTCCGCCAACAAAGAATCTTTTCACCAAAAGATGCGATAAATTCTGCTAAACTAACATCGAAACGAGCATTTTCTTCCCACTGCTTCATCTTTGTTAGCAGTAATTCCACTCCAACCAAAAACCTAGACAAGGAAGAATCGATGGAGAAACTGAAAAGTCTATCAATTATTAGTTTGATCGAATTTAAAATGGGATTTTCAGGCCATTCTTTTAGAAATCCATTGATTCTTTCACAAAGTCTGTCAAAAAGTGGTTGACATTGCTCAATTTCTGGAATATTTGGATCTTTATAAAAGTCATAGAATTCTCGATCACTACTTCTATTATCAAAATTGGATTTTTGCGAGATTAACACGTTTAAGCAGCATACTAATTGAGAGGATAAATTTTCAGACCAAGTTTTCACTGAGGATCCCAGCATTTCAAATCTTTGAATCAAAGGCTCAATGAAATTTGGTTCCACATTAGATTCAAAAGTTTCCAAATTATCTTTAGACCTTGTAGAAATATTCATCGAAAGAGTTCTTAAATTTCTTTCATTAGAAAAACTTTTCAAGATATTCCAGTGGATTTCTTGAATTCTTCTAGCATCCTTCATAGATATCAATTCGACAAAGGATTCTTTATCAGTGGAGATATTTTCTGGAAATTTTTGAAGTTCTGAAAGGTCCTGTCGAAAATCTGGGAATATTTCTGCTAGTTCCAAGAATTCCTGTTGATGGCCTGGGAACATATTTTTAAAATCCAACTCCTCTTCTTCTTTCTCAGACTTTGTTTTAAACAAACTTTCTTTCTCTTTCGTCTCTTCTTCCCTTTGCTTCTCTTGCTCCTTCCACAAGATTCTTATTTTGAAAAATATTTTGTTTAGTTCTTCCCACAGGGAATCTATATTATTTTTAACCAAAGACAAATTTTCAAGCTCCTTTAATGCAATTTTAGTCATTGTAAACCTGTCTCTCTGAATAGTCTTTGATTTTGACTGTTTTGTTAGAATGAACGCTAGTTTTTCCGAAGAACACAGCTTCGCTAAGTTTATGTAATTCTCTTGACACAGGCCAACTACAGGAAAACGCAGCAAGTTATAACAGATTTCATTATTTACGTTTTGAAATTGCATGTTTGAGAGTTCATGAATCAAGATTGATACACCATGATGTAAACTGAAAATTGCTGACATCATCGGTGAAACCAAGTCAGGAAAACCAACCAGGAAATTCTTTTCCATTTTAGCAGAGAATCTTTCCAGTGATTTCTTCCAGATTATAGCTTCATGCAACTTTTCTCTATGCGAATCTTGCAATTCCCCTTTTCTAAGTTGTTTAGCAACGTCAGTCAATTGGTCATTTTGTTTTATTATCGATTCAAACGAACCTATATTGCTAGAAAAGTTCTCTATCTCTTCTCTCAAATTTTGGAAGCTCGACGTAGGTCTCACTGCCTGAAAGTTTTCAAAGTTTTTTGCTTTGTTGGATGATATTTTCAAATGATTGATTCTTGATACTTTTTGGTCCTTTGACATAGAGGTTCCAAGGATAACAGATTGCAAATTTTCAATGCACATTAAATGTTCCAGTTCAGAAACATTTTGTCGTATGTATTTGGATTTCAAGGCAATTTTCTGAACTGGATCAATGGATCCTAGATCGCCGAAGAGAAATATTTGTAGATAGCCTAGGATCAACCATCCGCTTCCTCTTGTAATTACATTGTTTCCATTTTCTGATTCTTCTTTGATTTTTTGCAGCGAAGTTAGTGCATAAGTTGGTTTAAAGGACCTATATGCTAAATCATTTTGTTCTTCCATGACTTTTTCCATGACAGACAGGTAATAATTTATGAGAAATCTTAATAGGATAGAGTCGTTGCTGGACATGTTGAATTCATCCGAGTTTAAAACCAAAGAATTTTTCCATAACAGTGTCCGAATCGTTTGCAGAAGTTTCTTTTGATTCTTGTAGTTTCCAAAATTGATTATTTCCCTTTTGCTTCCAGATTTTGAATTTAGAAATAGTTCAAAGATCAGGTTGCAGAGAGCTGATTTGTTGACGAAGTTTGTCTAAAAATTGTATAATAAAAATAGTAGATTAGAAACTTAAAAATAGATTAATTAGGTAGATTAATTGTAATTTAATTTCAATTCTTATAGATTCAAAATATATGGATCTAAACGATTATAAGATATAAAAAAGGATTATTAAATAATTAAATAAAAAAGAAATACCTGGGAAATATTAAAATCGTCTTCCGTCTTATCTTCCTCGTTATCGTACCAATGTAAAAGAATATTCGAATTTTTAACAGCGAAAGATCTTTCCGCAAATTCCTCGACAGAGCAGAGCAACTCAGGGAACAAAGAGATCCTCCGTTTAGTTAGCATCTCATTAGCATTCAGAGCCTTCATCAAACTGATCAAACGCGTCGGTATCGTTGGAACTTGCTCGAATTTTCTAAACACGCTTTCCTCGTAAATTCTCCCAAATCCTCCGCAAGCTGTCTCAACGAAATTTCTCGATTCTTCCAAGTCCGTAAGATTCTCCGAAATTTCATTGCTCTTGTTCAAATTCTTTTCGAAACTTCGACGTATTTCCTCTCCAAGGTCTTGCGCAAATTCGTCGCAAAATTTCCTCTGGAAACGATAGGCGAAAAACAAAAAGAAAAATTCGTAAATCGGCCATATCTTGGCTTCCGCGAAATTTTCATTCGTTTTAATATCACTCTCGTTAATTTCTTTAACTCGTAAAATATTTTTGGCCATTTCTTCAATCTCTCTTATATCTGCGATCGTATTTGCATTCTCTCGATTATTGCCGAAATTTTCAACACAAATTTCAGCAAATCTCTTTCTGACAGCCAAATTTTCAGGGGATCCAATCGCGACGATTTTTAATTTCGTTTTTAACGAATCGATCAAATCTTCTTCAGTGATCTCGAGCTTTCTCGATACGGATCGCAATTTTTCCTGGAAAGTCATCGAATTCTCGGAGAAATGAGGCGACGGGATGAACAAAACTTGCCTGACTTTCTTTCGAATTTTTCGAAATTTATCTACGTCGATCAACGCGTCCAGATATTTCTTCGAAAAGTCTGACAGGTCGTCCTGCGTTTTCGAATCGCATAATTTTACATCGATCAGCGTAAATAGCTTTCTGAAAAATTTCATCAGCCATTTATAGTGGACTTTTAGGGACGAGGAAATTTCACGCAGATCGAAGAATGTTCCCTGTGATTTATCGATTAATTCCATCTTTCCCATATCGTGAAATCTTTCGTACCATTTCAAACCATCTCGTAATTCGACGTAGTCCTTGTCGTTTATCGATAAGTTTTCGTTCTGAAGTATCGTCTCGATGATTTTTCTCGAATGTTCACAGATTTCTACGAATTTCGCTATCAGTAGCTCGTCCTTCAGCGTAGTTGATATTCTTCCTAAGAAGAGATAGGAAATATTTAATAAAACGAATTATCGGAAACTTGCACGCACAGGACGATTTAAATACATTTCTTTACGAGACAATTAAAGGGAATTAAATATATCTCTGTATAAGAAATTCTATGTACAAAATTCTTCCTAAGAAGAGATAGGAAATATTTAATAAAACGAATTATCGGAAACTTGCACGCACAGTACGATTTAAATACATTTCTTTACGAGACAATTAAAGGGAATTAAATATATCTCTTTATAAGAAATTCTATGTACAAAATTCTTCCCATGAAGAAATAGGAAATATTTAATAAAACGAATTATCGAAAACTTGTACGTACAGTACGATTTAAATACATTTCTTTACGAGACAATTAAAGGGAATTAAATGTACCTCTTTATAAGAAATTCTATGTACAAAATTCTTCCTAAGAAGAGATAGAAAATATTTAATAAAACGAATTATCGGAAACTTGTACGTACAGTACGATTTAAATACATTTCTTTACGAGACAATTAAAGGGAATTAAATGTGCCTCTTTATAAGAAATTCTATGTACAAAATTCTTCCTAAGAAGAGATAGGAAATATTTAATAAAACGAATTATCGGAAACTTGTACGTACAGTACGATTTAAATACATTTCTTTACGAGACAATTAAAGGGAATTAAATGTATCTCTTTATAAGAAATTCTATGTACAAAATATAAAATTTCTATATTTGTATTATATCTATATATGATATAAATATAATTCTATCTCTGTATTCTACCACAGATCTCTGGAAAAATCGCGTAACTTTCTTTTAAATGAAGGTAACTGTATCGTAATAAGTTATATTATAATATATATTGTATAATAAGTATTAGACATATGGAAGTATTCGGGAAGCCTTTATCGACCAACTAAGCGGATAATGTCACAGCCAAGAGCGTCAGGAAAACTAGCAACTAGACGACAATGACAGAAGCATAAGATACAGAATAGAAGAAAATCTGCCATGTCGACTATGCGCTACAGAAGCAACAGAAGACAGAAGCCACGTATTAAGCAAGTGTCCCATGTACAAAGAAATTATTGGACCAAGCATATTACATGATAGGGAATGGCCAGACATAGCAAACATAAGCACGAGAGCTGACAAATTTCATAAAAGGAAGTCCGAAGCCAAGAGCATTATCTGTGGAAGAGTAGATCCAGCTGCAACATCGGTAGTTTCAAAGAAACCACAAATTAGCTGAAATACGACGATACACTGCGCTACCGAGACGCATTACAATATTAAATATATTATTATATTATATATTATATATTAACGTTAATATTATATTTATACTGTAATGTAGAAGCATATTATAATTCAGTTATGACGACATATATCCAATAAGCTGTGGTGATTCAAAGTGCAAAAATATAGCAATATAGTAACGTGAGACTGGATATACAAGTTACAAAAATTACATTGCAATACACGAATATAAAATTGCGATAAAAATAAGTAATACGTAAATAAGTAACGAAAAGCAAAAGAAATTCTACCAAATGCGCACTTGCATCAACAAAGATTGTACCAGGCTTTGAGTCTCACAGAAACGAATAGTATAATACGTGCATAGTATACAGACGTACATAGATAACAATATAACGTTGATCTCGTGGAATATGGAAAAGGCAATTCAAACGTGTTTTTAATAAATATTTCTCCTCACCTGAGCAGACGGCAGTCGAATATTCCTCCAAGTACATCGTGTCTTCGTTTCTCTCAAAATGCCTCTCCGATTGGCAATGCAAAGTTATCAATCGAAAGTACAATACGATAAGCAAATTATTGGACGACGTGGAGGGTTCGACGAGATTCAATGGAATTTCTAGAGCGGATTTCTTCCTGAATAAAGATCCCATATTTTCAACTTCGTCGTAAAGGCACTCGTTTATCTTTGCCAACTTATGGAGTTTACTTTGCGAAAAAATATCCCAGCTCCAGAGTCGTCGTATTCGCAGGTCATCTAGCGACGACCGTCCGTAAAAATCGAGTAAAATGTGTTCGAAGAACGCCATTGTGTCCGTGATGGGAGGTCGGTGGAAAAAATCTTGGAAATCAATTTTCTGCGGGTCGTCGCTGAAAATGGAGCAAGCAAGAAATATTATACATACTACGTCTGCGATATTGATTTTCACGCTTTTCGATTTTGTCTTTGATCAAACGAACGACAACGTCGACCATGTTTCATGTTCTTTCGTTCGACTAAAACTCGTTTACACTTACACGTACACTGCCGCTCGACAGTATTCGCAGACACTCGTGTCTTTTTTTACAAGACGTACACGTTTCAATCGGAAAACTATAGTCAAATGAAACTGCGATGATTTCGTTCTACGCAATTGTCATAGTTTCGTGCAATATTATAACGCGATTAAATTGATTTTCGAAAGTCGATACGCGTGTGTGTAATCGTAGAACTGGTGACTGCAATCGTCTACTTCGTTGTTTGGCAATTTCCTTATCCAAGAGACTCTGAAATCTCTTAATTACAAGGCAGAAAACGAGAAGAATATTCATTCTGAACAGGCAGGGAAACAAACGGTGATATTCAAATAGCAAATGCATTAGTATATACAGTAAATACTAAAATAAATTATTGTGTAGAAGAAATTTTAATATGCAATTTAGATTTATAAGGTGTCTGGACACTCACGAGCAATAGTGCATATGTATAATAATATATAGAAGTATTATTTTTATTATTTTTATCTATTTTATCTATTATAGTATATGTATATAAGTAAGTAGTATAATTTAGATTTAGAAGGTGTCTGGACATTCACGAGCGATAGTGCACATGTATAATAATATACAGAAGTATTATTTTTATTATTTTTATTATTTTTGTATATTTTATCTATTATAGTATATGTATATAAGTAAGTAGTGTAATTTAGATTTAGAAGGTGTCTGGACACTCACGAGCGATAGTGCACATGTATAATAATATAAAGAAGTATTATTTTTATTTATTTTATCTATTATAGTATATAAATATAAGTAAGCAGTGTATAGAATAATATATATCATTATATATATATATAAGAGAGCTTTTCTATGTAAATGACAAATAAAGTATTACGACGAGTGAAACAAATAACGAAAGTCGTCAACTATTTCACTCGTCCCAGTGCTACTTCGTCGCAGACGTCACGTTCGTTGACTTTCCTTACCTGAGTTTCTCTAAAGTGAATTTCAAGAGGAACCCTTGTTGCTTGATCATCGCCAGTCTTGCGTTCTTTCTAAGATCGCACATTCTCAAGGTCATTGGATTTAGTTCGCAACAGAGACCAGATTCCTCATCTGTGGCAGCCTCTGCCAAAACCTGGTCGACTTTTGTCAGAGCCTCGTGCTTCGACCTAGCGTCGAACGTGCCACAAAGTTCGCGATACGAGTTTCTCAACGACTGCTCGAAAGCGAATCCTTTCGACATTTGTTGACCGGTGAACGACGCCACTTGCAACATTTCGTTTAGTTTGTATTGTTTGTCGTACAGGCTTTCGTGAATTTTTAGCAGCGACTTCTGATGGCTCAGGTCTCTGATGCCGCAATTGTTCAGCAAAGACATCACGTCCAGCGGATTGGGCAGTGCGAAGTGTCGAGGGGTCGGCACGCTAATCTCTACGCCCCTGTTTCTCATTGCTCTGTAACAACAGGCAGAAAGACGCTTTCGTACTGGCTTTATACTGGCTTCTCGCAGAAGCTTTTTCCCTTCTGTCGCTGGACATTCATTTTTCCAAAACCGCTGTGGTCTGCTCGAAAAATATCGTCCAAAGCGAATGTTTCATCTCATCTATCGAGTCGAAGCTCTTACCACGGAGGAATTTTTTTAACGAAAGGAACGAATGCTAACGATACGGAGGAGAGCACAAAGGACGAGGTAGAACATGCCAGTCAAACTGCAACAGCTTGTAAGCGGTGCTCAGAGTTGAACGTCCATGTCTCTTTGCTAATTCCGACCGTTTCGTGGCGATTGTTGTCACAAGTTTAGCCAGCTGAAAAATAGCCGAGAAATAGCCACGAAAAAAAAGCCGCTTGATCGATATTTCCCGAGCAGAGGCGAGAAATTTTGGAAAAATTGCGTCATAAGGCTTTCCAGGGGATGGAAGGGGGCGATAAATCAGAACGAAACGTATATAATTCGGTAACATCGTAGAGGACATGAAATATCGCACGTCTAATGTCCAACGATAAAACGAAAAGAACTTTCGGGGCAGCCCTTGACAGAACTCTGTCTTTTTAGTGCCGAACAACGATATATCGTTGTTAGCAACGCTTGCGAAAAGTGCCAACGACGATATATCGTTGCGTATGCGACAACGCCTTGCTATTCGCATCGCGGGGCAACTTTGTCTCAAAATATATTTTGTGCAACGTTACAAATGGTTGAATTTCTCCGCGGAAGCCCTGTGTGAGGTGTTCCACAAATCGAAAAAATTGCTTATGCGTTTAACTTTTTCTTATATTCCACGATGGTTCATACCGTGACTGTGTATACGCCAATGTCGTAAGATAAAAATCAGACACGGGGCATTTGCTCGAGACCGTAGCCACAGGTTTCAGATAACACTGTTTTGGTATAGAATATCTCCTTATGTTTCACGAAATAATCTTGCGTCGACAGGGCGAGAGTACAATCTTTGGCGGGCCTGTGCCAAGATCGCGTGCAATTTGTAATCTGTGCGATAAAGGATCACACGGTGTATACATTAGCGAGCGTCGATGCTGAGTAAATTATTTGTGTAAGTAATAATAAGTAAATATTACACATTTTCTCTATAGCTTGATAGCTATAAATGTTTCTAATAATGTTAGAATGTTATTTCGCTGATGTTATACTAGCTCACTTGTTCTGAAGCGAGTAATCCTCCTGACGCTCACTGCGCGCCATGGGATTGTCACATTTAGTTTTGCGTTTTGATATTAGAAATTTTGTTACGAATAATCGAGAATGCAATATTTATACTCTACGTGTTCTATGTCAAACTACGACCAAGTGATGATTCTTTTTATCTGCAAACACCGTTTATGAAAGAAAACTGATTTTTCCATTTTCCTAACGATTTTGAATAAGTATTACTAGTATGATTTTCAACAAATATTGAAATACAATTGGCATTGATTTATCCTTCCTTTATTTCGTAATATGTTTCTTTTTGAATTTTGTAAATATCATCCTTACTTTTTTCTATGATTTTTTTCTCAAGCCCTACCGAATTACGTCAAATTGCTTTGGAATTACTCGCTCACGTACAATTACGTACAATCGGCGCTAAAATGGTTAATACTTACCTGGATATTTCGCCGTGACGAGGATCCATAGCGAGGAACAACCTAAAGTTCTCATGAGCTTGCACGGTAAACACATTTCCACCTTCATCGACGCCTTTCTCGCCGATCGTTAGAGCGCCGTTTGGTTCTAGCAACCCATTCAATCGGTCCAAAATTGCTGGACTGCAGAGATTCACCTGGTCGAGCAGTAACCATGTGCCATTTTGCAGACACTGGAATGGAAAATGGAATTCCCTTATCGGTCCCCTTTAAAGCCTAACACTTTGCTAACAGATTTCGTAAAAGCCATTCGTTCGTCTTAATTTTCGATTCTGTTAACGGATAAGATCGTAAATTACGAGAGACTTTTTATTAAAAATAGTTAGAAGGCGATGAAACTATGATTAGAAGCGAAAAGCCATAGGAGATGAGAACAAATACGAATGGATATTAATTTTGCAAATGTTTTCAGTGAGTGCAGCGAGTGTAGTAACTTGGTGAATAGACGTTCTGTAAATAAATTATCTGTAACATAAATGCTGAATAAGAAAGTCGATGTAAACGAAAACTTCAACTTAGCCACATATGTAAATTTGTAGCTAGTTGGTCATTTTCAGGATAGAAGACAAATCGCCCAGAACAACGCAGAATAATTTATTAAAAATAAAATAGAAAGTAATATTATTATTACGTACCATCGTGTCGTTTACAAGTATGTACAAGAAACTAGAAGAAGACGACGAAAATATATATGACAGAGCAACAAAATCAGCATACAGTGAGACATAGGAAAGAACTTTGCATACAACAACGGCGATAGAAGCAACAAACTACCTGACCTTAATGTGTACCACTGTCGATAAAAAGAATTATTGCACAGATTAACTGGCAAACTAGGTTGAACAACGGCGATAAGACAAGGAATGAAATATAAAATAGAAGAGAACCTAGCGTGCAGTAAGCTATGCAGCAGCGGAGAAGCAGAGACGGAGAATAGAAAACACGTACTAAGCGATTGAAATCGGGCCGATCGCATTGAGAAATAAGCAATGAACGGAAACGGTAACAACAACGATGGAAAAACAAATGGAAACTGGCAAACTTCGTGAAGCAAAGTACGAAGAAGCTGAAGACCTTCCGCATGAGCGAACAAAGAAACCAAAGAAAGACGAGCAGTAACGAAATACCAGTGACTGACGTACACAAGATATATATAGTAACCTGTGCCATAGTAAACTAAGATATAAATGCAGGAAAACAAAAATTTCAAAAGCAGTTACATAAATATTATAAAAGCAATTGCATAATTAAGAATTAGCTTGGGCAGTCGCAAAAGGCACGAACCTCGTTACGACGAAGGAAGAAAATTCTTCGTCGTTCTTTAATTAGAAACTCGTCGTGGGATAAGCGATGCGCGTTAATTTTGAACAAAAATTAAGCAAACAAAGAGAGAGAATATGAATGCAGCACAGTTTTCCGTGCTAGGTGTCTAAATATCTTCGTAAGACAGCGTGTGAACAAACAAACGAAAGAAGAAAAGAACTGCTCACCTTCACCAACACGCTGTCAACCCACTCGAATTTTCCACCAGCGTTCAAGCATTTGTCCTTCTCCACAGCGATCGACAGATCGGTCAGCTTTTTCTCGATCTCGTGTAATTCCTGCTCGCAGGAAACCTCCAGCTCTTTCATGGCTGACACCAGCTTCGATAATTCTTTGGTTTTACGTAGAAACTGCTTGGTCTCGGTCGACATGGTCGTTTCCATTGTTTGCTCGTCCCCTGCATTCGGACAAAAGATTCGTAAACCGAAAATATTTCGCTGGTACGGAGCTTTGCAAAAAAAAAAAAAAAAAAAAGAAAAAGAAAAAAAGGTGGACAGAAACGAACTAACGATGGATAAGCTACGCTTGGTAAATTTGGCTCTCGACTCGTTTAAAGGTGAGATCCCGATAAGCGAGTCTCGGCGAGTCTTAGCGAGTCTGGACAGCTTAAATCTCGTAATAAAGTATCACGGTGGAAGTAAAAGGAAAACAGCGATTCATGAGACTAATTCCACCGTGGAACAGCGTGTCTCGGCGCGCGACGTTTTAAAGACGTTTACTGTTTAAAAGTTACCAACTTGAGAAGAAACTTAAATCCACGCTTTCCTCGAGAGTAACGAGCAAATAAATTTACGCTTTATCAGTTTACCTGGTAGCGTGATGCGAGGCGAGTTTCGCAGGAATATTATTCGGCGATTTCAAACTGATTATGAATTAAAAGGCGAGCAATTTATTAGCAGGAGGAAGGCAGCAAGTTAAACAGCAGCAAATAGAGAAATTCTAAATTATTCGCTCGGCGTTAAAATTTATCTGCGGCGAATGTAGAGACCATTGCTGGCAGCGGTTAATTTCAACGACAATTTCGCCGCCATTTTCTCACTGCGCTGTGTTCCAGAACAAAAACGACGAAACGATTCATTCTTACAAATTGTTATTTTCAATCTTTGCCTCGAATGAAATTTTCTCTGGTCGAATGAACGCACGTAAGGTTTCTTAAGGCGTGAGAAAAATTTGCAGAGCAAACGTTTCCGCCACCTTTTGTATTTAAGTGGCGTCAATTTTTTCACTGCCATTGGATTCGCAGATTCCTATGAATGGATAAGACGACTTACCTGTAGATAAATGTCGAACATTCTCCAAGAGAGCATGGTAATGCGCTACCTCGTTCAAATTCTCCCTCTTCAACTTCTTTCTTAAGATCCCGATCAAAAGTGTCTCCACACGTTCCAGTAATTCCTCCAAGTGTCTATCGTAATCCGTCTGTAACAAACAAGCAACGCGAAATACAGTTTACGTACTCGGTTCAAACGACCAAGATCTACGTGTTTCGCGAACCGATGAAATTTTCAGCACGTATACAACTCTGACGAAAGTCTAGGAAACGTGTTGTTGCGATTTTCATTACAGACTCGGATCAGAATCTGATAGGCAAATCTGATGGATGAACATGTAACTCTTGTCGCGATTCTGATCAATCGTGGATCATTTCGTAAACCGATTCTGATAGTTCAACTTCTTAAAAAAAAAAAAAGAAAAAAAAATGCCTCAGGTGGTTCGGTCCGA